>JAGFMF010011406.1:8322698-8338725 GCA_019455555.1 Galemys pyrenaicus | reverse complement strand
CCCACATCTGTTCCAACCAGTCCAAGACCAAGAAGCAAGCGCAGTTTCTTCACATGTCCCTCTGCTCCACGTGCCTCCTCCAGGTCTCCTTGCTGCTCTTCACCCTGCTACTTTCTTCCTCCATTCCTTCTGTCCTCCTCTTGTCTTCTCTCTCCAGTATCTTCTTATCCCTGCTCAGCTCCACCCTGCTGAGGCTGGGACCGGGATCCTGGAACTTCTCCTTTTCCTGGGACCACCCTGTTACAAAATGAGGAGAGGAACCCTAAATTTCCAAGGATGGGTACCTTAGCATGGAGTCAGGCAGGATAAAATGCCCCCAGCCCTTGGGGTTTCTGTATCAGAGACTGGCTGATAACACTCAGCTGCCCCCAGGGACTCCCTTGCAAATCTGAGTCATCAAATTGGAAACTTTAGACATGAGGACAATAACTGAAATCAAACCAACAGAGAAGGTTTAGCAGCTCCAAGGATGTTGGGAATCTGTGGCGCTGCTCCCCAGGTTCCTGGGGGGGAAAGTACGTGCCCCGTTCCCAACAAGGAGGCTCCCTGCAGGTGTCCTTGCTGTTCCAGTTGTATGCATGTTACAGGGCAACCCCAGTGTCAAATAGACTGGCCTGACGTTGGGTCCTCACCCGCTCACTTCAAAAGGACTCATAATGGACTCGACTGCAGGCACACGCAAAAAGGTTAATACAGGGTCTATTTACAAAAAGGGAAAATGAAGAAAGGAATAACAAGGGGACAAAGAGAGAGACATAAATTGGTGAATGTGTCCTACCAGTTCCACTGAGCTGGGACCCCAGTAGCACTCTGAAAACTGGAGCAAAACCAAGCACCCTCAAGGCCCACCTGTCTGGTTATATACCAAGTCTGGCTGCTTAACTCCACCCTCAGTTCCCAACAACCCTCCCTTCAGTGGTGATGACCCTATGATACGTGTGGTCCTGGGTGTCCTGGATCTCTCTGGCATGGGGCAGAGTTGGAGCCCATAAACCTGTGTTTGTGGAGTTCCTTCAGGACACTCTTTCCCCCAACAAATTCTGCGTGGAGCCTCAGATGCCACAAGGGGAAAAAGTTCATCTGATTTTAAAAATATACTTTGAAAACCCATTTCTTTAGAGCACTTCTGCTCACTGTGTCACTGTGTGCAGAGTGACAGTGCTAGAGGGGGTGGGAGGGATACCGTTTTTTTGTTAAACTGAGGTCTTCATCAATACTCAGAGGAAAAAAAGTTAAATGTCGTCCTTCCCAAGGAGGAATTTGAAAAGTTCAAGACCACTCACCCTGCCTGCTCCCAGGAAGTTGAGAGCATTCACCCCCTCCAGCCACCCTTCTTTCCTCAGTAGGTGGCAGGTAACACTCATTGCTCCTTCCAGCAACACACTAGAAATGGAGGACAGGCCTCCCTGGTGATGCAGCGGGTTGAACACCACACCATGAAGCATCCACTGCACAGCAGTGAGTTGGATCCCTGGGCAGAGAGGGGCGCAGCAGACCTCTCCTGCCTCACCCGCTGCTCCCCTCAGCAGTGTGTTTCAGTCAATCTGCCTGTTCTGTTTCCCGCTCTGTCTCTGGTGAATCCTCTCACCTCCTGCTTCTCTGTCCTGTGCCCTAGCTCGTGTATGCATAATTAAATATATCTTAAATAAATACAGAAAAAGATAAAAGAAATGGAGGGCATTCAAACATGCTACTGGCAGGTGGTTTTTTTCCTGGCAGGAAGAAAAAGGAGGGAAATAATTGCCCTAGACATAACTCAATTGATAGGTGTCCTACACCCAAACCCTGTCAGGTGCCCCTGCTAGGTATAAGGTAATGGCATGCTTGCTAGCAGCTAATGACGCACAGCAGTGCCCCAAAAGGTTTTGGTAAAAAGTCCGCTCAGTCATCAGAACGATTCAGAATGTTTAGCTGAAATTAAGCTCCTTCCTCTCTTTTGCATTTCATGCCTTTAAGCTCCCAAGGTGCGTCTTCCCCTACTGCTGGGTGGAGGGTGGCAAGGAGTTGCAGCAGAGCTCCCCAGCAGCACAAGCTCAGCTCGGAAGCACACAGCAGCCACCCCCACACCTCTGCGTTGTGACTGCCACCTCAGTGCTGCCAGGCGAGAGATAATTGGTGGCGCTGGAGCAGAGCCCAGATTTGGCAGAGCAGGCATCCAAGGCCAGGGCTTCGGTACCAACATTTGAGCTCTGCCTGGGGTGGGGGGTGGGGGGTTAGGGGGAGGTTCCAAGGTCGACACCCAGGTCAACAGGATGTCAGAGGTTAGGACGCCCTGCTTCCATGCTACTTGAATGTCATGCTACTTTTCCTGCCTGTATACCAACCTCGCACTAGGGCAGCAGCAGGGAGTTGTTAGGTAACAGTCAAACCCCGTAAGGTGTGCAGGTGGTGGCTGCACATCACCCATAAGTTGGATGATGACAGTTGCCACTATATTTAGGAAAGGAGATTAGTACAGCCCCTCTGTGGGTACTGCAAGTACTGGCACAGGGGCTCTTTGCATTGTGCCAGGGAGCCTATTAGCAATGTAGAACTTGTTCCATGCCAACTGGAAACATAATTACTTTTAACTTTAGCCAGGGAGAGAACAGCACTTGATATTTAAAGGGATAGGAAGAACCACACCCTAGCAGTCAGTCAAAAATTGACTGAATCTTGGGGCCTCCCTGGTGGTGCAGTGGGTTAAGCAATGAGCCATGAAGCAAACCACAGCCACTGCAGCACGAGTTCAATCCCTGCCACTGGCCAGGGAGATTCACATGGCACAGCAGACCTCTCCTACCTCTCCCGCTGCTGCCCTCAGCAGTGTATTTCAGTCAGTCTGCCTGTTCTGCTCCCCACTCTGTCTCTGGTGGAGGCTCTCACTGCCCACACCTTTGGTCTATATCACAAAGCTTGTATGCATAAATAAATAATTTTTTTTAAAAAAGAAAAGTTTAAAAAAATTGATTGAATCCAATAATTGATATCTTTGCATCTTTTGGGAGAGGGGTCACCCTCACCTTCCCACACTTGGTCACTAACTTGGCTTCATGGCATTCTAGCCACAACTCTAGTCCTGAGATTTAGTGTACCACTAGGGTTGGGTAGGGACTGTCCTTGGTTGGAAGGTTTTACACAGAGTTCCTGACACTCTCAAAAGAAGGGACCAGGAGCCCGTTTCAAAGAGGGTGTCAAGGACCATCTGATCCAGGCCTCAGCTCACAAAGAGCTCAAATTTAGAATTTTCAAATTATCTGCAAAAGAAATTATATTTACAGTCACTGAGATACTCTGAACAAGAGTGAATGAAAGTGGCATTCAAGATAAAACCTTAAATTAGTACCCTCTTATCAGATAAATTAGCACTTGGAGTGCATTAAAATAATAACAGCAGTAATAACTGACACTGTTCTAAGAGTCCAGGCATTCTTCTAAGACTTGCATTAAGAACGCTGTAAGAAGCTACTTTATGCCCTTTTTTTTCACATTGGAAACTAAGGTACAGCAAGACTTACTAACATGCCCCAAGATCACACAACTCCTTGGTGCTGGGCCAGGATTTCACCTCAGGTGCCTGAGCTACAGAGTCCGTATTTAACCATTCTACTATAAAGTGATCATTTTAAAAAACAAATCCTTGATAATAGCACAATCACCTTGCAGCTTTGCAGGTTACAAGCATTTACCTTTTAGCATGGAAACTCTTGGAGTCCCACCATTTTTCAGTGGCCCAGCAGTCTGAAAATGAATGGGAAGAACCCCAGTTTCTCTAAACAGCCTTGGGTCAGGTTAAAAATAGCCTGTGTCCTTCTAAAGGATCTGTCCTTCGCTAGAAACTGAGATCTGTTCTGGACAAGAGTTTCAGAGACCCCCTAAGCAGGCGCCTTCTATACTGCAGCCTTGCCCATCACTTGCTCATGGCAGCTACTCAGGTCCAAGCTTCCATACTGAGGAGCAAGCGCACTCCTCTGTACGGGAGACCTGGCCTTGCCCAGGTCCCCAAGGGCTCTGGCTGTTGCACGAGGGGCAGTGCACGGCAAGGTGCTGGGTAGGTGTTACCCAATGTGAGCTCTGACTGACCTACAAAATGAAAAGGTCACTCTTAAAAGCTGGCAGCTGAATTGGGAAATTTATTCGAAATGGAGTCTAGAGAATCCTAGAGGGGAATGCTGTGTACAATCAGAATTTGACATATGGGCAGTAGGCTTTGTTCCCTCAAAGCCTATCCACTGGCCCTCCCTGGAAAGACACTGTGCTAACCCCAGAGATGAAAGAGCCACGAGAGCCCAGAACAGAAGCACCAGGCACATACACGTCACTCCAGTACAGGGTCTGGTGAAGTAGATGGTGACTGAACAAATGCTCTGAGGCGGTTTTCATTTTGCAGAGGGATTTTATGGACAGAAGCAGACATTTGCCAGCAGCCCCCAAGGACCAGCAGGTGGTGACTAACCACGCAGAGAGCAGTGAGCAAAGGAAAAAGGGAGGCAGCAGGTACACAGACATGATAGCAATCCCCCTAATAATCATCTGACATTATCATCTTCCACCTTGGAGCAAATTTCCTATTATTTGGTTTAGTGAATTGATAGGTGTTGAGGATGTGACTCATAATGCTTGAAAATTTGGAGGGACTACTTGGAATGCTTAATAAATGTCCTTAAAAAATAAAGAACTGCTTGTTTTTCAACTAACTCTTTTTTTAACATTTTAAAAGGACAGGTTTAGCAGGAAAAGGAAAAAGAAAAAGAGGCACCCACACAGTCACAGGTGGCCCAAGAACTGCCCTAACTCCTTCTGATACAGGCTTGCCTTCAGAATCAAAGCCAGCAGGGGCCAAAGGACAAATGCAGACTTGCATATCCACACCCCTTGTGCAAGATTTTTAAAGCATTTCCAGCTATGAGCTGGATGCCCTCCCTTGCTCTGACTCCTACTGGCTTGGCAGCCTTCTTAGGGACTGTAAGCTAAAGATCATACTCCCAGCAGGCCCTTCACATGTTCATCCCCAGCAGGGGACCATGACCAGAGGCATGCCAGTATGTGCAAGCATGGTAAGGCCATCACTCAATCTATGAGGGAGGCTGTGTGCCCATCTGATTTTTTTGTTCGCTATCCTTTTAATTGCCTTCAATTTTAGGGAAAAAATCTGCTTCTAAGAAGCCAACCATCCCCCATCCACAAAAGGTCTTCCAAGTCTGGTACAGGCTGGAGCTGCCAGAAAGAACTTTAAATGGTGTTCAGAGTTTTGACTATGACTAGGAAACTTTTATTACCGAAATGACATCATCTTTGCAAGAACAACAAGTAACTAGAAAATGTTTCATTATTTTTGGATAACCAGAAAAGTCAGGGAACACTGTCCCAGACATACCCAGAAGCAGAAGGGAATTAACTCCAAAACAAGTTCCAGCAGGTGGTGGGGAAAAGAAATAAGTTGTTTTTTCCTTGTGTGCTCTGAAGTTCTGCTTTTACAAATGAAATGTTTGTCTAGTTTCCCCAGGAGTTCTCTATATTCTTCCAGCCCAGCAGGTTGAAATATGCCACTAGCACAGTGGTTGTCTGGGCTCAGATTTGTGTGAAATTAAGCAGGATGTTTATTCTTGCCAAACATCGATTCACTTGTCATGAAAATGAGGGTAGTCATAGGACCTACCTTGCTGTACAGAGCTTAGAACAAAATCTGACACAAAGTTACAGTTCAATTAACCACAACTACTAGCATCCTAATCATCAGAGACCTTGATTAATCACACTTTTGCTCATTAACCTCTAAAGAGAAAGAGGCTAATAAGCTTCTAGAATCTTCTTCAGCAAGACTGAGACTCATTCAGAATGAGACTGAAGCCAGTAGGTGTATTTCACAGGGCAGAAATATCCTCTTCTCCAGATTTCTGTCCCCAGGATCCTGTTCAGAGCCTACTCTCAGCCATTGCCCAGAAAGGCTTTTGAGCATATGAATGACACGAATGAATGAATGCCTACCTGCCTATGTGCTGATGGCCTTGATCTGGTTGTTCTGGAATCAGTTGAATGATAAGAATCTCTTCCCTTACCCTCGAAGAAGGAGCGTCCTGGATCTATCGGGGTGCTTCGAAAACTCTTCCCCATGAGGGTTCCTCATTTCAGCCTCTGACACTAAATGGGAATTGTGCTAAATGATGAATCTCAAACTTCAACACGCACCAGAATCACCTGGAGTGCTTGGTAAAGTAGATTGCCGGGCTCCTCCCCCCAGAGTTTATAGTCTGGAATTTGCATTTCTAACAATTTCCCGGTGCAACTCCTGTTGCTGCTGACCCTGAGACATATATTCCAAATCACAGTTCTAAAGCATGGATCTTTATTGTATTACCCAATGCTTAAAAATGTTAGTGTTCTCCCCCAAAAGTCCACAAACTAAAGCTACCAAATAAAGTTCATACTATTATTTATTAGTCTTAGTCCTTTCCAATTTATCCCAGTCCAACTTTTTGGCCATACAGCCCACCACTCCCTTCTCCCCTCGTCACACTGAGCTACTATTTCATGAATACACTGGAGGTCCTGCCTTTGCACTGATCTCTTGGGAACTCCTTTCTCTCCTCTGCTGAAAAAACTCCTACTTAATGTGATCCAAATATCAGCCTCTATTGCTTTCTCCGTGTCTCTCTAGGAATTTTGTATGACCACAACACACGAGTCAGGGCCCTTATATCACCCTGTGCCTTGCTTTAGTTGTCTGGCTCCTACTGTGCATTTATTACTAGACTGTCATTGCCCCTTCAGCCATGACCATCTATTATTTTCGATTTGATGCTCAAAACCCAACACAGTTCTTGCCAAAAGGAGCAGTTCGGTATACATGGGATGAATAAGTGAATTATAGATAGCAATTGCCCTATCTGATATCTATAAGCTGTTTTTTGCCATATTTGCTAATGTTTACTATATTAATCATATATATTATGATATGTAATATCATACTATATTATTAATTATTACTGTAATGACACTGCCTAACACACACCCACACATTCCAAGAACAACTGTTATTCTCACTCAGGGGATCTGCTTGGGCAGTAGTTTCACGGGCTCCACTGTAGGTTGCAGGATACAGGGTTCAGGTTTGCGCTACACGTTTTCTTGGGACCAGGAGCTACACAGTACATGCTGTTCTCATTGTGGAGCATAAGAGGTCAAGCCAAATTACGCAAGCAAGTTTATAGAGGTAAAATGCTATATGGGCACATCACAAATGCTAATATCCCATTGGTCAAGGGAAGTCATATGTCCACAGAGTGGGGAATATACCTTCCATGGTGTCAACAAAGTCACAGCAAAGTGCATGGAGGTCTAATACCATTCATTACAGGGAGCCAGTTAGGATTGGAAAGGAGGAATTGGAAATAATTGGGAGCCTCCATTTTGGGAGCTTCAATCATCTTTGTTTATTCTGTTCAGATAACACCACAAAATCCAAGGCACCTTGTGAGTATCTGTTGCTAACCCTGGATGTTGACTGGGCTGTCTCCGAATCTCCACTTCTGCATTCACAAAATGAACCAGACCAAGAAAGGGCCAACCAAACCAGGGGTATTCAGCCTTTCGATAAAAAGGAGCAAAGCTGCATTCCAGATATTTCCAATACCTTCCTTAAGAAAATGATTGTCACTGGTTATATTATCCTATTGGGGGAGAGGGGTAGTTTTCTTGTTTGTTTTCTTAATTTGTGGTTATACTGCATCATCTTTATTTTTTTTTTAAAAGATTTATTTATTTACGCATACAAGCACTGGGGTACAGGCCAGAGGTGTGGGGGGGGGGGAGAGGATTCACCACAGAGAGCAGGAAGCAGAACAGGCAGATCGACGGAAGTACACTGCTGAGGGGAGCAGTGGGCACAGCAGGAGAGGTCTGCCGCACCATGTGGGTCCCGCGCCTGGCCAGCAGCAGGGATCGAACTCATGCTGCAGTGGCTGCGGTTTGCTTCATAGTGTGTTGCTTAACCCATTGCGCTACCAGGGAGGCCCTGCATCATCTTTAAAATGTGACTCATCATTTTGAAATTTCACTTGAACTTCAGCCACGCCTGCAGTTGTTCAAGTATTTAAAAAGCCATCTATAATAATAGATTATCCCAAATAATGTGCTGTGTTATGGTTTAAGGGTAATTCTAGGTGGTCTGATGGTTATGAACCGTGCTGTAATGAGGTCCAGCTGGAAGTATCCAGTAGGCGGGCAGAAAGAACTAAGAAATCCAAAGCCTCACACAAACTGATGTCCCTTCTCCCCAGAGCCAGGTTGGGTAACTCTCCTATCACTGTACTATGTTTAGTGATCATGGTTTTTGTTCTTTGGATTTTTTTTTACAAAGTGCTGGAGATTTTATTTAGGGAAGAGCGCTGTGACACAATCTGTGATTGCTGAATCAGAAGGGTTCAACCAACTTCTCAGGGTGGTAATAGGAACCAGTGAACTTACTCTGGCCTCCTTGTCTTATCCTTGAACTTTTGTCTAGCTGGAACCAGAAATCCCAGAAAGGCTGGACTAAGCCACTGAATTTTTAAAATTATCATTTGCAAAGTCTTAATATTCATTAGTGGAAACCCTGTGATTAGAAAAACACCTATCTAGCATTCCTCTGTCAAAAATACAATTTCCATTCTTCCACAAACTATTACAGCAGTGAAATTTTACTAGTCCAATCCTTCTATTCAGAATGGTACTTTCCCTGAGCTAGAAGCCACTTTCACTATGATTTTAGATTTCCATCTGAAAGCTGACAAGGAGCCATGCCTATATCAGCAGAAAGAAACCAGCAGAAGTTGGTTTCAAGACAGTTTTCATGGAAGTGGGAGAAAAGACCACAAACCCCCACCCCACCTTCTACACACCCACCTTTGTGTGCTAAGAATTGCATCAGGTCTTCTCTTGGACAAGCCAATGACCTCCAAAAGTTTGTGTCCCTTCTATCTGAGTTTTCAAAAACATGTAGCAGCACGTAGCAACCCTCCAATGGTGGACCTCCCCTCCCCCTACTATGTAGCCTTAGCCTGGAAACCTGCCAAGGATACATACAGCTTGCCAAAGACCTGAAGGCAGATTCTATGTCAAAACAGACAACATGTAACATTGTCCAAAAAACCCAAGTTTAAGAGAACCTACCACTGACTATTGGTGAGACAGGGCAGGTCCCTTCATCTTGCTGCTCTTCATTCCCCTGATCTCCTCACCTAAGTAAGTTCCCCCCATTCATCTCTGTATCAGTCCTTTGTTTGACTCTTCCACATTTTAACATAATTTGTATTATTACCTTTCTTCCATAATATGTTTATGTTCTGTGCTCTCCAGTAGGAGGTAACCTCCTTTTAGTCATCTGAACCCCGATTTTATAAGCAGGACCTGGCACACTGTCAGCATTCAATAACAATTCATTTTTAGCTAATGAATGAATAAGTTATATCAAATCACCTAATTTTCATATTTTATGACTTTTCATTTAGTCCAAGTAAAAACAAAAACAGATGATTATACAAAAGAAAGATTAACTTCCTTTTGTAGTTCCCAGACATGGGGAAGTAGATGATTAAGTGAAAAATCCTATGTAACATTTTCTTTAGAATCATAGAAGATAACTTATTGTTTTATATATTTGTATTTTCAAAATACCCTGGGTGATATAGTGAGCACAAAAATTGGAATGTCTTCCTCATCGTTCTGGCACTTTGTGTTTCTAGCATTTCTTACCTGGCCTGATAAATCATTTCAGTTAACATTTAGGTTAATGATTTAATTTGTAAACCAAGTCTATGCTAGTTTCTCCATTTTCATTATAATTTTGTTCATCAGAGGGGTTTTTTTTGCATTTTTTGTATTATTAAACATCAATAAAAGATGTTTATGGCAAATCCTGAATTTTTGTTTAAAGTTTTGCCTTTTGTGGTCAAAGTGCCATTTTCCAGGCTTACCTCCCATCTTCCTTCAATCTAATTGAATAAAACTTTGCCTTTTCCTCAAGCAACTCTGTGATTTCCTGAATTTTTGCTTCCTGCATTTTCTTCCCTTAAGACTCATCTCACATGTTTCCTCCTCCATGAAACTATCCTAAATCACCAAAGTTTGAAATAATCTGAATTCTTATAGGAGTCTTACTTCTCTTATAGGACTTTTGTCTTTCTGCCTTATTTAAGTTATTTATAGAAATTTTGTCTCATAACAATTATGAGAACCATGTCTTCATCATCTTTATATCTTACAGGATAGTCAATATTTATGTCTTAGTTAAATAATGAATGTTTCTACTTATGAAATCAGATACCTATTATACATTTGGAGCTCAATACATGTTGTTAATCTTAGATAACATTTTGTCATCCCATTTGAACTCTAATGTCAATAGGGATCTGGAAAGACAGTTAATAAACTAGAATGTAACATAGGGAGTTCTTTGACTCAAGTGTTCATCCAGGTGCCTTGGGCTTAATGTATTTGTGTCACAGACTCATGGCAGGAAAATTAATTTCACACTGAGCTAAATGATAAAAGCTACAAATAGAAAGCATCAGCACCTCCTAGTGGGAGATGCTAAAAAATGCAGGTGTTGATAAGAAGCTACTCTTAAAACACAAGGACAAAGGTAAGATAACTCTGGTGTTTGGGGGAGTGCTTCTCTCCATGTACAACCCATAAGTTCAGGATGCAATAAATCAGGAAAGCATACATATGGAGTGGGTTCAGGGACATGGTTAAACCTGGAGAAGCATTACCAGAGAAACATGTGAATATATACACAGATGTGGAAGCTAGACAAGAGAGTATTCTGCATTGGGATTAGCAAAGCTGGTAATATTCAATAGAACTAAGGGTCTAAGACACAGATAAAATGGTGAAACAAGCAGCGAAGTCACTGAGTTTGGAAATTATAAGCAGAGAAAGGACTAAGGTGTGAGTTGGTCAGGTAATTTTGGAAAATAAGAGCTCAGAAATAAAATGAAATACAATTCAAGATCCAAGACCGTGTTCACCAAGAAACTAATTATAGTCAATGAAACTTGTTTTCAAACTCCAATTACTGCTTCTTTTATTCAAAAAAGTCTCAGAAACATTATTGAGGGATATATAGAATATTTTATTTCAAAAAGATATACATTATCTCTGCTTACTATAAAGATAACAATTTTCTACTACTTGAAATCAAAATCTAATTGATTTTTTTGCTGTCATTGCTAAATAAACTTCAAGCTGAGATAGAAGAATGAACAGGTAAAATAAACTATAAAAAGTTAAGATCAGATTATTTACTAGATGCTACTAGCCATGAAAACATATTATAAAGTTGGACATAATCAAGTTAATATGGTCCTAGCATAATAATTATCACACATCAATACTGATAACTGTAAGAACTTAACCTATATTACAAACAAGATAACATTACAAACAAATGAGAAACAAATAAATTATTATATACATAACATTCAAAAAATTAACTATTGGGGAAAGTCAGGTTAAAGTCTCACCTCATGCACAGATAAATTCTATATTGATTACAAAGATAAAAGTATAAATCAAAGTAAGAAAAATGTTATATATTGGTAGATGGGAAAATAGTTTCTAAACATAAGAACAGTGAGAAATTTTTTTAAATAATAAAACATTGAATTTTTAAATATCTATATTTCAAAATGATATTAACAAAATTAAACCTAAAAATTATTTGTAACCAAAAAAAAAAAAATTATTTGTAACCAAAAAACTGCATCAACAGTCATCTTAATGCATAAAGAACTATAAATTAGTAAGAAAACACCAACAATGTAAATATTGAAAGACTCAGTCAATACACAAAAAGCATATATTTGATTAATAAATGAGAAATATTTGACCTCACCAATAATGAAATGCAAATCATGGGCCTCCCTGGTGGTGCAATGGGTTAAGCAGTACACTATGAAGCAAACCGCAGCCACTGCAGCACCAGTTCGATCCCTGCCACCTGAGAGATGACCCACATAGTGTGGCAGACCTCCCCTGCCTCACCCTCTGCTCTGTGTGTTCCAGTTGATCTGCCTGTTCTGATTGCCGCTCAGTCTCTGGTGAAACCTCTCACCCCCCACACCTCTGGCCTGTACCCCAGTGCTTGTATGCATAAATGAATAAATCTTTTAAAAAAATGAAATGCAAATCAAAATAGTGATAAAATATTTTCAACAATCACATATTTTTAATAACATTCAATGTTGGCGAAGCATTTAGTAGCAGAACTGCTTTCATATACTACTGGCAAGAGTACAGACCCTTTCTAATCAGAAACTTTCTGACCCATCAGATCTGTGACTCTGATGATACATAGCAAGAGCATTAAAAATACTCACACCCAGGCCAAGAACAAGTACCCCTGAGTTCCAGATACTCCAGAAGTGGCTGGGGACACCCTGGAGTCCATCCAGTGGTAGAGTGGGAAAATTTGGGGTACCTGGAGAGCAGCAGCCGCCATCCCCAAATCTCTTGCCTAGCCACAATGGCTGGGTATGGCCCTGACACATCAGAACCATGGGACCCTCTCTATACCAGGAACTCAGCCATGAAAAGCTCCCATGCAGGCTTTTCTGAGTTTCTTGTAAAGGGGATTATGCCTAACAGGGCCTAGAACAATTCACTCCATAAAGAGGAAAGATGAGGGCACAGGAGCAGAATTGGGATGCCTCTTACGAGGATGGGCAACAGGTTGCAGAACATGGGCTGCTTCTCTCCCGGTTCCAGCTCTGCCTCATACTAGCTGTATGGTCCTGCCAAGTGGTTTAACGCTGTGCTTCAGTCTGTAAAGTAGAGGATCTTTTGTCAGAGTATTAAATACTGAAGCCCTGCTACAGCATAGATAGGAAATGCTTCCAAATGTTGACATTATTCTCTTTGTTCTTTTTCTGATTCCAGCAGTGGAGAAGACCATGCCTCATCAGACAATAAAATGTGTGGGCACCAAGCAGAGGCCAAGACCAAGACTGAGCTGCCATCAACTTTATATTCAAAGTGATTTTCTTTGACCCCCTCAAGTCCCTCAGACACACAGCTTATGGAGGCCCGGGGTCACTGAGTTTTCCTGCTCCGGGAATACAGATAAGTAAGCTAGATTCCAGGCCTTGACTGAAAGCTTGAAATGAGTGAAGATTTATGTATCCCAAAAATTTCCTTGTTAAAATCCCAAATCCCCTTTATGATGGTATTAGGAGTTGGGGTATTTGGGAGTTAATTAGGTTGTAAGTTTATAGCCCTCAAGAATGGGATTAATGCCCTTATAATGAAGAGACAAGCAAGTTTGTTCTTCCCTCTGCTCTCACCATGTGAGAATACAGGAAGTAGCCATCTGTAAACCAGGAAGTGGGCCCTTAAATGCCAGATCTGTCAGCCTCTTGAACCTGGACATCCCGGTCTTCAGAACTCCGAAAAATAAATGTTTGTTCTTTAAGCCACCCAGTTGGTGGTATTTTGCGGCTGTAGTTTAAACTGACTAAGAGAGAGTTGAGTAGGACTTCAGTTGGAGCAGCGTTGGTGTGGGAATCGATGAGTAAGTACAGGCAGTGTCCTACTTCCTTTCCCACCAGAAACTCTGGGTCCAAGCCAGCTCATCCCAGAAGCTCTGAGAGGCTTCACGAAACTTAGCAAGGGGTAGCGTTGCTCCAGGCCAAGTGCTAGGCCATGGGCCAGGCCTCGCTACCTTGAGGCTGTTGGATCATGGGTAGCCCTGCCCAAGTCTGTGCCCCCTCCTACACTCTGCACAGGCAGGCTGATGTGGGAGCGTGTTGGCCAGGAGCCCAGCATAGCTTTCACATGGGACTCCCTATAAGAATCAACACTAGGAACCTCTGCTCTCAGCCTCCAGGACAATGATGGCCCAAAGACCCACAGCAATTTTCAGCTCTTTCAGGGATCCAGACAAATTGGGCTGGTGACTGTGTGGTAGGAGAAGGTTGTACTCAGCTGTGGCTATACTTCAGGAACAATATAACTTGAAGCAGAACAGGAGTCCATCTCCTAGAAGCCCCCTACTGCCTCATTAAGTACTGCCCCTACTGCTTGTCCCACAGCAGCTCCTTCTTCAGGCAAAGAAAAGTACTGACTTGAGTTCTTGCTTCACTATGCAGGTACCGGTGGGACCATGGATCTTTGGAATAATGTCCACTTCCAACCCCCTACTTCTCAATACCAAAAAAACCAAAAACATAAAAACAGCAGCTCAAAATCTGGGATTGAAGGTGAAAGCACTAGGGTTACCCAAAGGAATAATTTACAAATGGCCAGGTCTGAAATGTAAGATAACTAAGAAATGAAACAGGCCATCAACTTAGAGATTTACCCAAGTTCACAAACAGAAAACAGAGACTTGATAACCACAAACAGGGCAGAAGAAAGCAGATATCTGTAGGAAAATGAAAGTTAGATGTGGAACAATCAGAAGCAGGCCCATCTGAGTGTGTGGATGGTTCAAGACAAACCCTATAGGACTCAGATTCCAAGCCTGACATCTCTGTGTGAAATTCTAAACAATTCCATTCTCTCAGGCCAGGGTCGTAAAGGGGCAGCTCCTCCAGACAAGGACCCCATCGATCCCTCTTGGGAAAATGCACTCAGTTTACAATGCTGATTAAACACCAATGTATGTTGGGCACTCTGCTAGGTGCTGCAGTGCAGCTGTGAGTAAGTCTGACCTATTCTGGCCTCACAGATTTCCATGCAGAATTGCAGACATTGCATTAGGAGTTACAGGTGCACTGAGCACTGCGAAGACAAGTTAGCAAGAAAAAAAAAATATCCATCACTTCTCACCTCAATTCTTCAATAAAGAAAGTTTGAAAATATTTTATATGTAAAATATGGCTCAATAAAGTTGTTTTTTGAAAATAGTATAAGATTTAACTGATAGCCTCGTGAGAGGTTTAGATAAAGGGGAGTTATTTTAAGGGAAATCCTTCATGGTGACTGACTGCTGGTGATTTATCATAAACATCCCAAAGCTGCTCAATAATTCATTTCGATTGTCTCACTCATAAATATCTAAGACCTTCTTGAACTTAACTGACTCACTACTTGCATCTCTTACTGGGTTAAATAAAAGTTGTATGAACTTGCTTGTAGTCTCTCAATTTTTACCTTTCTGTTGCAGGGGGAATCCTTATATTGAATTTTCGCCCAAAAGTGCCTCCCTTCCCTTCACCACTTAGTTCATCTCCCCTGGATTTTTTCCAACCACAGTAGGTCATTCTTGAGAAGGGTGGTCAAAAATGGTAGGAAACCCAATCTTGTTGCCAATTCACTTTGCCAGAATCTGCCCACATACCACTCCCTAGGCCAAGACCAGCCCTTTTCTTGCCTGCCCCTGCAAGCCAGGCAAGGCCACAGCCTGGTGCTTGCCCCCGCAGGATGGGCCTGTCATTAACAATGCCTTCCTTATGCATGGGTTTCTTCGTTTGCAAGGCTTCTTCGCAGACATTTTCTTAGTGATACAATCTTCCAGGAGCCTCCATCCATGAGACCCACACCTGGGAGGCTGACCTCCAAATACCTCTTCTGATCCTGGACACCAGTGTCCCAAGAGGAGGAGGGTCACCCATTTCTAAATGGTTGCTGATTTCTGGATAGTGGCATCTCAGTACATGCTCCAGTTTCCATCTAGCACTAAACTATGTCCAGGACAAGGCTCAACAAATGTCAGACAAATCGCAAGGACTCTGCTATCTGCTTGTTCTCTAGCCCACTGTCTATCTTGCCCTCTGATTCCTTCCCTCAAGACTTGATTTTAGCTGTCCTGCACCTCACAGTTTCACTCAATAACATATTCTGGATCTCATTAGGAGTGATGGTTTTAACTATTTCACTCTACTTAGGAGGAATTTTTTCTTCAACCCACCTTTGAGCCTTTTTAAATCAGAAGTACGTTCCTACTGCAATCAGAAGTAGGTTCCTAGGTGGGGATGTGGAGAAAAAGGAACTCTCTTACACTGCTGGTGGGAATGCAAGATGGTCCAATCATTATGGAAAGCAGTATGGCGGTTCCTCAATCTACTAA
>JAGFMF010011406.1:8230117-8322326 GCA_019455555.1 Galemys pyrenaicus | reverse complement strand
GGGAGCACGAGGGACTGAGGTGATGGTGCACTGGTGAGATGGTGATGGGGAATACATGGGGATTACAATTGATGGCAAGCATATAAATTTTAAAATATTTTATATTAATAAAAAAATTTAAAAAAAAAGAAGTAGGTTCCTATTGTCCTGAAATGGAGTTGACATCTTCCAGAGGGGGTGCTTTCCCCACACCCACTCTGTGTCCCTCCAGGTTTGCTAAAGAGCTTAGAGTGGTCAGGTTCCAGGCTGTGGTCAGCCCTTTCCACCTCTCCTACCATCTGTACCAGTACAGTCACTTTCCACTTTCACAGCAAAGTGGGATCTGTTTTCTAGAAACAAGCTGGTGTCTCACTTCCCAGCCCAACTAGTCTGCTTGTTTCTGGCAACTGTCTACCTTAGAGAATACTCTGTGGGGTTCCAAGTGGCCCATTAGTACTTGGAGGCAAAGGCTAATGCAGCCATGGAAGGTTGTGGTCCCCAACAAGATCCACTTGCCAGTTGATCTTGGAACAGTCGTGAGACTCTGCTTATGATTCCTGAGAGCTTGAGACTTGTGCCAGGTCTTCCTGGGCTTTCCTGGGATATCCTGGCAAGTACTGTGGTGATGGTTTTGATAGTATCATGATGACACACTTTAACAAGTGTTACATAGAAGGTGTTTTGTCTATATGAAGTTTATAGACAAGGCAGAGAGAATATTGAACCAATGATATAAACTAATGACACACTCTGCCCACTTGGGTGAAGACCAGTTCTCCCACATTACAAATCTTGTGCTTGGGGACAATAAACATAGACCTGAGCAGGTCATCACTAAGGACATAAGGACTTTCTAGAAAAGGCACAGAAGAGATAGCCTCCTAAAATTTCCCAAGTCACTGATGAAAAAGAATCTTAAAATAATCAGAGGACAAGGTGAACAACTTCAAAAGAAAATAATAGATGCTTTAATTGAAATTTATTTTCCAGAAAGTCCAGAACTAACTGACCAAGAAACCATGAGACTGAGGAGAGACTACAGGAAAAGGGGGGAGCTCTCACAAGCATGGATGAGTAGGTCCTGAAAGTAAATTCAGCCAGTTAATATCAGTAACACACATATACTGACAACTAATTTCTGACAAAAAGCCAAGAGTATACAATGGAGAAAAGAAAGTCTTATTAACAAATAATGTTGGAAGAATTGGACAGCCACATGCAGAAGGATGAAACTAAACCACTATCTTATAGATTATGGTATAACCAATTAAAAATTGATTAAAAACTTCAATGTAAAACCTGAAACCATAAAATACCTGGAAGAAAACATCACTGATAAATTATTTGACTTCAACCTCCAAATCAAGGAAAACAAAACAAAGTAGAACAGACTACATCAAGTTACAAGATTTTTGCACAGTGAAAGAAACTGTTAAAACAGTTATCAGGCCCCCGAGGAAGGAGGAGAGTCACACTCTATGGGGCCAAAGACCTGAAGGTTTAAATCAGTTTCCTTGGCAAATGAGTCCTGAGATCTCAAAACCACAGCACAGCATCTGCATAAACTGTCTCTTAAGGTAATTTTGATTTATTTCTAATTTAGCTATGATTAATTAAGTGACTGTATTGAAGTAGATAAAACAGCATAGTTGATGGGATTTTTTTTCAAATAAAGTTTCATTTAATACAAAAAAACTTTATTTTAGGCCAAATTTCTCATAAGTAATCCCTTCAATTTAGAAACACCAGTATGACTCATTTCTTAGTACAGTCAAGCATTGTTCCCAAAGAGTGCTTAGTGTGTGCGCAAAGTGCTAGAGTCCCCCTTGATCCAAAGGTGTGCTCAAGGCTTTGATAGTCTGTCTGGGTCAGTCTTTAAAAGTTAGCATGACTAGCCAAGCAGGCAGAGAAGGGACGATGTTCCAGGCAGAGAATGTGGGCATTAGTGGATAAGTGCACAGGAGAAAGGTCTATGTAGACAGAGGGGGTAAATGAACAGCATGCTTCCCGGAATATCTATTGTATGACAAAGTGCCTGCGATCACAGAACCCACATTACGAACTGAGTCTCATGTTTCTGCTGGTGCTAGTCCCCATGCCCCTGCCTGGGAGCACAGCACAGATTCCCAGACACCTCTTCAGTGGGTCACCCTTTATTCCTACAACCTCAGGCAATCAGTGGAAACAGAAGTGAGAGTCTCTTCCATGTCACTGAGAAATGTCTGTGGGTTGTCTCATCATCTTAGCACTGAACCCTGAGAAAGAATCCCAATACCAAATTAATGCTCAGCAGCTGTCTCCATGATGGACTACTGCACAGTCTTTATATTGTGATGAGCCCAGTAACAATGGAGACTTGCTCACAATGTAGTACTAAGTGAAGAGACACAATAAAAATTTGCATTATAACGTTCATCCTCTTTAAAGGGAAAAAAGGACGAGATCACACTTCAAGAAGGTGCTAGTAACAGGGGCCTCCCTGGTGGCACAGTTGGTTGAGCGACGCCCTGTGAAGCAGCAGCAGCAGCAGCAGCAGCACTGAGTTCGTTCCCCGGCCAGGGAGGGAACCCAAATGGGAGGTCTGCCTTGCCCACTGCTCCCACTGCAGTGTATTTAAGCCAATCTGCCTGTTCTGCTCCCCACTCTGTTTCTGTGAATCCTCCCACCTCCTGTGACTCTGGCCTATACCCCAGCTCTTGTATGCATAAATAAATAAATCTTTTTAAAAAGGAAGGTGCTAATAACAATGGTTTGTGAGTAATGAAACTGACATATCTAGTTTTTCAAGCAGTGTGTTTTAATAAATCTGCCTATTCTGCTCCCTACTCTGTCTCTGGTGAATCCTCTCACCCCTTCTTCGCCCTCCCCTGCATCTCTGGCCTATACCCCGTTATTCTATGCAAAGAAAAAAGAAATCTTCCTAAAATCCAGTACTATCACTATTTATTTAGTCAGGAGTCAATGAAATTTAGTTCAGTAGGAAAGTGGCTTCAGCATTAAGAGCTTATATTAGTCACAACAATAGAGCCAGGTAATTCAGAAGGGATAAGTTAATACAAGGAAGCAGTTATAAAAGTATTGGAAATAAAGAGACTAAACAAAGGACAATGAGATAACCCAGAGACCCGCAAGAGCAGGAAGTTATTACATCACATTGTCAAAACCCAGAATCCAGAATAACAGGGCACAGATTGGAATCTCAAGACACTCCCTGAAGCAGAGAAAGAAGAGTTAACTTTGCCTTTCCTTTTTTCTCTCCAACCTTCCTTCTAGGTTCCCCACTGGTAAGATGTAGACAGAAGCTAGTTGGCAAGGAAATTTAAGAAAAGCAATCTGCTGAAACAGGCTTCCTGAGACTCTGAGCAGACAGAGGAAGTAAATATGGGGTCTCAGATCAAATAAGCAAATGAGTAGCACAGTGAACCAGCAAAGAGTGAGAATTTTGCCCCTAAGAGGGAATTTCTCTGTACATAGAAGAGAGTCCAATGCCTCTGTCTCTCCAGATGTTCAAATTTCCTTAAATTCTAGTGTCCCCTAAGTAGGTCCTTCAAACAGGCCCCAGACTCACTCAGACTTCCCACTCTTAATCTCTGTTTGCATTTTGATCAGTGGTTCTTGCATTTCATCATCTTTGTCCTTGGAGACTGATCTAGACTCTGACCGGTTTTAAACTCCCTGTACCTCTTCAAAGACTCTGAACTTTGCTCCCTTATCAGATATCTGACCTTTGCCCAACCTCATGGATCTGTCCTCACTTCCCTATTCCAGGTCTTCTTTCCCAAAATCAGTGGAACCGTAAATAGAGGATTAAGTATATTAAACTTGTAATAGCTTTTAATGTCATGAGTAAAAGATCATGTATCTCTATCAAATATTGGGAGGAACAAAGAGAGAATGTGGAAGGTGTGAGCTAAATTCTCATGTAATGCAAGTTAATAGATAACATTTAAAGTTGATAAGTCAGGATGGAATGACATGAGTCTATAAATTAGAGACTTGAAGTAACTAACAGAACTAAAAACAAAAAATTAAAAAGATAAAAGATGATTGCCTTTGGGCAATAGGCCCAAAAGAGGAAAGGGTAAAAGAAGGGTCCATTACTTTTAATTATAATCACATCTATATTCTTTAATTTTTTTTTAAGCATCATGGGTTCCGTATTCAGTTTCTACATTTATTCCCTTACTGCTCACTTACTTCCTCTGGCCTTTGCCAGAACAGTGAGGCATTTCCTAAACACCCTATTTAAAAGAGTGACTTCTCCCCATTCTGTGCTTTACTTCTCTCCATACCACTTGTCTCCTTTTAACATTCTACACACTTTCTTACTCCTGCTTCTTTTCTGTCTGTCCCAAATACATTATAATCTCTTTAAGGGCAGAGATTTGGCTCACTGGTAAGTGAATACCCATCACCTGAACAGTAAGTGGCACTGCTGACTGACAGTATGAATAGATTGGTGTGTGTGTGTATATGTGTTACTGAGTAAAAAAGAAATTATGGTCAATAATTGTTTCAGGAAAATTCTCACTTTTTTTTTTACTTGTTTTTCTTTGTTATTTCACATAGAGATAGTTCTTAGAGGATTAACTATGCCTGAAGTTTTTCCAAGTGGGTTACTTTTGTACCCTTGTCCTTTAAAGATTCTTTTAAGCTCAGTCTAATGAATCAGGCTGGTTCAGTTCAGAGAACTGACATCACTAGGAAAAAAGAAAAGAAATTCCCTGGCAGAACACTTGCGTATCCACGAGGACACACTTTCCCTAGCCTGTCACCCAAGAAAAGAACCTTTAAAATGAAGGCAAGCCTCACTGAGGAATGACATAACCAAAAAAAAAAAAAAAATCATAATTTTTTTGTTGCGGTAACATTGGTTTACACCGCATTGTTGAAAACATAATATTTTTAATGAGTAGTGGATGTAATTGTTTGTTTTCTTTTTTAAAAAGATTTATTTATTTATGCATAAAGAGCTGGGGTACAGGCCAGAGTCACAGGAGGTGAGAGGATTCACCAGAGACAGAGTGGGGAGCAGAACAGGCAGATTCACTGAAATACACTGCTGAGGTGAGCAGAGGGCGAGGCAGGAGAGGTCTGCTATGCCACGTGGGGTCCCTCCCCGGTCAGCTACAGGGATCGAACTCGTGCAGCAGTTGCTGTGGTTTGCTTCATTGTGCGTTGCTTAACCCACTGCGCCACCAGGGAGGGCCCTGTTTGTTTTCTTAAAGTCATATGTTCAGTCATCTAACTCTAAAAAGCTCAAGGATTGAAGCCCACGCTGCTTTGTTAATATAAGGGCCTTCAGACAAGACTCTAAAAACTGAACCTTTCAGGAATCTTAAATTCGTTAGATTCAATGTATTCATACCCAATTTCCTCTACGAGTAATTCTTCAAGAAGGAATTCATAGATCAAAACAACCTGGGTTGGGCCTGGGGAGACAACATGTGCTTGAAGAAGTGTGAATCCATGCCATTAAAACAGGTACAGTGGGGCCTCCCTGGTGGCGCAGTGGGTTAAGCAACGCACTATGAAGCAAATCGCAGCCACTGCAGCACGAGTTCGATCCCTGCTGCCGGCCAAGGAGGGGACCCATATGGCGCAGCGGACCTCTCCTCCTGTGCCCGCTGCTCCCCCTCAGCAGTGTACTTCCTTCTGTTGATCTGCCTGTTCTGCTCCCCGCTTTCTGTGGTGAATCCTCTCACCCCCCCACTCCTCCGGTCTGTACCCCAGTGCTTGTATGCATAAATAAATAAATCTTTAAAAAAAAAAAAAAAACAGGTACAGTGGTGTAAACCACCACAACCACAATAAAAATAATTTCATTTGAAAGTAAACTGCCACTCACCAAAATAAGGACTTTGCTGCTGAGTCCTCCCACTAAAATGGCTAAATGATGGACACATCAAGTAGATGAGATTCAGAATACAGAGGAAGGCACACTAATCTGGGTATTCAAAACCAACCTCTCCACTTACTTTGGTCAACTGTCACCATGGAAAGTGCTCCCCACTCTGAGAACTGGCCCAATCAAGTCTCAGTTTCTTCATTTCCATGGCAGGAATACTGGAAACTGATTCACCGGGTTATAAAGACTAGATGAAATCATGTACATAAAATGCCACGATGTCCACAATGTAATAAGTATTCAACAATATTTGGGTATTTTTATTACTATTATCATTATTGGATAGTTAGGATATTTGGGTATTTTTATTACTATTATCATTATTGGATAGTTAGGA
This sequence comes from Galemys pyrenaicus, assembly GCA_019455555.1. NCBI lineage: Eukaryota > Metazoa > Chordata > Mammalia > Eulipotyphla > Talpidae > Galemys > Galemys pyrenaicus. The sequence goes on along the minus strand of JAGFMF010011406.1, from coordinate 8,316,102 downwards.
TATTTTGCAAAGTGAGGAAATAGCTCTCAAAAAATAATAAATAATAGATTCTGAATGTGATGTAATATCCATCACCTCGGACCCATACTAATCTTGCAAATTGCCCATATTTAGGATCCTTGGAGTCAAAAGTTTTAAACTTTAATTATACATTTCTTCCAGAATAGAAGATATTTGACTTTGAACAAACACGTATGGTGTTGGTAGACCTGTGCTTTGTTGGCAAAACAAGTGTTAATAGTTCCAAATATTCCGTTCTATTTCTCATGCTGTTTCTCCAAAAATGTTATAGGATCACTAACAGCTCTCCCTGTATCAACTATCATTTTCTGGGCAGTGGTTAGATTTTAAGGGACCAACATCTATGTTTTTATTTCATCAAGTGGGCCTAACACTACTCGGGAGCTTGGGAGCTTGACTTGACTGGAAATTTCTAAGAGGAAAGGCTGTTACCTTTTTTTTTTTAAAGATTTATTTATTTATGCATATAAGCAAGAGGGTACAGGCCAGAGGTGCGGGAGAGGAGTGAGAGAATCCACCAGACAGAGTGGGGAACAGCACAGGCAGATCAACCGAAATACACTGCTGAGGGAGCAGCGGATGAGGCAGGAGAGGTCTGCTGCACCATGTGGGTCACCCCCCCAGCTGGGGGCAGGGATCGAACTTGTGCTGCAGTGGCTGCGGTTTGTTTCATAGTGCATTGCTTAACCCACTGCGCCACCAGCGAGGGCCCAAGGCTGCAACCTTTTGCTTTTCCTTTCTGGGCAGAAATGTGAATAGATTTCCAGTCAAGTCACTGACTAGATGGAGACCCAGGGGCTCCAGAATTAGAGTTTCCAGATAAAGTAAGAATATCTAGTTAAATATGAATTTCAGATAAACAATAAGCAATTTCTTAGGATAAATATTAACCTGATGTTGTATCAGAATGTGAAATTCAAACATTTTTATTTGTTGTATCTGGCAACCCTATCCAGATATACAGATTAACACCAACCTCCCCACTCTCCATCCCCCACATTACTATCCTCCCTACTAAACTATGAGTTTCTCAACGTTGACCCTTCATCTTTTGGACCAATAAATGTGTCTGGAATGGTTGCTCAATAAATGTGTCTGGAATGAATGAATGAATGAATGAATGAATGATGTCTTTAAATCTTTGAGGACTCAGTAAGGATGAGACTGTCAGGATGCAACACCAGTGGGCTGCCCTGAGCCAAAAAGCAGCCAGCTTCTAATCCTGGAACTTGTCCAGACTTTCAGCATCCCTATGGACAGGACAAGGAAAAACAGGTAACCTGAATTGCACAATCCATACACTTCAAGAGAGATACTAATCAGAACCAACACTGGTCCATGATGCTGGAGACTCGATAGGAAATGGAAAAGTCTGAATGGAACTGGAGGAGGGGCTAATGTTACTTAGGTGAAATTGCCCTGCTATTAATTATAGACAGCTAGTTCAAAAATAATCTATGGCCAAATAAAACACATCTGCAGGCTGGCTTTGTCCCCCTGCCCCAGACTTCAGTTCACATCTCTGAGCTTTGTAACTCAAATTTACTGTGTCTTCAGTTGCCGATCAGTTCATAAATTATTTCAATTAACTGCCGCACTAAATAAGTAACTTGAAGACATCACACCATTTTTGTGGCTATTCAGCTCAACTGTTTTTAAAATAGTACTGAAGAGATCAAGGACAAAGGAGTAGTCATCTCATCCTGTCTCTTTCTCTCTGTCTTGGCCACTCTTCCCACCTACTGATGTTATTGGTTACATAAAGACAAGGAAGTAGGGAAGCTGAGGATGGGTGGTGAGGCATAAATCCATCCCAGCTCCTGGAAAAGTAACCCAGAATATGATCTTTGGCTATCATGAAGCATCTATGTTGATACTTTAAAGATCATAAAGTTTTTAAATACTTAAACTGCCCCCAATGAATCGTTTTCAAATCTAAAAGTTCTTTTTTTATCATATTATCCTATTCTTTCATTATGGTTTTTATTACCTCGTTATTTTATCATTTTAAACATATCTTTTGCAGTATCTTTCAGCTTGTTGATCTCAAATAGGTTGGTTACTATTTCTCTTCCTATTTGTTTGGTCTCTTGATTCTTCCTCATGGAGCATTCGTTCCTTATGGGTTTATATATCTTACTGGGAGCACATTTTCAGTAGACTTTTGTTTTGTTTTTTAGGGGGCAAGTCTGCCTATGGAAATCCCATGCATCCTGTTAGAGAAGTTTTGCTACAGATTTGGCATTTGCTTCAAATTTCATTGAGCTGTTACCATCTTCACGTTCTCTCTCAGATTGACAGTTCAGGACAACTTGGGTAAATAAAAATTTGGGGACCTCCCTGGTGGTGCAGTGGGTTAAGCAATACACTATGAAACAAAACGCAGCCACTAGCATGAGTTCGATCCCTGCTGAGCTTGATCCCTGCTGCTGACCAGGGAAGTGACCCATATGGCGCAGCAGACCTCTCCTGCCTCTCCCTCTGCTCCCCTCAGCAGTGTGTTTCAGTCAGTCTGCCTGTTCTGTTCCCCACTCTGTCTCTGGTGAATCCTCTCACCCCCCAAACCTCTGACCTGTACCCCAGTGCTGTTATCTTGAAACACTATGTAATTGATATTTTCTGTATTGTTAAAAATTGATTTAAAAATAATTTTAAGACAGGCATATTTCATTGCACTATCAAAAATTATTTTAAATTACTCTATATTGAATAGGATGTTCCCCCAGCATTGTAATATAAATAGTACAATGATGGTTATCATCATATTTAAATATTTGTCCACATTTTGTATTGTCTTAAGGTATGTTAATAGACATGTTTTTACTGGGGAGTTGCAGTAACTCATTTTGGCTGATGTACTACATGGGAAGTGATTGTTTACATTGTGTCACTGCCAAGAACCTAACTGGCTAATGCACTAGCAAGAAGAGAAAGATTAGCACTATTTCCCTTCACTGAACCACAATTTCATAAAATTATTGTTTGTTTTATTAAGGTCATCCCTTGATCACAAGTCATTAGGAACCAATGATAATGCTAACCCTATGAGTTTCACAAGTTTGTTTAAAGTTCACAAGAAGTTCACAAGCTTTCATATCCCACTAGGAAGCCAAATTCAATTTGGTGCTTTCATACAACCTCCCTATGCTATTTTTCAAAAATTACCTTTCATTTTCTTTTCTACATTTCCAAATATCATCAATCCAAAAGGACCCAAATCAAATGCTATTTCCTGCAGGATCCCATGAAAAAATGCCAGATCTGACCCTCCTCTTCTTCCCCATAGCACATACTGTACTCTAACAACATTGGCAACTTCCCACTCTCTTACAGTAGTTGTATCCATAGCCCAGGACTGAGCTCCATATTTAACTGTGTGCTTGGAGAACAGAACCACTGATTCATCGCCACATCCCCCAGAATACCTTGAACTGTAACTCTAAGGTACAAAAAGAACTCGGTAAATAGTTCCTGTAGGCTTTAATGCACAAATGGTTTCATTAGCAGCTAACAACAATGATTTTCTACGCTTAAAGAGTGAAAGATTAACTTTTACTTAACTATATTGAGGAAGTTTGTCTGTTAGAAAGTAATTCCTTGATAAAAGCTATCAAGAACTAGATTTGAGGCATCAAAACCTAAGTAAGTATGATTCAAGAAGAAATAGAGTAAAAATAAAAAATTTAGTTAATCTGACATTTGCATCTAATGTTAATTAGTTAAGTAATTAATATTAATTGTATCTGCATCATGGCTGAAAATAAGCCTGATTATACTGCAAACTAGCAAAGCTAAGTGCTTCTTTTCTTTTTTCCTTTTTGAATTACTTTTTCTTTTGGAACTTTTAGTAATTATCTTTAATTATTTAGGAAGTGAATCCAACCACCAAAGACTATGCATTTTTTTCTGTTAATAACAAGTTTATAATGGAATCATAAATGGATAGATAAGTGATAAAACAAATATAGCATCACGTTAACAGCCACATCATTTAAATAAGAAGTTGGCAAACTTTTTCTGTAAGGGGTCAAATAATAAGTACTTTAGGCTTTGCAATCTCCATTGCAACTACACAATTCTGCTGTTATAGTGCAAAGCAATCAGAGTCAATGCATGAACTGATGGACATAACTGTATTCCAATAAAACTTTATTTACGGGCCTCTTTATTTACGGGCCTCTTTATTTACGAGCAGTGGGTTAAGCACTGCACTATGAAGCAAACCGCTGCCACTGCAGCACTAGTTCAATCCCTGCCTCCGGCCAAGGAGGGAACCCACATAGCAAAGCAGACCTCTCCTGCCTTGCCCACTGCTGCCCTCGGCAGTGTGTTTCAGTCAGTCTGCCTGTTTTGCTCCCCACTGTCTGGTGAATCCTCACACCTCCCGTGACTCTGGCCTGTACCCCAGTTCTTATATGCATAAATAAATCAATCTTTAAAAAAAAAAACTTTATTTACAAAAACAAGCAAACAACTGGGTTTAGCTCATGGACTGCAGTTTACTAAATCCCTGATTGCCAGGATGGGCATATGGATGTTTACTACAATTCTTTCAACTTTTCTCTATCTTTTAAAGATTTCATAGTAAAATATTGGGGGAGGGATATATCTATAAATAATATCAAAGGCTTTAGCTGTTATATAAAGGCTTAAATATTAAAAGTTTATAAATTGCCCCCAAATTTCTTTTTTTTATGTTTTTTGACATAAACTTCAGATGGTAAAAGTTCAATATCAAATTATCTGGAAATGTCCTTACGTTTGGACATTAAAATCACCCTGAACAGGGGTGATTTAATACAACAATTCATCCTGGGCAATATTGTAAGAAGAAAAACTTCCTTCCTGCTTTCTCCCCTGGAAAGTCTGTGTAGCTAACACAGTGAATTTCCATTTAATTGTGACTTTTCCATTCCTATGAGGAAAGAAATGGTGGATGTTTTCTGTGGCACTATTATTTTATATACAATGTATGTGCCTTTTTCCAGGCTTTTTTTAAACATTGCACTATTTAAAGTTGACATCTAAGTTGACAGCAGTGACTTTTCAAGTTATGTTCTTTCCCTTCAAATATTTCTGTCTACATGGTGCTTAATATAATTTGACATATTTTCATTTTCTTCACAGTGTGGGTTTTTTAAACTACTTCTCCTGGCAGCTGTGACATTGGTTACTTTAAGACATTAAAAGCAACCTAAATTTGTAGGTTTATAAAACCAGCCCTGCTGGACAAAGCAAGATGACAACCATAAGATATCCTTCAGATTCTGGGTAACTTGAATCACAGCAGAAAAAACAATTCATGGACACTAACTTAATTCATAATCCAAACCAGGTATTAGGAGACAACCATAGTCTGTCTCTCACAGAATTTTTGTTTAGGTCTATGAAGCCCTCTAACCTCAGGGTCAACTTTACTCTCTATAACGGGGGAAAAAAATGGGAGCAGAAAGAAAAACAGTTGAAACTGTAGAATCAGTCCAGCCATCACTACCGCAAGTGCTTCTCCGCATTCTCAACTCCCCTGCCTGCCTACTGCCTGCCTGCCAAAAATGGAGGGTCCTGCCCAGCCTTCTTGCCACTCTCCTCTTTAATGGTATTTGACCAGGGTATCTCTCCAGTAGAGCTGACCCTTTTTCTATGCTGCAGTCACCTGCTTTAAATACCCATATCACCCACCTTATTTTGAGAATCATGACTTTAAATGAAGAGACTGAGATCATTGTTACCCTGCCTTCCCTTCTGCTGGCGTGAATCTCTACTTCTGAACTCTTCTGTCTCCGCCCCACTACCACCATTTCCCAAAAGACAACTATCTTGCAAATGCTTCCTTTGTGAAAGAGTGCACTGTACAAACTCTGAAGTCAAATAGGTCAGGGTTCAACTCACAACTACCACTTACTAGTTAGGGATTTGGTCCGATTCCTTAATCCTGCAATGGTGGTGGGTTGATAATGGCTCTTACAATATGCTCATGTCCCAATACATGGAATCTGTGAAACTTATCTTCCATGGTAAAGTTTTTGCAGGTGTGATTAATTAAGGATCTTGAAATGAGGAAGTTATCCTGATTATATAAGAGAGAAAGAGCAAGAGAAGATACCACACACATAGAGGAGAAAACAATTCAAATGTGGAGGCAGAGGCTGAGCAATGCCAAGGCTGAAGAATGCAAATAGCCACCAGAATGAGGAAGAGGCAAGAAACAGTGCTCCCCTGCAGGCTCCCAAAGGACCCAGCTCTGCTGACATCTTGGTTGTCGACTTCTGGCCTCTAGAACTGAAGAACTGAATCTCCATTATTTGAAGCCACCAACTTTGTAGTAATTTGTTACAGTGATCACAAGAAACGAATACACCGGTCAAACCTCCATGTCCTCATCTGTTAAAACAGAATAATAACAGACACCTTACTGTTTTGATAATAAAAATTAACAAATGCAAAATACTAGCTCCATTTCTGGCTATTAGTAGGCGCACAGTATGTACAAGCTATTGTTTATATTACAATCATCTTCATTGTTATTTAATATTGTAAAAGTGTATGGACTGTTTATCCTAAGCCCATTACCACTGTTTTAAAAATCAGCCAAACCAGATACTCAGTAGTATCATTTTCGTGTAGGAAGAACTTCATATTTATTTATAGTTTGTATCAGAAGATTGCTTTTCATCAAAAAGCTATCATCTATACTGTTGCTATATTATTATAAAGTGACAGATCTATTCATGCCAATAATTAAATAAGCCATGTTGCATTTTCCCAAGTATTTAATGGTACATTTTACCATAAATTACATGTTTAAGATGGAAAATAAACATTTCCAGCTGTTTTGAGGATAGCAAATCTAAATTTAAACTGCTGACTTCTGGAAAATTTGTAGATCTTTTAAGCATGCTACAATATTTTTTAAATCACTGTCAACTCTTGCTTAATCAAAACTTGAACATTCACTGAGAGGTAATTAGAAGAGAGTGGGAGTTTTATGTGATGAATGATTGCCTCCCCAAACAGACGTGTAGTATGTAGGGGAGCAATCATTCATTTAACCAATGATTATTAAGGCAGTGTGCCAGCACAGGAAGATGTGAAGATGAATAAGACAGTCTCACCTTAGAGGGACTCACAGGACAGTGAAGAACATAGAAATAGAAGTACAAAGAGGAAAACTGAGGTGCAGCAGCCCTCTCCTGTCTCACTGGCTGCTTCTCCTAGCAGTTAATTTCAATAAATCCTCTTTTTCTGTTCTCCAAAAATAAGGAATATTTAGAATAAGAGTGACGGGGTCTACTACGCACCAGACACTGTATAAACCTTTACATACATTATCTTATTTAGATAACTCCCTATGAAGTGGGGTTTTATCAAGGGTAAGTTACAAAAGCTAGTTTAAGATGAGTCTAATTCCTTAGCCCTCTGTCTTAACCCTACTGTGGCGGCATGAGAACAGAAAAGGAAGAAACTGCCTATGCCTGAGGGAAGTGTGGGGAGTTTTCTTCTCAGAGATACATCAGAGGATCAAATGGGTTGAGAATGAGTGGGAGTTGGATGGACTTTGTTCTTTGAGATGAAGAAAAGTCTCAAAGGCATTCCAGAGGGGAAAGAGTCAGTGCAAAGGTGAGGCATCAAGAAAGGACTGTGCATTCAGAGTGGCTGAAGTTCCACTGGGGCTTAGTGTTCACGAGTGGTTCACTGTATGGGAGGAAGGACGCCAAGTGATGACAATCTCTGGGGAGAGACAGGATCATTTTAGAAAGATGCCTGAGGATCCATCTGGAAGACTGATTACACACACACAAAAAGTCAAGCCTGGAGGCAGAGGCTTTTGGTCCAAGACAGATTCAGAGCATTTGCCACTTGCTAATTCTCACTGGAACATTCAAGCAAATAGAAAAGGAAGCATTGCTTTTTCTTATTTTTTTCTAATTATTTTATTTATTGATTTTTTTCTTGCAATGTTTGCTTTCTTTTCTAGATGTAGTCCCCATAGAATTTCCATGACCAATTCACCCGTGCACCGTCACCATACTCCCTTGTGCTCTTCCCCTCCCTGCTTTGATCCCAGTCCCTCCCTCTTCCCTGCAGAATGTCTCTGATTTGTAGTTGTCAGCTTATTTTTCTTTTGTTGTGTTGTGTATTTTTGTTGTTGATGATGTTATTACTATTTTTCCCCCTTGATCCCCTATATTCCTCCTATAAGTGAGACCATCTGGTATCAGAAAAGGAAGCATTTCTATCACTGTTGAAAATCAGAGGAGGATGCCAGCCACACACTAGTAGGCACTGAGGCAGAAGGAAGTACCTGACACCACTGGTTGGCCAAACTCATTTAAAACTGTCTGAAACAGGACCTCCCTGGTGGCGCAAGGGATTGGGCGCCCCACAGTGTGCGCAACTACTGCAGCGTGAGTGAGTTCAATGCCTGGCCAGGGAGGGGACCCACATTGCCCAGCAGACCTGCGCCACTGGCTGCTCCAGCCAGCAGTGTATTTCAGTCGATCTGCCTGTTCTGCTGCCCACTCTGTCTCTGGTCAATCCTCTCACCCCCTGCACCTCTGACCTGTACCCCAGCTCTTGTATGCATAAAATAAAATAAATTCTTTAAAAAAAACTGTCTGAAACAAATTTGAGGCTCAACTGGGACTCCCCACTACACTAATATTAGACAAAATAGAATTCAATGGAATCTTTTCAATTTCAACACGTTTAAAATATATCAAAGCAAAAGAGGAGGTAAGACATTCACCTACTGTAGAAGCCAGTCATTCCACTCATAATGTCTACCCAACAGAAATGAAAGTATGTGTCCACACCAAGACTGGCATACAAATACTCAAAGCAACTTCAGTTGTAATAACAAAAAACTATAGGCAGCCCAGAAATCCAGCAAGAATGAACGATTTGGATAAACAAAAAGTGGTCTATCCATATAATGGACTAGTATCCAGCAATTAAAAAAAATCAGACTGAATGATTCCATTTATATAAATTCTAGTAAATAAAAACTAATCTACAGTGAAAGAAATAGAACAGTGGTTGCCTGGGGAGTTATGTACAGATACTCAGGGGGCAGGGAGAGAAGGATGATGAACAGGAATGAGGAAACATTTGGGCCTGATTGTGGTAATGGTTTCGTAGTTACATACACATGTCAAAACCTGAAATATTTTATACTTTAAGCAGGTGCAGTTTAGTGTTTCTCAGCTGTACCTCATATAAAGTTGCTTTTAAAATCCTAAAAAAATTTATTATTAATCCAGCAGTATATTTTGAAATGTTTTATATTTATTTATATATGTATACATATGTATCACATCATTGTTCATTTTTGTACAATGTTTGATTTCTCCTCTGAAGTGTAGTTCCCGTATATTTTTAAATATTTTAATCATGTAAGCTGAATGAAATCAATGCAAATTTATTTAATATTGGAAATTTATTGATATGAAAATTAAAATTTTTAATTCTTATTTTAAAATTCTGGTATTTTTAACTCTAAAACAACTTCATAAAAAAATGATTTTTAAAAGAGAGCCTCAAATTGATATCCAAAAGAACAATGGCAAAATACTAGATTTTTCTTGTTAATGTCAAGAATGCCCACCACAATCACCTTCACTTTTGTTTTTAATTAACCTGACATGTCTGGCAAAAAGAATTAAATAAATTGAAAAAGAAATGTAAATACTGAAAAAGAGATAACACAAATGCCATTATTCATAAATACACTGCTTTTCTACCAGAATATTTAAAAATAAATCAAATGAAAATCTACTGGAAGAAATTACATTAAGTACCAATGTTTTATAAAAATATTTAAGAAAAAAAACCACAACAATACTGAAATATTAATGCAAAGAAACCTGTCCAGTAATCTAATAAAATATAGTAAGACACAATTCCATAAATATGAGGCCTTCAAGGACAGTGTCAGTACTATCTGTGTTAACAAAATTTCAGACAAACGTCAGTGGTTACATAAGACAGGAGTGTCTAATTTTCTGCATAGTAGACTGACTTTTTCAGAACAGCCTTGAAAGTACCCAGAAATCAATTGATTGGGTAATGCATACTCTGCAACCCCAAAGCTGACACAGGGCTTAAATCACCAAGTAGGAACCAGAAGGCCTCAACAGGCACTGTAATCAAAGCTCAATAATTGTATTTGTTGAGTTAATAAACTTCTCTTAGACTTCTGCCCAGACTTGAGTTATACTATATTACCAGTGTTTACTATCTCTTCCATTAAGACTTTTCCTAAGTGAACAGCTATGACAGACATCGTTCATTGTCCACCCATCATTTAAGCCTTGTATCCCACACACATCATAATCAAAGCCCAATTTGTTCCAGTAACCACAGAGCCATTGATCTATCCCATTCCCAAGTGATGAATGATGGTTGGCTTAAACCGGTCATGGTGATCCCTCTCTACTTTGCCATAGATTGTTAGACAGTAGATATGTGATCTGATTTTGTCAAAGGGAAAATGAACTAAAAGTTTTCCCTTCTCAAATTAATGACATATTCTTAGAAGTAGCTAATATTTTGCACCTATCGCTTCCTGAAAGTGTGAAGTATCATGTTCAGTGATGGCAGCAGTTACCTTGCAACCATGAGTTGACCTAGACAAAGGCTAAAAGTCAGCTCAGTGAGCATAGTAGAATGGAAAGACAGAAAAACCCGAGGTCCTTGACATCATTAAGCCAGTGAATGAGCCTGGAATTGCCTACTTCCAACATTTCTATTAAGTAAACAACAAATGTTCTTACAGTTTAAGCTGTGTTAGCTTTTCCTTTATTGAAGTCAAATCCTGATTCAGTTATTTTATTTGTGAATGTGTTTGTGAGCACAGTTGTATTTTTCCTTCATGTGGACAGTAGATAAGAGAAGGGTAGAAGGGTGTGTGTGTGTGTGTGTGCATGTATACATATTTGTGTTGGAAGTTGTTCTAGATGAGTTGTAATTATTCTCTCTCATTAGGCTCAACATTTTCTACTCATCAGTAAATTGCATTTACCTTTTAATACCCACAATGCAACTAGCAGAGTGGTAATGCTATGAATACTAGTTGATGGAGAGTACAGACTACCTACCAGCAAGTTTACATGCCCAATGTGCACATGAATGTTTGAACATAAATGCTTTATATTTCAAGAGTTATCAGAAATCTATTGGGCTAAAGATAAATCCTGGATTAAGTTGTAAAGTAAGATGCTATAATCATCATCAACAAAAGAAGAGCCAAAACCTCCTTTGGGACGTTGTGCAGCTACCCACTAATTTTAACCAATTGCTCCTTGCAAGGTCTTTCCTAAGAGGAAAGGGTGGAGTCACACAAGAAATCATTTTATCAACCATTAATATTAACCAACCGCCCCACCATGCCACCCTCCCCCTTCACCCAGCACTGCTTACTACAACTATCACTAAATCAAAAATATATGTTTTAAATCAGAATATATGTTGGCAACCAACAACATTTTTTTAAAAAACAATTTATTTATTTATCCAGGGGTACAGACCAGAGGCATGTGGGGATGGGGGTGGGGGGTGAGAGGATCCACCAGAGCCAGAATGGGGAACAGAACAGGCAGACTGACTGAACTGAAATGCGCTGCTGAAGGGAGAAGTGGGCAAGGCAGGAGAGGTCTACTGCCCCATATAGATCACCTCCCAGGCCGGCATCAGGGATCAAACTTGTGCTGCAGTGACTGTGGTTTTGCTCCATAGTGTGTTGCTTAACCCACTGCGGCACCAGGGAGGCCCTAACTAACAACATTTATGCTGTTCCAAAACTGATTCTATTGGATGCCCATCTCATTGCTGCCTATGACAGTTTGCTACACGCCTCAGTGATAAAAATGGCAGCCAGAGTGGTTTTTCCTCCACTTCAATAGTAGTGAGTTATCCTGCCTCCTCCCTGTTTGGAAGTCAAGGCCAAAGAAGCTCTCCATGAGCCACTTTCAACACACCAAAGGGAAGGAAAGAGGAAATTTGTCACCAAAATTTTCAAAGGGTGTCAGTCCGTGATGTAAAAGGAAGACAACATTCTTCTCCAAATATGGACACTGCCGAGTTCTTTTATTGCAGTCATTAGCTTATGTTTTTAGCAGAGTAACTTTTCCAGGATGGACTTGCTGTCTTGAAAATGTCATCCAAAGAAGCCAAACATCCGATTATTTCTCAGTTTGCACCACACACCAAGACACTTCATTTTTTTAAAGTTGTTTTGTTTTTTTTAAAGCAAGTGTCAAATTCATACTCCCTTCGGTCCCCTTACCAGTTGAAAAATTCAGTTCATATTTTGGCTTTTCTAGTTCCTATTTTTTCCCTCCTCAATTAAAAGAACTTTTTGGGTCATCAGTAACTACAGCATTCTCTGCTGTGCCTTTTCCATTCCCTGGACTTGTTTTCCTGTCTTCTAAACAACAGAAATTATTAAAATTAAGCTGAATTGGGCCTCCCTGGTGGTGCAAGGGGTTACGCACCGCATCATGAAGCATCTGCAGCCACTGAAGCACGTTTGATCCCAGGCCAGGCAGGCGACCCACATGGTGTAGCAGACCTCTTGGCCTTGCCTGCTGCTCCCCTCAGGACTGTACCACAGTCAATCTGCCTGCCTGTTCTGTTCCTCACTGTCTCTGGTGGATCCTCTCACCCCCCACATCACTGGCCTGTACCCCAGTTCTTGTGTACATAAATAAATCTTTAAAAAACTAAAAACTAAGCTGAATTGTAGCTAATCTAAAACTGGGATATTAATTTCAGTATATAATAACTGGATATGCATAGGATTTGCCTCAGTAAGTCAAATTTCTTTATAAATCTGTTTGGTGTTCATTATAAAGTGTCGTTAAGGAGAATGCACAGTTTTTCTCAGGAAACTTTTAATTTGGAAGGTAGTATACTCACATTATACCAATATCACATTATGATAAGATAAAAGAATTGAACTACCATAAATTCTTTTCTACTGATTCAGTGACAAGAGCTTAATGGGCAATTCAGAGCTCCAGCTTCAACTTTAGTCTGTCCCAATGTCAAATCTCCAATTATTATGCACTCTACTTAATGAGTAACTAGCTGAAAAGTAAGCTCTCAGTTTGATTGCAGCATGATATGTACAAACCAGACCACTGGCTTTTCTATTTTTAACACCGTTAAAGAGTAACAAATATGTTTTTAAAGGTCATGGAAAAATACCACATAGCTGGGGGATTTGAAAAAATAAATGCTTCTAATTACAGGTTAAATTATTCTCATATTCTGAGCTTGATTTCTTCCTTGGGTTCTCCAAAGGATATAATATGATATATCAAGCTACAGAAATAACTTCCACTGACATCTATATTATTCTATATTATTTAAGCAATGCTTTTCTACTATGAGGACTAGGCTAAACAGATTCAAGTTTATGATTTTATTAATTTTTCCCTAAAATTCAAAATTTGATTCCAAGATCCACCATGCAAGAATTATATGACATTAGAAAAATGATAAGCATTTCTGGATTTCAGTTCTCTTATTTGTAAAGTTTAAGTCACCTCACAGGGTCGTGAAAGAGTGTATATGAAATATCTAAGGTGCCTAGAATCTAGTGAGTTTCCTTAAACATTCCCATCTCCGAACTTCAGTTCTTACTATTATGCATTAATAGGGTTGTATGTGAGCATCCCTTCCATTGCACAATAAAAATGAGTTAAACATCAGTCTTTTGTTTATAGGTACTTTTGCAAAGTATATTGCTTTGTATTACAGGTGATTTTAATTTATATAAACAGTATATATACTCATTCTATTTTTTATTACATTTGGGACTTTCTTATTATCATGGTTTTGGAAAAATATAAAATCTCTTATAAAATAGTCCTTCACAGTTCTTTTTCAAAGGCAAACACAAAAGCAAGATTTTCTAAGTCAGGTATGCCCAAACTTGCTTGGAACAACTTTATCTAAAGAGATTAGATAGACATGCAAAGCAAATACATGATGAAAGACTGCAGGAGTTTATTTTAAGTTAGGTATTTTTTGATTTATTTATTTTATTTTTTTGGTAGAGGTGGAAGGGTTGGGTGAATGCCCCAGGTGCTACAAGTTGATTTAATCCTATTCTGCATTTCATGGCCCATTATCATCACTGCTCTGTGCAAAGCCTCTCCTTTGTATATATTTATTCCTTTAATTCCTATTCCTCTTGGCTTTCTACTTCATGCTCCCATGAAGGGAATGCAAATGGGTTGAGAGTGTATTTTTGTGTGCAAATATACTAGTAAAATACATTATTTTGTGTAAAGTTAATTCCCATTTACTTAAATCACCTTTGTTATATTTTTTCATTTCTTTTATTCTTTTCATTCTTCTATTTACACATTGCCATGTGTAAATCTACTTAGCTATTTCTAATTTTTGTCTTATTCCCATACTGTGAAATCACTACATTTGACCAAGACATTTGCCAGAGAACATCCAGTCACCCACTGCCACAATTTATGCTGAGTTTTCACATGGACCTGTGTGAAACTTCTTGGCAGCAAAGTTACTGCATCTTAGGGTATATAAACTTCAATTTATCAACTACTCTACAATTACACCTATCTATCAGAAAGAGCATTAAGAGTTCCTATAAGTTCAACTTGACATGATATAACTTCCTAATTAATGGAAACTGATATCTGATTTTAATTTGCAGATACTGATCATTAAGTCAACTGAGCATCTTTTCATTTACTTTTGGAGTTTCCAATATGTAAATTAGGTAATTCATATTTGCATCTTTTACACACTTTCCTGTACTTCCTATATTCCTTTTTCTTGATTTGTAAGAGTTGCTTGAGTATACTAGATATTACTTCCTTGTCAGTTTTAAATATTGAAAATATATTTTTATTATGTCGTCTATTAATTTTGTCTATAGTACCCTTTGTAGAAATTCTTAATTTTGATATAACTTTTTTATCTTATGATTTGTGCTTCTGGAGTTTTAACAAGTCTTTCCTTGAACCTGGGTCATAAAAGATATTCTCTTAAGTTTTCTTATATTAGTTTTACAGCTTATCATTTCAATCTTTCAGCCTTCTAGAATACAACTTTGTATGTGAGGTTAAGTAGGGATATAATTTTGTTTTTCTTCTTTTATGGAACCATTTTCCCCAATAAAATACATCCATTTTCCATTGATTCATGGGGTTACCTTCTTTGCATATTAAATTCTCAGTACACATGGGTCTCTCCCTAGGCTTTCTTATGGTCTATTCTTGTATCAGTACTACACTGTTTTTATTATGATGATTTGTATGTGTCTAAATAGCTCAAAGAATGAGTATTTTTTTCTGTCCTTTTTGTTACTGCATTGCTGTTTTTAAATCTTTATTCTTCTATATAGTTTTCAGAGATTTATCAAATTCCACCAAAAATCCAACTGGAATTTTTATTGCATTTACATTGAAGTTATATATTAACTTCTGGATTATTGACATAATTGTATCACCAAATTATGCAATCAAGGAGACATACTCAGGAAGATTTTACCTAAGGAAAAAAACTATTGAGGGGAGCATGCTTACTGAAATAAGTCAGACAGAAAAATACAAGTACCATAAAATTTCACTCATATATGGAATATAAAAAATCAGAGCAAATGAACAAATAACCAAAAACAAAGCAAAAGCAAATCCTTAGACTGACCACAGAATGATGGTTACCAAAGGGGAAGAAGGTGATAATGGGGAGGGACAGGTAGAAGAGGTTGGTTTGTCAGTAGTAGACAGTAAGTGAACATTTGTTGGTGAGTGTGGGCTGGCAAATACAGTTGTTAAGGTGTGTGGTTGTACACCTGAAACTTAAACAGTATTATAAGCCAATGTTACCTCAGATAAAAGAATTATTTTAGGGCCTCCCTGGTGGCTCAGTGGGTTCAGCAACGCACTACGAGGCAGACCACAGCCACTGCAGTGCGAGTTCGATCCCTGCTGCCAGCCAGGGAGGGGACCCACATGGCACGGCGGACCTCTCCTGCTGTGCCCGCTGCTCCCCTCAGCAGTGTACTTCCATTGATCTGCCTGTTCTGCTCCCCACTTTCTGTGGTGAATCCTCTCACCCCCCACACACACCTCTGGCCTGTACCCCAGTGCTTGTATGCATAAATAAATAAATCTTTTTAAAAAAAAATAAAATGAAGAAATGGACTGTTAGAAAAAAAAAAAGAATTATTTTAACCACTGGAAGTGCTTTATAAGACTATGGACTCTCTTTTTGTCAGTTTCTGCCTTGAAGAAAGCTAAGAATCACTCTTTGAGAATAATACCAATCTAAAAAATCCCTCTGTAATTGAAAACTAGAAGAGTTATGATGTATGTCACAGTTAAAAGGCTATGAAGAAGGCCACTGAGTTATGTGTCATACCACAAAACTCTCGTTATTTAAACCGTCAACTTAAAAGGAATACTCGTCCTGGAACTCTAACTGTGTTGATGACCCCCAGCTATCAATAAATTTCCTACACCATAGCTATCCGCTACTTGTTCACCTTTCACTGCAAAGCTGTCTTCTTCCTGTCATCATGAAAAAGCAAGGATCCTGACCAGTCATACATATTTGCATACAAAACTCTATTTGAAACGTATACTAATCTCTAAACTATGTAAAGGATCTATTTCTTCCCTACTTCACAACCTTTCCACCAAGTCCCCAACTGCCAGACCTGGACATAAGGTAAGGAAACATCTGAAAACAGTATAAAATTTTTATGCTTTTTTTAAGCCTTAAACCAACACTGCAGTTTATAATTGGGCTGAGGGTTTCTATTCATTCTAATTGCCAATCTTTAAAAATCATTAGAACTCTTTCCACTAGATGGCTGTCTTTACCAAGAACTGTAAGAGCTATGCCATCTTGGGACAAATCGTAATTATTAAAGTTTACCTTTTACAGAGATAAAACTACATGCTAGTCCTTTATAAATGCTCCACATTTCCCTCACAATGGGAAAAGTCAATAAATCTTAAACTTTAATCTGCTTTTAAAAAATAGAATAGAGGGGCCTCCCTCGTGACCTAGGAGTTAAGTCTCAGCACTATCTATCACCTCTATAGCTCAGTTAGCTAACTCACATATGGAACAGCAGACCTTTCCTGTCTCACCCACTGCTCTCCTCAGAAGTGCATTTCAGTAGATCTGCCTGTTCTGCTCCCCACTCTGTTTCTGGTGATTGCTTCCAAACCCCCCCCACCCCCCCACACACACACACCTTACACACACTTCTGGCCTACACATGAGCTCTTCTATGCATAAATCAATTTTTTAAAATCTTTTTAAAAAAGAGGAGAAAAAAATTTGTTTGTTTCAGGTTGTAATTATGTCTTAAAAGAAATAATGAGTTCATTCAGAAGACTAATAGATATTTTAAAACTTATTTCTCTATAATTTTGCCTATATTATCAAATTTAAATGTACTTGATTATGAAAAGGGTCTTCATATTTTGGAGAAAAGATTGCTATTGTCATTTATAGTTAGTATTTGGTTTGGATATTTTCTCCAGATGATTAAACTATTTTAAGTCAAAATGTAATCTAGTTAGTAAAATTTGTCATATGCTACAATTCCTACTCTAGTCATCAATTAAAATTGTTTCTTCCCCTCACTTGCTTTGATATTTGTTCATATTTGATGCCCTGTTATTTGATCAGTAAGAACAATTAAGCACCATGTCTGACGAGGATTGGTTGTTTGTTTTCTAGTAAAGTTTTTTTTTAAGATTTATTTCTTTTTGCAAACAAGAACGGGGGTACAGGCCAGAGGTGCAGGGTGGGGTGGTCAGAGGACTACCAGAGAAGAACAGGCAGATCTACTGACATACACTGCTGAGGGAAGCAGCAGGCAAGACAGGAGAGGTCTGCTGTGCTACTTGGGTCCCCTCCCGGTAGGGGTTCTAACTTGTGCTGCAGAGACTTCGGAAGCCCCAGAGTGCAGGGTTCAACCACCTTGCACCACCAGGGAAGCCGAGGGAGGTCACTTTTTATTAAACTACTAAAGAACTACAGAAAGGTTCACACATTATAAGCAGATGCTCAATAAACGTTCATAAATTAAAATGACTATTAACACTTTTGTGTAATTATAGATTTTCTCTTTTTCAGTTTTCTTTGCGATTTGGTTACACCCAAGTAGCCAGCACTAGAGCAAGAACAGGGCACTACTCCTCACCTAGGAATCTCATTCATACGCCCTCTTCTCACCGCCCCTCAATGACCGTTATCCTGACTTCTAATACCAGAAATGACTTTTGCCTGATTTTGAACTTAATGTGAATCTTCTCATTTCTTTCTTTTTTTTTTTTTTTTGCTTCCTGTTGTGTTTGTGAGACTCGTTCATGTTGGTTTCACTACTATATATCACAATTCTTTATTCTACTATTGAGGAACATTTGTATAGTTTCCTCTTTGGAGCTATTACAAATATTGCTTTATGAAGTCCTTGAATCAAAATGTGTATGAATTTCTTGCAGTGGATATAGACCTAGAAGCAGTAAGTACTGCCAATTTCCTGTAATAGTTGTCCAAACAACATTCCCACCTGAAGGATATAAGAATTCCATTGTTCTATCCCCCCACACACCAGTTTGTTATTGTCAGTCTTTTTAAAAAATATGTATATATATGGCCATTTTGATGAGTATATATAGCGATCTCATCGTGGTTTTACTGCATTTCCTTGAAGACACGTAAAATTATTTGTATGCTTACTGGTTAAGAATTTCCCAGTCTTGGTAATTCGGTGGTGAGTGTAGGGTAATAATATATAGTAGCTGAGGTGAGAAACTGTATACTTGAAACCTCTATAGTGTTGTAAACTAATGTTATTACCTCAATAAAAAGAAAAAGAAAAAAGTCACTGAACTGCAAGACAAAAAAAGAATTCCCAGTCTTGTTAACTTTCCTGTAGTCTTTTGTATCCTCTTCAAATCAACTTGTTGGAGTTCTTTATATATCTGAGACTGGTCAGAAATACCCCCAGTGTGGGCTTCACTTTTTACTCTTAATGGTACAAAGACCAATTCATCTATTTTTTCCCCCTTTATGATTAGCACATTCTTCGGGTTCTGTTTTTAAAATTTTATTTTATCATTCCAAATTTTGGACAATTTTGAAGATCTATCCCCAATCCAGACTCAACCATTACGTTGTTTGATTGGGGTGCATCTCATTTCAAATTCTTTCCTCTACATAATCCTGCCTCCTTCCCCTTCGTTCCACAAGAGTTGATCCCAAGACCACTTTTTAATAAATGTTCTGCATATTTTTCTCCTGCTCAGCATCAGCTTTCCAAAGAAACAAGCTATGGTATGAACATCAACTTATGTGTGTTAACACATCTCCCTTTTAGTGACCATTATTTTTCAAACTTACAATGACAAACATTTTGTGGAATGAAAAATATAAATTTTTTTAAATATAAGATGAGAATGTATTTTCATTAGCTTTAACAGATGGACTGATTTTTTTTTTGTCACAAGCATAAAATAGTTGAAAGTACCATAAAAATTGAAAAGGCAGAATATACTAGCCCTAGTTACCGAGAGAAATTTAAATACATAAAAAGATAAAAAGAAAGAAAATGGAGGTATCACACTTCCAGAACTCAGATTATGTTATAAAACTAAAATAGAGGCTTCCCTGGTGGCACAGTAGGTTGAGTGCCACACTGTGAAGCATCTGCTGCACAACAGCAAGAGTTCCATCCCTGACCAAGGAGGGGACCCACATGGCACAGCAGACCTCTCCTGCCTCACCCACTGCTCCCCTCAGCAGTGTGTTTCAGTCAATCTGCCTGTTTTGCTCCCTACTCTGTCTCTGGTGAATCCTCTCACCTCTGCAACTCTTGCCTGTATCCCAGCTCATGTATGTATAAATAAATAAATCTTTCAAAAAAAAAAAAACAAGACCAAAATAATTAAAACAACCTGGTATTGGAACAAAAACAGATATACACACCAGTGAATTAGAACTGAGAACCCAGAAACAAATCCACACATATATGGAAAGTTCGCCTATGATAAAGGAGCCAAAAACATGCACTGGAACAAGGATAGCCTCTTCAATAAATGGTGTTTGGAAAACTGGACAGCTACATGCAAAAGAATGATACTAGACCACTGTCTCACACCATACACAAAAATCAATTCAAAATGGACCAGAGACTTGAATGTAAAACTTAAAACCATAAACTAGATAAAAGAAAACAAAGCAAAGCATTAGCTTTAGTGATGCCTTTAGGGATTCGTCCCCAACAAGGAAAAGAAAAGATAACATAAACAACTGGGACTACATCAAACTAAGGAGTGACTGTAGAGCAAAATAAATTATAACTAAAATGAAGACACCCTACTGAATGGGAGAAAATATTTACACACCATATTTCTGACAAAAGAGTGATATCAAAGATACACGAAGAACTCATAAACCTTTACTAAAGCAAATCTAACAACCCAATTTCAAAATGGGCAGAATTAAACTTCTCTAAAGAAGACATTCAGACAGCCAAGGGGTACGTGAAAAATGTTCACCATCGAGGGCTTCCCTGGTTGTGCTAGGGGTTAAGGTGCAGCACTATGAAGCTATCTGCAGCCACTGCAGCGTGAGTTTGATCCCCGGCCAAGGAGGTGACCCACATGACGCAGCAGACCTCTCCTGTCTTGCCTGCTCAGCAGATCTGCCTGTTCTGCTCCCCACTCTGTCTCCAGTGAATCCTCTCACCACCCACCTCTAGCCTGCACCCCAGATCTTGTATGCATAAACAAACTAATCTTTAAATAAATAAATAAAATGTTCATCATCACTCACCATTAGAGAAATGCAAATCAGGACCATAGTGACTAGAAACAACAAGTGCTAGCAAAGACTGGAGAAAGGAAATCCTCCTACACTACTGGTAAGAATGAAAATTGGTCAAGCCTTATGGAAAGCTGCATGAAGATGTCTCAAAACATTAAGCATGAATCTGCCACTCCACCCAGTAATTCCACAACCAGACATCTACCCAGAAAATCAAAAAACCTGGGATTTTTTTAATATATTTACATGTAGATATTTATTAAATAATATATATTGGTATTAATATATCACTATATCTGTGTATATATAGCAGCAAAAAATAATCAGAAAACAGAATTTTGAAGTATATTGTGAGCAATTTCAAACGTACAAAATTTGGGATATCACAAAATTAACTCCGGTGTATGCATTACCCAGCCTCAACTATTTTGTCCTTCTTTTGTTTCTTTTTTAAGATTTATTTTATTTATTTATATCATTTATTTTATTCTACCTTATGTTTCTATGTAGCTACATTAAACAGATCATGTTATGAGCTGAATTGTGCCCCTCCTCTACTCATATGTTGAACCTTAATTTCTAACACCTCTAATATGAACTATTTGGAGACAGAACCCTTAGAGAGGAAATTAAGGTTAAAAGCAGCCATATGCATAGCCCCTAAATCAATCTTATTATTATTCTTTAATAAGAAGAAATTTGGACACATGCAACAGGGATGCACATATACAGAGGAAAGACAGCAAGAAGACAACTATCTGCCAGTCAAACAAAGGAGCCTTAGGGAAAATTAAACCTTGATCTTGGACTTCTAGCCTCCAAAACTGTAGAAAATCAATTTCTGTTCCTTGAGAACTTCTCCCCTTCCTCCATTCTGTGGTATTTTATTATAGTAGCATAACAAACTAATGTACAACATGTAAATTGAATTATATGGTATTTGTCTTTTTGTGACTAGCTATTTTACTTATTATAATGTCTTTCACATTTTAACTATTATATCTAGTATAATAGATTCTTCCATATTGTAGCATGGCAGAATTTCCTTCTTTTTAAAAACTGAATAATATTCTAGTGTGTGTATATACAACAGATTTTGTTTAACCTTTCATTTATTAATGGCCATTAGATTGCTTACACCTCTTGGCTAATGTAAATAATACTGCTATGAACATGGGTATGCAAGACCCTACTTTCAATTATTTTGTATACATACCCCAGACTTTAATTATTGGATAAAATGGTATGCTGATTTTTTTTTTTTGAGAGGAAATTCCATGCTGATTTCCATAGTAGTTGCTCCATCTTAGAATTCCACCAGCAATGTAGAAGTGTTCCAGTTTCCCCAAATCTTCATCAACACTTATTTTGGGTTCTTGTTTTGTTTTATATGTAGCAGTCATCTTAACATGTATACAGTAAGCTCATTGTGGAGAAGTTGCATTTCTCCAATGATGATTTACTACTTTTAAAAATGAAGGTTAAGGGTTCTCTTTGCTCCTCCCAGGTACCACCTACCTGGGAGTCTTTATTCTTTACCTCTTTTTTTCCTAAACAAACTTTTCTTTCCAAGAAAAAAAAAAATGAAGGTTAAACTTTGAGATACCTCTATATTGGAAAAAAAATTATCTGGCAATAGCAAGAGTTGATAGGGCCAGAAGAAAAAATAAAACTCCTACATGCTGCTGATGGGTGTTATATTAATGTAACAATTTCTTTGAAAACAATTTGGTACTAACTTGTAAAGTAAACATTCCTATTCCTTATGTGCAACTCAGCAATTTCAGTCCTAGGTAATCCATTCCCACAGGTTTTCAAACCTTGACTCACCACTTATGTGTGCATGACACAATTAGCATATTTTTTTAAACATTAGAGAGGTGAATATTGTCTTATTACTTTGTGAAACTTTTGTTTTATACATGTGAGTGTTAACTGGTTCACAACACTAATTGCATTTCTCATATTATGAGTAGTGGTCAATAAGTTTGCACATGTGCAACAGTAAAATATATGCGTGTTCATAACACTGTTTTCCAATAACAAAGAAATTTTTAAAAAAATCAAATGTCCAGAATTGTAAATTTGTGGTAGTCTCACAAGACAACTCTTTAAAGCAATAAAAATGAATGTGTAAATTTTACAAACATTTCCTGGTATTTTTATAAAGGTCAAAACCAAGTAAAACTGAATAATATGTTGTTAAGGAATAATACACACTAAATGGGATTAATAAGAAATTAGCAAATAAGAGATAAGTAAAATTAGGAGTACCTTACACAATGGGTGAAATAAGGAAGAAAAATGATAGACACAATAGTATTATTGGTCATGTTCTAGTTCTTAGGTGGCTTCAAGGATATTCATTACATTAATAAAAATTTAAATTTATACAATAGATATTATTGTATCTGTAACTGCACAATTTATATACTTATAAAAATGCATCTCAAAGTGTACAAACATCCACTATCTTTTAGCACAGTAGTGAGTCAACATTCTCAAACAACTGAATTTCCTGAAAAACAGGTTAAAAGTTAAGAGAACAGGGGAATACTTGTCAACATGCCAAAGGTCAGTATTCATCCTTTTCTGTAAGGGTAACTATCAGACAGTTTGAGGCCAGGGAATGAAATAGGGACTGATTATAAATAGGTACATCAAGGTGAACACACCCTTAAGCTTGAGGATTTTGTGTTTTTCTTGCTTCTTTGGTTACAGGAAATATACAGCTCACAAAGTTTGTTGGTGATGGGTTTTCACAGCGTCAACCTGTTACACTGCAGGGAGAGGAGCACCCCAGAACCCCCAAACCTGCCCTCTCTGAATGGGTTCTGTTATTTGCTGCATTAAGATAAATATATAAAACTTTTAATGGAAAGGAACTTTAATATAATTAGGGTACCATATAGAAAGGACAAAGAATATAGTTACTAAGTTTTTAAAGTTACTCATCTCCTTGATGGTAAAAGTTTAGCTAAATAGGATTGGTTTAAAGTAAGGCCTAAAAGCCTGCCACACCTCTAAGGAACTTTTTAATAGAGATTTATAGAAAAGGGTCAGAAAGAGTCAGACAAATTTGGGAGGAAAAGAGCAAAATTAAAATTAAGATTAAAGTTGCCATTATTAATCTCCCCACGAGTCTTGTACCCACATTTACTTTAACCAGCTTAAGACCAAAAAGCAAGCGCAGTTTTTCACATGCTGTTTTGCTTTACGTGCCTCCTCCAGGTCTTTTTGCTGCTCTCCATCCTGCTTCCCCCCCCCCCCCCCACGCTTAGCTTTACTTAGGGCTGAACTGGATTTTTTTGGGGGGGTGGGGGGAACCACCCTATTACAGTCCGAGTCAAAATCTTACTGACCGACATATGGGTCCTTTAGTTAGTTCTGAGCTAAAGACCCAATTATGGGAAGAGTTTTCAAAACCATCCCTCTCAATTAGTTAATTTTGAATTGGGATAAATTTTATCCGCTTTCCTAACAATGTCCGTTAGAGCATCTTCTGGCAACTCATCCAAATTTCCCATCAAATGAGAAGTAACCTGGAGGAAAACAAAAGTTTTGGGAAAGGGAGGGTGGGAAACAATATTAAAGAAATTCCCCAGGAGACAGATTATGAAAAGTGAAAAAATATTAAATTTCCACACTTAGAATTCCAAAACAATATGTAAGATTCCTAAGGTGCGGTGGGGGGGGAGTGAATAAATTTCAAAGGGTCTTTTTCAGTGTACTAACAGCAAGGAAATCGTTTGGGAAAGCCATGCCTTTAAAAATGACAACATATAAAGTCCTTGGACTTCAGCAAACCCCACCACAAAGATGGCGGCGAGACGTGGAACCCCCTCCGCCTTCTCCTCCCACAGCCAAAGGCTCTCGCCTCACATTTCCCACAAACCTCTTCGCGAGACACCGCTCGCTGAAACCAGCCCGGCCAGTCTGAAACCAGTGCGCACGCGCGACACGACGTCACGTGCCACCCAGGGTTCGGCGGAGCTGGCAGGAGGGGCCTTGCAAGCTTCCGCCGCCGCGTCGCTTCGGTGCTCGGACGGCGCGTTCGCGTTGCCCCCGCCGCCACCGCGGGGCAGCCGGGGGGCGCGGGGCTGTGCGGGGGACGCGCAGCGGCGCGGCCATGGGACTGCGCCGAGCCCGGTGACAGCAGGGAGCCGAACGGCCCGGGCCCTGAGCACGTCTGCTTCAGGGGGCCTCGCCCTCCTGCTCGCGGGGCCGGGGCTCCTGCTGCCGCTGCTGGCGCTGCTCCTGGCGGCGGCGGCGGCCAGGATCATGTCGGGCCGCCGCTGCGCCGGTGGGGGCGCGGCCTGCGCGGGCGCCGCGGCCGATGCCGTGGAGCCTGCCGCCCGCGAACTGTTCGAGGCGTGCCGCAACGGGGATGTGGAGCGAGTGAAGAGGCTGGTGACGCCGGAGAAGGTGAACAGCCGCGACACCGCGGGCAGGAAATCCACCCCACTCCACTTCGCCGCAGGTAACCGAGGCCGGCGCCGATTCGCCATAGACCCCCCCACCTGCCCACCCGGGGCTTGCAGGCCGGAAACCAGGCTAAGTGCTCCTCCGCCCACTGCCTTTCCCCCTAGGATTCCTGTCTCGGTCTTCTCACAGGCGTCGAGTGGGAACTGTGGATGTTGGGCTGGGGGGAGAGCGTTCCGCACTCACTGGTTCGCTGGTGGGAGGTTGTTGTTGTTTGCTTTGTTTTGCATTAACTGTACTGGTATCCCTTTCCGGTCTCGCTACGTAAAAGGCCTCTCTAGACGCCAGAAAGAGTAGGAAACTTGGTAGACTAGTGATTTGAAAGGACAGTTATCTACAGAATCTGTCGATTTGCAAAAGCCCTCTGTCAAGCCTCTTATCAGTTCTTTGGACCAGGGTCTCTTTAGAGGCCTTTGTAAAATGCAGGGATGTAGTTTGAGAGTAACTTAATTGGCCGCTTAGGCACCCGTGTTAATTTGGTTTATCAGGGTAGTCAGTCAGTCATTAGCAGATTTCTTGGGAGAACTGAGATTTGAACTGGGCTGGGTGCAGGCGGTAGTCTCCACCAAACACACAAGTTGGGACGGGAAGTGGTAAGAGGAGAGGAAATTGGTGGAGTTTGAATCTAAAATTTAAATTGACTCTAACTTGGTTTCATTCTGAGATTTAGATAATTTGAATTACTTTTAATACTTACTAGGTTCATTTTATGATATAAAAGTATTAAATTTAAGGTGTTGTTTTTTTTAGAAAAATTAGAGCTTTAACTTTCCTTATACTTTTAACTTTGAAGGAAAGATAGTGACTGTCTCTAACCTCAAGTGAGCTATGTGTTAACTGAAAATGGGAATGGGTTCTCATACTTCAGATAGGCCTGGTTTTTAATTTCGTGTATTACATGATTTTTCAAGTAATTTTTTTTAAAGCAAAAAAGAAAAAAGGACATATTTTAAAGCATTTTAAAACTCTCCTGGTCTTTTTAGAGTAGGAATGGTGATCAGAAAGGATGCACGAGGACGATTTTCTTATTTGCAGACATTTACACTTTCTATCAATTGGAAATTTGTTTGCTTTACCCAGTTATTGTTTCAAAATGTAAATGTTACTAGTAGGTATACTGTCTTGATTAGTTTTAACTTCTGTGTTTTCCCTTTTGGGGAATCTCTTAAGGGAGAACATGGCGGGAGAGGGGGGGCACTCTTGGTATGAGAACAAGAAATAACCTGTGGACAGAGGAAAGGGAAGGTAGAAGAATACTAAAGTCAAATTGCCTAGAAATTTGGTGATCACTGCTGCTTTTCATGAGCTGATTTAGATTTCCCTGTTTGACCATGTAGTCAACATTTAAACAACTGATTTGGCAAACTCTCTTAACCAACTGATATATAATCCAAAGGGTAGTGTTACCTAGATTCTGTTCACTTGATCTGTGGGATAAAAATAACCAAGGAAGATCTTAGTTGCTACCTTTCAAGAATTTGTTGTATTGGTGAGTTCATATCTGAAAATAGTAATATTTAGAGGTTTATGGTTATGGGATTAGCTTGTTTACCTTGTTACTCCCCCATCATCACATTCTCAGTTTTGTCCCTCCATTTTAAACTACCTTTCACATAGATTTCATAGTGGAAAACTTTAAGAACCAATTTACCCAGTTATCCGGCACAGATTATAAAATTAATCTTATGAGTTTATACCTTTAAAAGTATGTAAAAAGCCCGTTAGAGTTTGGAGTTTTGGGGGGGGGGGGGTATTGTCTTTCAGTTTTGATTTTTTTTTTTTTAATTTATCTTTAACTGAGATAGTGTTTGGATTTCCCCATCAGGTGTTGCCCCCATAGTGGACCCATCACCAATAGCCCACTATTTCTTATTTTCTAGGAACAAAAATGCAGCTAAAGGAAAATGAATCATGGTAGAACAGCTCAGAAAAAAAAACTGTTGTTTGGTTTTTGTTTTTTTCATATAAAAATCTTAATTCAAGAGAGTAATCTGTTGCTATCCCAAAATGAGTTAACTTCTGTTAATGAAAAATGTAATTAGCATAAACAGCAACTTTTCTTACTGTTTTTTACTGTTGCACTGGGCTATATTTCTTCTAAGTAAGTATGATACATCATTTCTTAGGAGAAAAATTGTTTCCTCTTTAATCCACCCACCTTTCCCAACCCTGCCCAATTTACTCACACACAGAGCAAAACTATGATATTTTTGTGTGTGTGTGACACATCACAGAACTTGTAGAGGCAAGTTAGTGGTAGGGAGACTGCAACTCTAATTTTGCTAAAAGCAATAGCATCTGATATTCTTGACAGTGTAACCCCTAGGAAAACAACAGATCTCAGTAGAGGAGATTGCTTCTCTAAATTTATTTCTGAACAATAAGAGACAGAAATTTTGGGAGAAAATCATCTTGATGTCCATCGTAGCTCAAAAAAGAAATACATAGCATTCTATGAAATCAGAGAACAAAGAAGGTAGGAGAGAATAGAATTCCATATGTGGGGAATCTTAAATTTGAGGTGCACAGGGAGGTATCATACAATAGAGAAAAAATGTAAAATTGTTTATTGGGTTCAAGGAGTTTGGGTGAAAAGATTGTGGAAAGAGATTTACACACACAAGTTGGAGAATGACAAGTTGAAAAATAGCTTGCATTATAGAGTTCTGGCTAAATAAGATAACACTTGTTTCATATATGTAATATGTTGTGTTATAGTCCTGTATTTTGATGTGCTGCTCAGCCATGGACACTGAATCAGACTACAGGTCATTTAAAATTATGAGTTGGGTAAAGTGTTTTTTTTTTTTTTTTTTTTTTAATTCAAAGTGGGGGAGTGGAAACAGACGGTCATAGAAAAGTAAGTGGATGTGACTTGTGGGAATTCAGCAGTCAAAATTGGGGCTAGTAGGTAGAAGGTTGCTAAACATCACACTGCCTTTAACATTCTGTTCAACCCCAGGTGAACAGACATGCAGATGTCTAAACAGTGTCTGCATTGGCATCCTTTCAGAGAGGTTGTAGAAAGAAATTCTGCATAGAGTGGGTAACTGGACCAACGGGTCCAAATCTGACTCATTTAAGAAAAGTGGAATGACTTCTCCAGTTGAAGATTTTTTTTTTTAAAGATTTATTTATTTATGCATACAAGAGCTGGGATACAGGCCAGAGTTGAGGGAGGTGAGAGGATTCACCAGAGACAGAGCGGGGAGCAGAACAGGCAGATGAACTGAAATACACCGCTGAGGGGAGCAGCGGGCAAGGCAGGAGAGGTCTACCTTGCCATGTGGGTCCCCTCCCTGGCCTGGGATCGAACTCGCGCTGCTGTGCAGCAGATGCTTAACAGTGTGGCACTCAACTGGCTGCACCACCAGGGAGGCCCTCCAGTTGAAGATTTTAACAACTACAAAATATAATACTTTTGTGGTTACTTTCATATTCAGATGGTGCTGTCGAAGACCTCCCATAACCTTTCAATGGCATTCCCTTCTTTTGGCTGTAAACCATTTCATAATTATGGGAGGTACACGCAAAATGTACCCATAGCCCTGACCTAGGACTAGAATTACAGATTATTGTTTCCAGGATTAGTTTTGATGTGGGAGGTGATTAAATCCTACATCAGCAGAAAACCTTGCTTGATACCAGATAAAGATAAGTCTATTTAAAAATCTAGAATCTTACTTGATTCATCAGATCTTCTAGTATATTCTTAAAGACTGAAGCTATACCTTTTTCCTCAGCTCTTGTTGCCTTAAGAGTTGGCAATTTATGCCAGTAACCACTACTTTGGAGTACTTTTTTCAGTACTTCCCCATTTAGATCTTCAGAATTTCATGACCCCAGAGGCTATGGCATTCTTTTTCAAGTTTCTCCTAGTCTGAACTGATAGTCTGTTGCAAGTTGACCTGGGCAAAACATTCTCCCCTGTATTCTTCATTCTAAAGAAATATGTGTGAGAGTACCTTTTATGGATCTTAGTAGACTGAAGTTAAATGAGAAATACTAAATTACATCCCTCAGAAAAAAATATGACAAGAGTCCTGCCATGTAAGTGAAAGCTGTAGGCTGCTTGGTTATATGTTCCCATCTCCCAGAGCAGAGGAGCCTTTTCTGTTTCAAGGCATTTTCTCTTTCTGAATTTTTCCTTCTGACAAACCACTGTGTTATACCAGTACTTCTTCCAGGTTGGCAAGGACATCAACCATCATTTCATATTGACCAGTAGTTTATCCCACTTTGGGATTGTTAAAGAAAGGAAGGGTATATGAGTTAAAAAAGCAACCCAGTGAAACTGCTGAGAGAGCCTGATTTGGTTTATCCCCTCACAGATCTTGGAAGCTATTCATTTCAGATTAAAGCATGCTTCCAGTATAGCAACAAAATATGACACTTTTAACAATAGTCATGTTTGGAAAGAAAGTACTTGGAACTGCTAAAACTTACGGTATGTAGGTAGTACAATTTGACGAGAGAACTTGAATAAACTGCCTTTGGTGGTGCCCACAAATCAACTGCACATTCTCTACAAGAGTCATTTGCTTACTGTTCCAGCAGAGAAGTAGACCTGCATTAAACAAATCTTTATCAAGTTGTGATATGCCAGATACTGCATTGACTGATGAAGAGAAATGAACAGGATGCAGTACCTACCGTTAAGTAATGTATAGTTTGTTGATCAACATACTTTTCCCAAATAAACTTGCTTTTGTTTCACTGTTGGCTTTATAATGGATTCAGTCAGTGGATGGTTTCATTAAAGTTTTCACAGACATGTTGTTTACAGAGGAGGACTATTCCATAATTATAAAGTAAACAGTTGTGTATCCTGAACAGCCATCTCTACTAACTCAAAGCTTCTTGTTACTTTATAAAGAAATCCTTAAGATATGAAGATTGGCATTAATACTAAGGCTATGCCTATTCATGTTTTACTTGGCCAGTGAGAACATGATCAAAATATGCCCACAAAGCTATTTTTTCTTAGAGAAATGAGTACTTAACAAAAGTGCTTTGAACTAATTTGAGACTATAAAAATGGGAATTTCATCAGGGATTAACTCTCAGAGTTTGGAAAGCATCTTAATCTAAAGGTTTCACCAATCCCAAAGGTGGGAGATTTTAAAATTTGACATAACCCCCCTCTAAAGAATTTTTTTTCATGCCAAGAAATGGCTTTAAACATTTATATCTCAGACTTTCATGATCTCTGCTTACAATTTGACTTTGAAAACGGATGATTTCTGGCTTCAGTTTCTCTCACTAACCATGTTGATACAAAGTTGTTGAGGTAGAAATCATCTGTGTCTTGAACTGCTGTGGCTGTGTAGCTAGTCACTTGACCTTGCTACCCATATCTCCTCAGATAATACTTCCATTTCAGTATTTAGTCATACATATCATTATTGAATCTAGCTCTCTAACTCTGGTTTAAAGCAACCCTCTTCTTTTCCCAGTGATATTTTGACAAAAGGCTGCTAGACTTTTTGAGCATCTAGATCACCAACTAATTGACATTGCCTCTTATTAACAACTGAATGCTTTACTATAGCAATCTCTGTGCCCACCCTACTTTCCTTTTTTGGTATAGTAACCAATGAGGCACCATTTTGATTACTTGAGATGTGTTGATCATCACTGAAAAAATAATGATCTATCTTCTAGAAGTGCTTGGGTATGTCAAATAACTTGATGTTAGGGGCAGTAGCTTCACTCAATTTTCTTTATTCTGATTCCTTTTCTCTTTCCAATTTAAGAAGTCTTATGTAAAAATACTTCCTCCAGGTGGGTTCTGAACAGCTGGGAGAGCAGAATGTATGCTTGAGGCAACTATAGATGGTGCACTTGGAAGAAGGGTAGTGTGATTAAAAGTGCCCAGGCAATGATATGGAAGACTCAAGTCAAGGTGTAGTGCCAACAGATTGGCTTTTTTTTTCTTTGAAATTTTCCTACTTGACTTTTGTAGTGTCATCCTTTTGCAGTTTTACTTCTTAGTCTCCTTTTCTCATACCAGGATGATTAATTTAGCAGTCACCAGCAAAGGGCACTGGGAGAGGTAACGATGAACTAAGACATGGCTCATCCCTTCTGGAAGGTTAGACTCCAGGACATAAGTAAACAGTAATTGCAAATTTTAATATGTGCCAAGAGGTACTGCTGTGGACAAAGACAAGTCCCTGTTTTTCTGGAGCTTGCATTTCACTATAGAGAGGGAAAACCAAATAAATAAGTAGGGTTAAGGTAGGAAATAATTGGATGGGCACACTAAACTGCTTTTGATAGGATGATCAGGGGTAACTTCCTAAGGTGGAGACATTGGAACAGCTTAGGCAGTGAGTGGAAGTGAGGAATGCAAAGACCAGGGGAGGACAATTCAAGTAGAGGTAACGTGTACCCAATCACTGGAGAACATTGTCAGAGTTGATGAACTGAAAAGAAATTAGATCATAGTTTGAAAATGGGGGTATAGTATGAAGTGAAGTTAGAGAAGGAGAGAAAGGCCCATCCAAACAGCATACCTTTCAGGCCACAGCAGAATGACTGAATTTTATTTTAAGTGTTTTATTTTAAGTGCATCAGTGGTTAACCAGTGAATTGTTTTGTACAGGGGCTGATATGATTATTTTTAAAAAGTCACTGGGGACACAGTGGAAATGAGAGCCCCAAATAGGAGACTTGTTAAGTAGTTCAGAATGAGACAATTGTTAGGTCAGGGCAGTGTCAGTGAAAATGGAAGTTGGTGAACATGATGCCTTTGAAATATCCAGGGGGACATATGTCTAGAAAATAGTCTGGAATTTAGGAGAAAAGGCTAGACTAGGGTTTTCAATTTGGAAGTTGTGCGGAGTGGTAGTTAAAACCATCAAAGTAGATGAGCTCATTAGAGAAGGGAAAAGAGAACTGTTTCCTGAGAATCTCAGCATTAGGTATTGGTAGAAAATGCAAGAAGCCCCCAAAGAGGTAAGACATACCCCAGAACTTCTCATCTTCTGCCACAAAACTATTTCCTGCAGCCTTCCCCATCTGAATTAATATCAACACCACTCCTCCATTTCTCAGTCCAAAAACCTTACGGTCATCCTCTCTCCTTTGTACCCTCTATCACTATCACACTCTGACCCATGAGGAAACTAAGCTGTAGGCTCTATTTAGAGTGTGCAGAATTTGCCACTTACTCTGACAAAGTACCACCACATTATGGTCCAAGTCAGCATATCTCATCTACTTCACCCCTTATTCCTAAAGTCTGGTCTCAACACAATGACCACAGGGTACTTTTCAAATGTGAGTCACAGGGTCTAACTAACTAATAGCTCAAAACATCAGCCGGGGCCTCCCTGGTGGCGCAGTGGGTTAAGCAACGCACTATGAAGCAAACCACAACCACTGCAGCACGTGTTCGATCCCTGTGTCTGGTCCGGGAGGGAACCCACATGGCACAGCAGACCTCTCCTGCCTTGCCCACTGCTCCCCTCAGCAGTGTGTTTCAGTCCATCTGCCTGTTCTGCTCCCAACTCTGTCTCTGGTGACTACCCTTAGTCACTCTGCATTTTCCTTGTAGTAAAAGAGCCAAAGTTCTTAATGATCCTCAGGCCTCCCTATGTGGCTTTCATTACTTCTGACCTCATGTCCTACTTTGGTTCCCCTTTTTCTCTCTGCTGCTGTCATTCTGACCTCCTCACTGTTGGCCAGTAAGACCAGCTCCCTTTCTTTGAAGTTTCTGATCAAATGTCACCATCTCAGCAAAACTTGTGGTCACTTTTCTATTCAACTTTATAACACCCCTCCATCGCTGCCCCCTCCCAATATGTTCTGATCACTGCTTAGCTTTTTTTTCCTAATTGCCTTCTTTTTTTTTTTTTTTAAATATTTTTTTTTAATTTATGCATACCAGAGCAGGGGTACAGGCCAGAGGCATGGTAGGTGAGAGGAATCACCAGTGACAGAGTGGGGAGCAGAACAGGCAGATTGACCGAAACACACTGCTGAGGGAAGCAGTGGGCAAGGCAGGAGAGGTCTGCCTCGCTCTGGGGGTCCCCTCCCTGGCCGCTAAACCAGTTGTGCCACCAGGAGGCCCCATTCCTAATTGTCTTCTAATACACTTATTTTTGGCATTGCTCATCTCCCCCTGTCTCCATAAAAAAGTTTATCAGAGTCAGGGATATGTTCTGTTTTGTTCACTGGTATGTCTCAGACACCCAAAAATGTGTTTATCACATAGTAGATATTCCCTGATCAGTTTGTTAAATTAATGGATGAGGAAGGAAGAAAACCGGGAGAGAGTGATGCTATGGAAACCTTAGAGAAAATGTTTTGGGAATCAGTTGTCAGATGTTACTGAGAGATCCATTCAAATGGTAGCAGTCATGTGTCCTTTGGATTTGACAACATGGAAATTGTAAGTGACCTTGATAAAAGCAGGTGGAAGTAAGAAACAGAAACTAGACTGCATTTGGAAGACGAATGGATAGCAGGTAAAAGAATTGACCACAACTGTAAGAGATTCGGTTATACATGGAAGCAAGAAATGGGAATGTGGGTTCTGGGAGAATACTTTTTATAAAAGGGGACATACTGGAACATGTTTACATACTGATAGGAAAGATCTGGTAGAGGGGGGAGACAGGAGTGGCAAACAATTACCTAGAAAAGGTAAGGAAGATCTGTAATCCTTTCTTTCTCTTACAGAGAAAGGACTCTCGGCAGGGTGAGATGGGACTGCTTTTTTTCTTTTTTTTAGTTGCTAATTATTTTTTTTTATTTAAGATTTATTTATTTATGCATATAAGAACTGGGGTACAGGCCAAAGGTGTGGGGGGTGAGAGGAGTCACCAGAGACAGTAGGGAACAGACAGGCAGGTTGACTAAAGTACACTGCCAAGGAGAGATCTGCTGCACCATGTGGATCACCTCCCTGGCCAGGGATTGAACTCACCCTGCAGTTGTGCAGATGCTTCATAGTGCAGTGCTTAACTCCTTGCACCACCAGGAAGGTCCCAGGACTGCTTTTTGATTAGACATACACTTTGAGCAAAATAGGTAGAAAACTAGTGCTCTCTAATCAGCGTAATTTTTGTGCATGACTTCAAATAACATGGTTATGACGTCAAAATGTCAGTGTCCAACTCATACTGTTGTCCTGAGTCGAGCCACAGAACCATCTCCTTACTATATATTTGTCCCACCACAAGTACTTCAAACTAAGCAGCTCCAAAAACAAGTCTTATCCCACAAAACCTCCTATGTTATTTCATATGTCAGAGATCTGATAGTTACACCCTATTTTCTTCTTTCCCCAAATTAAAGAAGTTTGCCAGATATTGTCAGTTCTCTTCTGTCTCTCTGTAGTTAACTTAGTGCAACATTGTGTGCAGTAGCAAAAGACTCAGAAAAACCTAACCATAAGACTAGTTAGATTATGACTACTTCCAGCGGATAAAATAGATAACAATGGGAGCTGATTTCTAGGATCTCGTTGGGTTTTTTAAAAAGAAGATGCAGAGCATGTTTGTTTTTTCAGTATTTTTCATAGGTACATGTATGTCCTTCATTGATTGTTGATAATTTTTAGCAGTACTTTTCATGCTGTTTCTAAAAGGTGCTTTGGGAATAAAGAGATAATTTCTTTTGAGGGCGAAGAGGGTTCAACCTAAATAGTTTTATTAAGTCAGATTCAGTTAATTTGCATCTATGAGTGCCAACTACAAACCAGGCATTGGGTATTAGCAGTGAACATGGCATGTTGGAATTTTATTTAAGACTTTTTTAAAATCACCTGTTTGAGGCATATGAAAAAATGTTCACCATCACTCATAATCAGGGAAATGCAAATCAAAACCACAGTAAATACCACCTTACACTAGTAAGAATGGCACATGTCTTAAAAAAAAAAAAACTAGCGACAACAAATGTTGACAAGGATGTGGGGGGGGGGGGGAATTCTCCTACGCTGCTGGAAAGAATGCAAATTGCTCCAACCACTATGGAAAGCTGTGGGAAGTCTCCTCAAACTACTGAAAATAGAGCTACCATATGACCCAGAAATTCTACTCCTAGGGATCTACCCAAAGGACACAAAAACATTAATCGAAAGGATACCTGCACCCCTATGTTTATTACACCACTATTTACATTAGGTGGGATATGGAAACAACCCAAAAGCCTAAAAATAGATGATTGGATCAAGAAGATGTGGTATATATACTCAATGGAATTTATCAATGTTTATCAGAAAAGATAAACTAATATCACTTGCAGCAACATATATGGAGCCAGAGGGATTATGTTCAGTGAAATAAGTCCGGAGGAAAAAGAAAAATATAGGATGGTTACACTTATAGGAGGAATATAGGGGAACCAAGTAAGGGATCAGGGGAAAAAATAATAACAATAAAAACAAAAATAAGGAGGCAACTATAAATCAGAGACGTTCTGCAAGGGAATGTGAGAGATCAAAACAAGGATAGGAAGAGCAGAAGTGATGATGGTCATGGTGCACGGGTGAATTGGTGGTAGAAATTCTATGGGGACTACACCTGAAAAAAAGCAAACTTTGTTTAAAAAAAAAAGGAACAATTATGTAAATATATATATATAAAATAAATTATTAAAAGTGAAAAAAATAAAATTAGCTTTTTGAAAACAGTTTGTAAAACACTAGTCTGTAGGGAAAAGTACAGATGCCACCGTAGCATGATATATAAGGTTCTACCTGACCTGGCAGGTGCCTACTTTGGCATTCTGGGTCCTGGCTTTTAGAGTGAGACTCTTTCATGCTTCCCTACCTTTATATCTTTGTTTCTTCTGGAGGTATCAATACTCTTCCCTTGCTCAGGTCTTTCCCTACTCCCTTTCCTCGTTCTCCTAATGATCCCTTATTTAATAAACTTTCAGCTATGTGTCCACACTGGAATGTCTGGGATAGTCCTTCCTACTTTCTGCTTTCACCCATTTTAGGTATTCTCTTCTTTGAGCTCTCCTAGTATTTTACATATTTTTTATTGTAATAATTATATTGTATCAGTTGGTTCTCATTTGTTTCTTCACATCTTAGCTTGTAAGCTCTTTGGTAGAGAAAATCAAAGATGTTCATCTTTGTGACATTGAGCCCAG
Source organism: Galemys pyrenaicus (assembly GCA_019455555.1). Taxonomy (NCBI): domain Eukaryota; kingdom Metazoa; phylum Chordata; class Mammalia; order Eulipotyphla; family Talpidae; genus Galemys; species Galemys pyrenaicus. The sequence continues at coordinate 8,279,655 of JAGFMF010011406.1, read as the reverse complement.
CAATATTAAAACTAGCAAAGAGTTCAGTTAATTTTTTTCAATCATTTAACTCATCAGCTATAAATAGGCCAGCTGTAGACATGTACCTTAGAAAGATTATAATATTACTTTCTCGTTTCATTCCATCTCTGGTTTTAAGATTACACTTAGTCTTGATGGTTTTAAGATTATTTGTGCAAATTTTCAGATAAGTTAGAAGGTTCTTTCCCTCTCCTTCATGTACATCTGTGCTACCCTCTCTATATATGCTTGTAAACCTTTTTGTTTCATAATTAGCTATAAAAAGTTTTTAAATGTTTTTATATGGGAAGGATTGGTAAGAGATTGAAACTCACTGACAGTAAGTCTATAAACCAGTATAAATCGATTGTCAGACTTTGTTTTGTTTGATATGGGAACAGTTGTACCAAACCTATGACACCTGAGTTTCTGAGGGAGGCCTCATACCTAAAAAGAAGGTACTTAATGTTGTACAAAGTAAAAGTTGGGACTTCTTTGAACACACACAATTTAACGTTTTTGCTTAGAATTACCTCTATCTTCACCACACAGACAAAATGTAAAGTGGAAGCACATCTTTTTGTGTCACTACCTCATAGTCTCAGTATATTTATTTTTATTTATTAGATTTATTTAATTATATTCTATATCATTTGTATTCCCCAGGGAGTTCCCACCACCATTTCACCCATGCGCCATCACCACAGTCCCTTGTGCTCCTGCCCTCAATCTTTGCCCTCCCTCCCTCCCCCTCCCCCATAGTCCCTTTGGTTTATCTTTGACCTTTTGGTCTTGTTGAGTTTTTGTTTGGTTGGTTTTGGTTGTAATTGCCCATTTCCTTGAGCTTACTCTTCTTTTTTTTTTTTTTTTTTTTTTTTTGTAGTTGTTGCTCTTTTACATTCCTCCCAAAAGTGAAGCCATCCGATATTTTTCTCTTGCCTTCTGACTTGTTTCACTGAGTATAATTCCTTCTATCTCCATCCATGTTTCTATAATTGGCCCTAGTTTATCATTTTTGATTGCTGAACAGTATTCCATTGTGTATATGTACGTCTTCTTGATCCCGTCATCTACTTTTGGGCATTTGGGTTGTTTCCAGGTCTTACCAATTATAAATAGTGCTGCAATGAACATAGGGGTACAGGTGCTCTTTTGGGTCGGTGTTTTTGTGTCCTTTGGGAAGATCCCTAGAAGTGGGATTGCCAGATCATATGGTAGTTCCATCTCTAGTAGACTGAGGAACCTCCATACGGTCTTTCTTAGTGGTCAGTCCCAGTTATTAGAAACATTTTACTAGGTAGATGTTGGGAAGGGATTTTAGCAAAGATGAATTTTATCACTATCTCATAAGATAGTGATTGAAATACATTTTCATATTCTTTACATGTTTCTTTAGTCTCTAAAGAATTTTTATATATTTATAAAGAATATAACATAAAAATATGCACACTGGAATTCTGTATTGCTGTTAAAAATGCTGTTGTAGAGCAGCAAACATTTGAACTTTCAACTTTCAGGAACTTATTTCATAACTTTTTTTAAAGTTAGTAATCCCACCAAAGGCATTGGAGAAACCCACTGATTTTCTCATTAAGATTAGTGCTATAATTCAGACCACCTTTTCATCAATGAATTGTTGGGTTTTTTTTCCATCCCAAAACATTGTAATATGGCTTGTATTTATTGATTATAATTTAGTATATTTTCTTTGACGAATTTAAATGTGGATAATCTGTTTTCTTCCAGGTTTTGGGCGAAAAGATGTAGTTGAGTATTTGCTTCAGAATGGTGCAAATGTCCAAGCACGTGATGATGGAGGGCTTATTCCTCTTCATAATGCATGTTCTTTTGGTCATGCTGAAGTAGTTAATCTCCTTTTGCGACACGGTGCAGACCCAAATGCTCGTGATAATTGGAATTATACTCCTCTGCATGAAGCTGCAATTAAAGGAAAGATAGATGTTTGCATCGGTAAGACTATTTGCTTTCCAGAATTTTCTGAAAATAGTCTGCAACTATTTTGAATCTACATTGAACGTATTTGTTAATATGATCAAATTCCTCCAGACAACATTTAAATATTTAAGAACATTAGTGATTTAGAAAACTATTTACTGAGAGTCTGTATGCTACTGCACTTCTTTGAAGGTAGAGTACAACAGCTCCTTTGATGATATCCTTCAGTACAAGGAAGGTTTTTTTTTTTTTTTAAAGATTTATTTATTTATGCATACAAGCACTGGGGCACAGACCAGAGGTGTGGGGGGGGGGGCCGAGAGGACACACCACAGAGAGTGGGGAGCAGAACAGGCAGATAACAGAAGTACACTGCTGAGGGGAGCAGCGGGCACAGCACGTGGGTCCCCCTCCCTGGCCAGCAGCAGGGATCGAACTCTTGCTGCAGTGCTGCGGTTTGCTTCATAGTGTGCTGCCCAACCCACTGCGCCACCAGGGGAGGCCCACAAGGAAGGTTTAAAAGGGAAAAAAATCCGTTCCAAGCAGCATCCATTGTCTGGTTGTAATTTATTAAGATTGAAAATGGATTACCTGGCAACCTCTTATCAAATCTCTCTTCCTGTGTGTTATCTTAAATTGCTACTGCCCTTTGCTTATAACCTGTCCTGATTGCTACCTGAGTCTCAGACATAAAAATAACTAGCTTTAATAATGTAGGGTTTTCCAGGTATATAGATCTACACTGCCTGTTATGGTAACTGAGGACTTGTAACTAGTCTATATTGAGATAAGCTATAAGGTGAAAATATGTACTAGATTTCAAATTCAGTATGAAGAAAAGGCATGCAAAATATCTTACTAACTTTATATTGATTATGATATAAATCTAAATGTTGAATTACAATATTGTGTATATTGTGTTAAATAAAAGGTATTAAAGTTAATTTAGCCTATTTTTTCCTTTTAATGTGCCTACAAGAAAATCTTAAGTTAACTTTGTGACTCACATTTTATTTCTATTGAACAAAACTGTTACAGATAGGAGTAGAGTGGGATTACCATGAACCCTATCAAAGAATTGGAACTGGACTTGCTTTCTGTCTTCCCATAGCTCCTTCCCACAGCTCCTTATTTATAGAGTATGCTAAAATATCTTTATACAGAATATAACACAAGTATTTTCTTTTTGTGAGCTTTGGGTTATAATGTAGCAGTTTTATTTGGTGGCTTATTAACCCTATAGAGAGTATTCTCTTTATTTCTTTCAAGAATTTACCTGTGTGACTTGTGTGTTTGTATGACTAGGTCCTTCTTTCTGGGCAATCCAAATGCTTATAAATTTTTTTAAAAGACTTACTTATGCATACAAGAACTGGGGTATAGGCCAGAGGTGTGGAGGGTGTTGAGAGGATTCACGGTAGACAGAGTGGGGAGCAAAACAAGCAGATTGATTGAAATACACTGCTGAGGGGAGCAGCCAGTGAGGCAGAAGAGATCTGCTGCGCCACCTCCCTGGCCAGGGATTAAGCTCATGCTGCAGTGGCTGTGGGGGCTTCACAGTGCAGCGCTCAACCGCTTGTGCCACTAGGGAGGCTCCAAATCTTCATAAATCTAATGGAATAATTAACATTCAACAATGGAATGTTATACATAACCATCTTAAAAATACATGTGCTATACTTTAGGATATGAAAGGTCTTGAAATAACTGAAACTTGTGAACCAGAACTTTTGAGAAACTGATTAACAAAAATCAAATTGTCATGATTACCATCTGAAAAGGTGATGTTGCTATTTTTCAGTGCTCTTGCAACATGGAGCTGAACCAACCATCCGAAATACAGATGGAAGGACAGCATTGGATTTAGCAGACCCATCTGCCAAAGCAGTGCTAACTGGTAAGTCTGCGTACTCTCTTTGGGTATTCTAAGAAGAATATAAAGTACAAATTTGCTAGGTAGACAGATAACATCCTGCAGTCAGTGGCCTCAGCCAGCTTTTTAAAATATCAGTTCAGTTGCTTTTCTTCCCTACATCTGGACAATTGGCATTTGACTCTTAACTAAGAAAGGTAAAACTTTTTTCCTCTCCCCCACCTTTAAATTGTGTAAATTTGTGATTATTGTCTTAGTGGGGACAAGGGTGATAGTTAATTTTGTGTTGCGGTCATATATTCAAGACTTTTTTAATATTTGAATTTTTCAGATACCAAGTTTATCCCTTTATATCCTATTTTTTAAATAGTATTTTTTTTAAATATGAATGGTATGATACCATGTTTTTGTTTGTTTTATTTTTTTTTAAAGATTTATTTATGCATACAAGCACTGGGGTATAGGCCAGAGGTGTGTGGGGGGTGAGAGGATTCACCACAGAGAGCGGGGAGCAGAACAGGCAGATCAACAGAAGTACACTGCTGAGGAGAGCAGCGGGCACAAGCAGGAGAGGTCTGCTGTGCTATGTGGGTCCCCTTCCTGGCCGGCAGCAGGAATCGAACTCGTGCTGCAGTGGCTGCGATTCGCTTCGTAGTGCGTTGCTTAACCCACTGCGCCACCAGGGAGGGCCCTTAAATAGTATTTTTAAAATGTATTTTAACTTTTTTGAAAATAAAATCCTTTCAAAAATCTCTAGCCATTCTCTTTTTCTCAACAGAATTCTGAGCACACCAGTTTTGATACCATAAATTGTGCCAGTTATTGTACTCTACTATAACATATTCATTTCCTTGAAACCTAGTAAGATTTATAAGGCTGTGGTTGCTAGGTTCATTTTAGACTGTCAAGCTTCTTGAGTTATAATATTTACTTGCCATATTTTCTCCTTTAAGTGTTTCCTCTTAAGCAACAACTCTCCGCCATATTATTTTCTGGATTTTTATCTGGTATGTGATCACCATTAGAATTGTCTAATCTAATAGTCAAGATCCTAAAGGGTTCTGTCATGAGCTTTTTTTGCTTTGACTTTTTGCTGTTCTCATAGATTGCAGAAAAGTGAACTATTATAACCATGGTTCTGTGTTCATTTCTTCCTTCATTTTTCCATGCCATTCACTGCTTTTGTCATTCTAAAAATGTCTTCAAGCTCAAAAGAAACTTTGCACTACTAATCAGTACATGATTTGTATTGTGGGTAGCAGGTTTGGTATCTTTTTAGCAAATCAATGAGCTATATATTAAATTGTTAATTTAAATTGCATTTAATTCATAGTTTGCATTAATTTGTAAATAGATCTATAAACAACGAATTTATATTTTAATACTGTTTCTATTTGTATTTGAAGAGGCATTATAATAAAAACAATTTAGGTTTGAAAATTTTCCACATTTATTTAAAAAAAAGGACTTTGTTCAATTGTTATGTCATAGAATGTTATTTTTGCAGTTTGATATAGTGGGTATTGTTTCATTTTGTTATTCATTTCAAATGAAGTTGGGAATACATTTTGTCTATTACAAATGTAGCATATTAGTTTTAGGAAATTTGAGAAGAAAAGAAAAGGAAAAGCTCACCTATAACCATTACCCAAGATAAACCTTGTTAGAATTTTGGTATAGTTCTTTCTTGGTTTTACCTTTTTTGTGCATATTGTTTTCTAATAGTTGGGATAACACTTCATTATATGACTTTGAATCCTTTTCTTTTTTTCACTTTGCAACAACAGTATTCCATGTTCTTCACAAAATTACTTTTTAACTGTATAGGAATCATTTTCCTTTTTTGGAAATTTTTTCTACATTTGCATACTTTAAATGTAGGTTAGTGAGCATCTTTATGCATAAAATCATCAGTGTATAAAGAAATTTTTTTAATTTCTACTCATTTTTTCCCCCTAATTCCCAGGTGAATATAAGAAAGATGAACTCTTGGAAAGTGCCAGGTGTGTACTAGTATTAACAAATATGTACCAATAATTTAAAGAGCGAATTATTTTTTTATTATAATTTATTTTTACATATTTTATATCATTGTTCATTTTTGTACAGTTTGCTTTCTCCTCGCAAGTGTAGTCTCTGTAGAATTCCCATCATCTCATCACCCATGCACCATCCCCTGTGCCCTTCTCTCCCCTGTTCTGATCCTTTTCTCTTCCCCACAGAATGTCTCTAGAATATAGTAGCCTTCCGATTTTTTGTTATTTTTTCTCTAATCCCTTATTTGTTTCCCCTATATTCCTCCTTTTAGTGAAACCATGTAATGTTTTTCTTTTTCCTTCTGACTTATTTCAAGAGTGAAAAATTTTTTTAATGGTCACATACATGTCTCCAAATAAGATCCAGTAAAAATACAAATTGATAATACATTTTTTTTGTGCACTAGGAGTGGCAATGAGGAAAAAATGATGGCTCTGCTTACACCTTTAAATGTCAACTGTCATGCAAGTGATGGCAGAAAGGTACTTACTTTGCAATTAAGTTTGTGTTCATTTCCTAGTGACATAATAATGTGCTTATCTTATAAGTTAAAATATTTGAAGAGAATACTAATATTTTCTATAAGCAGTAATTTGAATTAATTCCAAAGTTTAGTATAACTTCATTGATAGTAGTACTTAAGTATTTACTTCCTATTTGTGATATTGAACTACTAAACTTTTACACTGTATCTTCATTTAACATATGTTGAATTTTGTAAAACCAAACTTAGAATTAGTTAGACAGTGAAATTACAAAGTTTTTCCAACTGGTGTGTTTTACTATATTTGGATTTTTACCTTTTTGTGCACTTTTTAGACATTTAAATTTTATTAATTTGTCTCGTTAATATTTCAGTCAACTCCATTGCATTTGGCAGCAGGATATAACAGAGTAAAAATTGTACAGCTTCTGCTACAACATGGAGCTGATGTCCATGCTAAAGATAAAGGGTAAGTAAGCATTTAATCAAAAATGAGGATTTTTTCAATGTTACTGTCCTTTTAATAATCTCTGTAATCATAGAAATATGATCTTTTTTCACTAATGATATATTGTGATTTTACAATATACATATTACTCTGAGGACACAGGGAACTAAGAACACTATTCATAAGGCTTACTCTACATTTTAGGGATCATGAAGAGACACCTGTCAAGGTGATAAATAGAGAGGGATAGTACTAGAGGAGTTCCTAAGAGGGAACTAACTCGAAGTAGTGATTTGAATGGTTGGGAAATGATTCAAGAACAGGTGATACATGACCTGGACTCAAAGTAGGAAATCAGAACACATTTTAGAACTAAAGGATATGCACAGCATGTGGAGAAACTAAAGTACATTTTATAGCTTTTTTAAGTAACAATGACCAGACCAGCTTGACTAATGTAGGTGTTTTACTTAAGGGTGAATGAAGGCTAGGGTTGGTACGGCTATGATTGGTAAGAACCAGGTTTTAGGGGACTTGGTATTCTAGTAAGAAATTCAGACTTCATTGTGTGAGCCATGGTAGCCATTGAAAAATCTCAAGCAAGAGGAGTGAGTCTTCTAAAAGGGGTGTGTTAGGAGGTTCCTTCTGGCAATATTGTTTAGAATAGATTGAAAAGGGATACTAGAGACCATTGAAGAGACACTAGAGGCCAAAAAAAGAGCACTTAGGAGAGTAAATGTTGCAGAGGTTCAGGCTTAATGAAGATCTTTAGTAGTGCAGGGGAAATGGGAAATGTGCAAGATATATTAAAATATAGCAATGGGTAAGCTCTATTGACTATATGGAAGTGATAAAAGAGTGAAAGAAATAAAAAGATTAGTATTTTTCAAATTCTAAAGCCAAGTGAGTGAGAGACCCAGTGATACACTAACCCAAAAGGGAAAATTATTTTGGGTTAAAACATTGATTTTACTTTTAGTAAGTAACCCACAGGAAGAACAACTTAAAGATGTCTTAAAGATAAAGGAATCTTAAAAAGATTTTAAGATTCTTCTGTAACTTCCTGTGAAGAAAGTTTTTCTTCTGTTATCATCATGAAGGAATTAATTGGATTTAGTTTCTTTTTTTTTAAAGATTTATTTATGCATACAAGAACTGGGGTACAGGCCAAAGTTGCGGCGGGGGGCAGGGGGGGCAGTAAGAGGATTCACCAGAAACAGAATGGGGAGCAGAACAGGCAGATGAACTGAAATACACTGCTGAGGGAAGCAGCGAGAGAGGCAGGAGAGGTCTGCTGCACCATGTGGGTCACCTCCCTAGCCAGGGTTTGAACTCTTTGCTGCAGTGGCTGTGGATACTTTATAGTGTGGTGTTTAAGCCCTTGCGCCACCAGGGAGCTGTCCCGGGCTTTAGTTTTTTAAGGAATGTAGCAGTTTACCTTACAGGATCTCAAAAAAAAATATTTTTTCCCCAAAAGAGGGATAGTGATTGAACTCTGACTTCAGGAAGATGTATGGAAGTGAACAAGGCTGCAAGAGGTGAGCAACCATAAGATTTTAAAAATCACAAGCTGGTTGTTATATATGTGGAGGCATATGAACAACTATTATATATATGGAGGCATAAAACAACTGTTTTAATCTAGTGTCACTGAAGGGTAAAGGTAGAAAGGGATTATTGTATGTCAGTTAGAACTATCTTTTGAAATCAAGGAAGAACCAATGAAGGGGTTTAAAGAAGGCATAGTCTCATCAGATTTACAACTTAGAAAAATGTTATGACATTTAGAGGATAAGTGGGGGGTCCTACTTCAGTAGTACAAGGAGAAATAACAGGCCCAAACTGATGGGGAAAAGATGAAAAGATTTTGGGGGGCCTCCTTGCTGGCACAAGGGATTAAGTTTCAGCATTATGAAGCTATTGGCAGCCACTGCAGCTCAAGTTCAATGCCTGGTACAGTAGACCTCTCCTGTCTGTTCCACTGCTCCCCTCAGCAGTATATTTCAGTAGATCTGCTTGTTCTGTTCCCCACTCTGTCTCTGGTGAATATCCTTTCACTGCCCCTACCCTCTAACCTGCACCCCAGTTCTTACATGCATAAATAAATAAATAAAATATTTTCAAAAAATAAAAGCCTTTTGTGATTATAAGTGTTGGAAATTGGGATTCAAATGGATATTATTAAATTTTATATTTTGTATTAGAAGGTTACATAAGCCATTTACTAATTAAATTTAAGTATAAAAGTTAATTAAATTTAAGTGAATAGGCTTAAGAAATCTAATAACATAATTTTCCTCGCTGCTCATATTGTAGTGATCTGGTGCCATTACACAATGCCTGTTCTTACGGTCATTATGAAGTAACTGAACTTCTGGTCAAGGTTAGTTCTCTTCTACTTTTCATAGAACTGTGTAAAACTACTTGAAATACATAGCATATGTATTTGTTATATGTAGCATAACAATTTTTATGTTTACATGTATTTTTAGTCCTAGTGGCTATAGAAGGCATATTTATAATTACTATAAAATGTAGGTAAGTCTTTGAGATACCATAAGATTTTAAAAATAAAAATAGAAAATTTGGAATGTTATTGTGGATGAGACTGAAGTATCAGAGAGATTTCATTGGGACTTAATACTGAATGGTGTTTCCCTAAAGTCTAATGTTCACAAAGAATGGGAGGCTGCCTGAAGTTTATGCATAGAGAGGAACTTAGTCAAGATGAGGGGGCCGTTACCAGAGTAGTCAAATTTAGGAGAGTCAGGATATAGCAAGTAGAAATAGGGACTGAGAACATAGGCAGAATGCTGAGGCAACACTTGCTCTAGAGTCTGATAATAAAATCTCGCATTTGATGGCAAACTACAGTAACTGCTTTTCATGATCAGAACACTATACAAATTGTGATGTGACTACTTGAAAATCTAACATGATTTTATGCCAGTAATAGTACAGTGACAGGAGCAGCTGTAATAATGCGCTCACTGTACTTTGCTTGAACTGCCTTGGGAATCTGTTGTTATTCTAGCCTGTCAATATTTTTTCAAATTACTTTTTTAAAACAAAGTATATTTAGTTAGGATCAGTAGGATGACAGGAAGTCTAGAAATCATCTGATACGAAGGATGAGTGAAGGTGCTAAAAGTAGTTAGACTCAAAAACAAGTTGCCTTCAATATGCAAAGAGTATTGATCACTTTTGCTCCCAAGACAAATAGATTTAAGTTAAAAGTACAGATTTAATTTAAATAGAAGAGAACTCCTTAAAAATTAGAACTGATAATTATTAAAAGCTATGTTTGCTAATAGTTTGCCATTGTTGAACATTCGAAAAAACTAGTTCTATTTACAGGAATGCTGTGGGTGGAATTTCTGTTGATGGGAAGTTGAACTGATACAGCTTGTGTGATCTGCTTAACTGTAAATACATATTAATAGCTACAGTTGAAAAGATTAACAGTACTAAGTTTTAGCAAGATATGGAGTTTCAGAACTCAGACATTGCTGATGACAATGCAAAAATATTAGGCACTTAAGAAAACTAAAATGTCAATCCACAGGTGATGACATTTCTATATAATCTATGCAATATTAATGCCACTTAATAAAAACTATTGATACAACATCATGAATGAATCTCACAAAACATTGTGAAAGAAGCTAGGCACAGAAGTACATACTGTTATCCCATTTTTCTTAAATTCACCAATGGGTACAGCCTAATAATACATGAAGCTAATGATCAGGAATAGAGGCAGGAATTTTCTGTTAAGGAAGCAGTCTGGCTTGTTTAAAGTGTTCTTTATCTTGATTTAGATAATGGTTTCTGAATAAAAACATTTGTCAAAACTCATCAAACTGGGGAGCAGCCTCCCTTCTGGCCTAGGGGTTATGTCTCAGTGCTAAGGCCACTTACCACTGCAAAGGCCCACCACAATGGCCTGAGTTCTATCCCCAGCCAAGAAGCTAACCCCAGCCAGGGAGCTGCCCATGGGCAGACCCCTCCTGTTTTGCCCATTGCTCCCCTCAGTAGTGTATTTCAGTATATCTGCCTGTTCTGCTTCCCACTCTGTCTATGGTGAATCTTTTCATCCCTCTTCCCCACACCTCTGGCGTGCACCCCAGTTCTTCAAAAATAAATTTTAAAAACCTTAGAAACCTCAGCATTTTACCATATGTAAGTTATACCTTAAAAAAGGAAAAATTTTTGGAAAAATGTAGGCTAAATCTAAAGCTTCATTTTTAACTGCTTTTTAACAATGAAAGAAGTAGGCCTTTGAACCCACAACCAGTTAATGTTTTTCCATGAGGAAAAAAATTACTCTCTTTCTGAAATAATGTGTTTAAAAAGTGAACTTTGGGGACATTGCCTGTTTAAGCAAAGAGTATTTTTGCTTGACATAATTGCATGATACTAAATTACACAGTACTAATAATTCTAAATTTTCTTGAGAATTGAACACTAAATATGTGCATTTCTTCCTTCTCCCCACCAGCATGGTGCCTGCGTAAATGCAATGGACTTGTGGCAATTTACTCCTCTTCATGAGGCAGCTTCTAAGAACAGGGTTGAAGTGTGTTCTCTTCTCCTAAGTTATGGTGCAGACCCAACATTGCTGAATTGTCACAACAAAAGTGCTATAGACTTGGCTCCCACACCACAGTTGAAAGAAAGATTAGCATGTGAGTACAAAATGATTGTTCAGCTGCAATATATAGCCATAAATTTCTTTTTAAAGTTTTTAAAAATATTTAAATAATAGAATTTTTTCCTTAGAATGTGGTTATCTATGGTTATTATTCAGACTAGCATGACTAATCATTTGGAAATTGTTACTTATTTTCTAAGGATGCTATGAAAAGAACATATATTTTTACTTTTTTTTCCAAGACAGGCTATATGTTTTCAATGTGTATGTATGTGTGTGTGTCTTTGACATTTTAATTAATTTGCTGTGATAAAGTTTTATTGTAGCATTGTCTTATAAATATAGTTCCCACATTTTACCATTTTACCTAGCTAGTTCTGTGGTTTTATGTCCATAAATATAGTGAAAAGTAGCCACCTAGTTCTGTTATTACTATCTATAAATAGGAAATCTGTACTACTTTGGAATGAAAAAGGAAAGTGGTTGGGTTCACAAGTCTAATGAAAAAGAAAGGAATCTTGTGAGAATATTCTCATTCGTTCATTAGTGGACAGCTTTTGGAAGTATCCAACTTGTGTAGTCATCCCCAGTTCTCTGATATATTTGCAGAAACCAACTGCTACTACCATAATGCAAATGCAGGAACTATGATCACCCCTTTTTTTTTTTTTAAGACTTATTTTTTTTATTCATACAAGAACTGGGGTACAGGCCAGAAGTACAGGGGGAGGTGAGAGAATCCACCAGACAGAGCAGGGGGCAAACAGGCAGATGGACTGAAACACACTGCTGAGGGGAGCAGCGGGCCAGGCAGGAGAGGTCTGCCTGCACCGTGTGGGTCCCCTCCCCAGCCGGCAGCAGGGATCAAACTCGTGCTGCAGTGGCTGCAGTTTGCTTCATTGTGTGTTGCTTAATCCACTGCACCACCAGGGAGGGCCTGTTTTATTTCTTTACTGAGAAAAGTTCTGTGGAAATTCTCCCTAGAAAATTCTTGGAACTCTCAGTTCTGGGAATATTCTCAGTATTGAGAATATTGCAGTACAAGAATTCCAGACCAATATAAGCTTTGAATTAGCCAGGAGTTAAACTTACTTGTGTGCACTTGGGGGTAAGCTGAGTCATAATTGTGGGGAACTAGAATACCACTGCTCCCTTTTCAGAGGTTGTATATGTAATCTTTCTTTAACACATTAATTGGTTAGATAATTTTGAAAATAATTTCAAGAAAAATGCTAATTGTCTTTTACTAGGAAAGTCCTGTCAATTTGATAATTCTCATGCAGATTCAAATGCTTTATCTTCACCTAGATGAATTTAAAGGCCACTCGCTGCTACAGGCTGCACGGGAAGCTGATGTGACACGAATCAAAAAGCATCTCTCTCTAGAAATGGTGAATTTCAAGCATCCTCAGACTCATGAAACAGCTTTGGTAATGTTTCAGATTTCAATTTTATAAATACAGTAAAAAATCACACTAATCATAGTGTTGTATTTATTTTGATGATAAAAAATAACTAGTATAATGGCCTACTTTTGGTAATAGCATTGTTTTTTAAATCTGTGCTTTTTAAAATTAAATTAATACTTGCCCATATATAAAGAAAAAAAAGTTTTTGGGGGGTTTTTTTGGGTTTTTGTTTGTTTGTTTTTTTAAAGATTTTATTTATTTATGCATACAAGAGCTGGAGTACAGGCCAGAGTCCAGGGAGATGAGAGGATTCACCAGAGACAGAGCCGGAACAGACCAGGCAGATCAACCAAAACACACTGCTGAGGGGAGCAGCGGGCGAGGCAGGAGAGGTCTGCCACGCCGTGTGGGTTCCCTCCCTGGCCAGTGGCAGGGATCGAACTCATGCTGCAGAGGCTTCATAGTGCATTGCTTAATCCACTGCACCACCAGGGAGGCCCTAAAGAAAAAATGTTAAACAATACAAAAAAATAGACCTCAGCCCCCCCATAAGACAGTACTATTACTTATTTGAATACACTTCCAAAAATAACTTTATTCATACAATGGCATATCATATATGTAACTTTATATCAAAGGAGCTATGTTCAGTTAGAAAAATGGTTTTACTAAGAGTAAAGTTTTTTGGTAACAGTTCAGCAGTAACACTAAAGAATGAATGCTCTGAATCAAAGTCAGATTGGCTTTAAAATTAATAATGGGTTACATCGGGACTAGTTTATGTATGCTGTGTATTTAGCTATAGAGCAACCTAACAGTTACCCAACATTTTTATTCCTAGAATTCTCAGGATTCAATTTTAAGTTAACATACATGAATTGGGCCTCCCCTGGTGGCGCAGTGGGTTAAGCAACGCACTACGAAGCGAATCGCAGCCACTGCAGCACGAGTTCGGTCCCTGCTGCCGGCCAGGGGGGGGACCCACATAGTGCGGCAGACCTCTCCTGCTGTGCCCGCTGCTCCCCTCAGCAGTGTACTTCAGTTGATCTGTCTGTTCTGCTCCGCGCTCTCTGTGGTGAATCCTCTCACCCCCCCACACCTCTGGCCTGTACCCCAGTGCTTGTATGCATAAATAAATAAATCTTTAAAAAAAAAAACATACATGAATTGATTTAGTCATTCACTCATTTTGACATTTATGAACACCTGTTGTGTATGAGTATCCTCCTTTATGTTGGGGATAAAAGGATTTGAAACATCACCGTAAGATACTAAGTTTGTAACTCTCAAATTCCGACTTCCTATATCCTTTGCTCCTTGGTACTTCAGAGACATAGATGCTGCAGTATCCAGCTCAGAGTGTATCATTGTCTACCACTGATTTTGCCAAAAAGTTAGTCCAGCCTCTGTTCTGCTGAAGCAAATAGTTGAGAGAAAAATGAATACTGCTGAGCTTGTTAGCTATTCCAACTAAGCAGAATCCAAAGCTCATGGGTACTCTGTTATTTCTTCATGTAAGGAAACCCAATCTTTGGGGTGTTTCATTAACATTTTAAAAACAACATAAACACCATGCTACCTGGCAGCAGTTTTGAAAAAGAATGTCAGCCACTAAGTTTTTGGTCATTAAGTTTTCCGTCACATCAATAATCACTTTTTTCAAAGATAAATGGTAACGATATAGCTTGATAAGAATACTTAATACAGATATCTCCTAGAAGTTAGGATTTTCAGGTTCTATCTGAATTTGGTAATTGCTGCACATTCTACCCTATAGAAGGTCTTTGAAGAGCAAAGTTGGGTCAAAATTAACACAAAGTAATAACATCTTGACTGTTCTTGATTGGAAACACAAATGTTTTTAAAAATCAATTATGTATAGTCCTTGATTAATGCTACAATTTAAATTATCTAGCATTGTGCTGCAGCATCTCCGTATCCCAAAAGAAAGCAAATATGTGAACTGTTGCTAAGAAAAGGAGCAAACATCAATGAAAAGACTAAAGAGTAAGTATACGCTCAGTAATTAAAAATTATTGACATTTAATTTTTTGAAAAATACATTCATTGTCTGGCTGACTTTCTCTTTAAGATTCTTGACTCCTCTGCACGTGGCATCTGAAAAAGCGCATAATGATGTTGTCGAAGTAGTGGTGAAACATGAAGCAAAGGTATACTTCCTTTTTGGTAATCTTATGTAGTACAGTGAGTTGCTTTCTATTTAGTAAATGAAATGACCAACTTCCTAACCTATTTACTCTCATAAGTTACACTTTTTTCCTTCATAATCTGTACTCAAAATTAATCCTGCCAAATACACTTTCTATATCTAAGTTTTTTCTAGAAAGCCTATAGTTTTACTCAAAGATTCATATATATTCTTATATATCTTTACTTTTCCATTACTTTTAACCACAGCCCATTGGTCATGTTATTCTTAAGATCTTTTTCTAAGATTGCACTCTTCCACATTTCTTCAACTATATACATTCTCATTCTGATTTGTTAGTGTTTTTTTCAGTTGTATCTTCTGTTCCTTAGTTACGATGATAGTGCCTATTAATTTTATTGGCCATAGTGCTTCCCCTTTGTTATTTCAGTGACTAAGCCAATGAATTTGTAACAGAAGGAACTACATTACTTAAATAATTGGACTGAAATCTTCATAAGCTTCCTATAGAGATATTACCACTCTTGGTGTTTATATACAAAACATTTTATTCATAGAATAATCATGCTTTTATCAAGACTAAAAATCATTATTTGTTACCCAGGGTCTTTTAAAAATACTCAGTAATAAACACATAGCATCTCAGAAAGATGACAGTCACAATGCAACAGATTCTTGCCTTCTGCAAACATCATTAGAATAAATACATTATATAGCAAAAGACTGAAGCTGCTCTGAATGAAGTGAGAAAAAATGAACAGAGGTCTCATACTCCTTGGATGGCCCTTGTGGCCCTTCAGTAAATGTGCCTTGCAGAATAGTTTTCTGATCTGTTCTCCCCAGGGTTTCAACTCAAAGAACTGCTTAGAATTCTCTTTCTTTTGTGTTGCCTCTCAGTGTTTTAACTTCTCTCTGATTTGGGGGAATACTTGATAATGTATAATTTCAATATTTCCTGTTGTAATTTATTCAATAAAATAAAATTTATTTCTGCTGGACTGCTTGGCATATCTCATTTGTCTCTCTGTTCTATAACTTTTAATTGATTGCTTTTTTCATCCATATGGTGCATTGCTTACTAAATTTGAGTTCTGAAACATTCTTGACTAGGGTGACCAACCACCCAGGTTTATCCATCACTGAGGGATTTCTAGTAGCACAGAAGCTAAAACCTGGGAAATCCAGATAAACCGGGACAAATTGATCACCCAATCTAAACACAGAGTTTTCAAATGGATGTATTTCACATTTGGGTGTGTTTTGGTTTGTGAATAAATAGATTAATTGCCCTTAGCATTTAAAGTCAGTTTTTGGATTCTATAAGTATGGAAACTTGCTATTTATAGTCCAGCTTTTAGAATCATTAGGAAAATCTTAACTCTGTTCCTCTTCAGCTAGTCCATGGTTCCATGAATGCACTGGACAGTGTCTCAATACACTAGTGGCCATGGTATTGATTACTGAGAAACTTAATTTCTCAATTAGGTTTTGAATAATTCCCTGTTGGGTAGGGGTGGCGAAGGATGACTTGGGTGAGTCTTATAAGTGATTGTTTTTATTATAAAAATTTTCAAAAATATAACAAAGTTGAAAGAATTTTATAAAGAATTTATATCTACCACCTAGATTCTGTCACTAACAATTTTAGTATTTTTTAATTACATGAGATTTTCTCTCCACCAATATTAACAATATTTCTTTTGAGATATTTCAAAGTAATTTGCAAATTAACGCCTTATATTTTCACATTAAATTATTTCTAATTGTTTTCACATAGGCATTAACTAGAAGCCAGTATTTATTTACAGAGTTTTATTTGGATGTAAAATTTACATGCAATGAAATGCACAATTTTAAATGTGCATTTACTAAATTTTGATTAATGCATATATACATCAGTGTACTTAGAATTTATTAAGATGGATCACATTATCTCATGACAGAGGCAGCACCCATCCAAGACAATCTCCACCTCTAAAAGTAATAATTGTTTTGATTTTTTTCCAACATAGATTAGCCAGTTCCTAGGCCTGTGTGCCTGTGGAGTTATACAATATACTCTAAGGTTTTTTTCTTACAATGTTTTGGAAATTTAGTGATATTAGTAGTTTGTCCCCTTTTTCTCTCTCCCCTCCTCTTTTTTTATCAAGATCACTTCTGACTACCACAGGGATGCTGTCATGGTATGCTGCCCAAGTCTGAGAAAATAGTTTATTATATTTTGTTGCTGAGGAGTATTTCATTGGCTAAATATACCATGCCATGTATGTGTTTATACATACAGATTATATTTTACATCATAAGTAAGGTAGATTAATAGAAATATTTTAATGCTAATTTAGCTCTGTCATTATTTTAATTTGTCTTGGGTTTCCACATTTCTGGACCTCAGTAAACCATAAAAATACATGGTTTGGACTTTCTCAGGCCACATCAAGTTGTAAATGAGGTATCTATGAAAATCATATGCTAAACACAATTGTTACTCAGCATCATCTACTTTTACATACTTGGGTCTTATGTTGGTGAATTTATGCTCAACCTGAGCAAAAATAATTGGTTTGACATTGGATAATAGGCTTCATAAGAGAATAACTTAGACTTTTTAATTAGTAGTAAGTCTTAAGTACATGATTGAATGGTTTTAAATTTTACAATACAGGCTAATAACAGCTTTTTCTGCATTATTAAGGTTAATGCTCTGGATAATCTCGGTCAGACTTCTCTGCACAGAGCTGCACATTGTGGTCATTTACAAACTTGCCGTCTACTCCTCAGCTATGGGTGTGATCCTAACATCATATCGCTTCAAGGTTTTACTGCCTTACAAATGGGAAATGAAAATGTGCAGCAACTTCTCCAAGGTATTAAATACATCCAAGAAATTAATTTATTTAACCTTCAAATTTTTTTACACATCATGTGGGAATTCGTAGTAGAAGAAAACTGAGTTTTTTTACTTCTTTTATCAGCTTATGATAATGCCCAAATGCTGTTAGGTCTTAATTATAATTTTGTTCCAGGGGCATTTCCTGCACAATTTAAGTAAATAACTTAAATTTTTCTCTAGCAAGCTTTAAATTTAGCGAGATACAATTGTTGCTTGTTTTTAAAGGAAGGAAATCTTAAAAAGGTGTAGATGACTCTTGGTGGAGCAAGACTGGCCCTACCTACTCTTCATCTTTTTTTTGATGCTTCAAATGTAAAGCCTGTAGAATTTTAACCAGGGAGCCAGTTATTTGACTTAAAAAAACATAACTATCAGAATTCACTCATTCATTACATTTCAAAATATTTTGATCAAAGAGCTACACACTTGGTATAGGTTTTTTTAAAGATTTATTTATTTATACATAGAAGAACTGTTGTACAGGCCAGAGATGTGGGGGGGGGTGAAAGGATTCACCAGAGACAGAGTAGGAAGCAGAACAAATGGATCTACTGAAATATACTGTGGAGGGGAGCAGTGGGCTTAGCAGGAGAGGTCTGCCACGCCATGTGGGTACCTGCCCAGCCAGCAGAAGGGATCGAACTTGTGCTGCATTGGCTGAGGTCTGCTTCATAGTGCATTGCCTAACCCACTGCACCACCAGGGAGGCCCCTAGCTTAGACATTTTGGCTTAAAAATCTGCTCCGATAAATTTTAAAGTGCCTGTGTCTGCATCTTTACACTTTACAAAA
Organism: Galemys pyrenaicus; assembly: GCA_019455555.1. NCBI lineage: Eukaryota > Metazoa > Chordata > Mammalia > Eulipotyphla > Talpidae > Galemys > Galemys pyrenaicus. The sequence goes on along the minus strand of JAGFMF010011406.1, from coordinate 8,260,943 downwards.
TTTAATGGAGTATCTTTGACATCTCAAAGCTCAGATGAAAAGAAATGTAACAGATTAAACCTTTTGTATCTTGTAAACAGTGACCCTTGATGATCCTGTATGTTCTGGAAACCACATTTTGAATAACACTGTTTGAATTGGTAGGGCAAATGATAAAACCTGGGAACTACTCCAACTGAATTAACTCCAAGGCTGCTTTCAGGATTCCCTATAATTCCCCATGCATTCCTTTCCATGTCAGTTTGGATGGCAATGACACTAATCACTATGTTGCCTAGTGATGGGCATTTACAGTCTTGAGAGTTTTGTGCTGAGTGCTGTTACCCTCCAACTAGTGCCTTAGAATAAATTATCACAATGGAATTTCCAGGTCAAAGAATAACATGTAACCATTAAATTTTCTAGAAAGATTGTGTACCATTTTACATTCCTATTTATAGTATATAATGGCTCCAGTTTTCCTTGTCAGCAGTAGGTATTAGGATTCTTAATACTTTCCTTGGGTGAATGTGTGTAATTTACAGAAGTAATAGATGCTTTTTTAAATTCAAATTTTAGACATACTGACTGTTTCTTTGCCCACCAATAAATGAAAAAAAAATCTCATTTTAATTTGCATTTTAAGATACACGTTGCAGGCCTCCCTGGTGGCTCAGTGGGTTGAGCACCTAACTAAAGCATCCATGGCACAGCAGTGCAAGTTCAATCCCCGGCCAGGGAGGGGATTCACATGGCACAGCAGACCTCTCCTGCCTCACCCGCTGCTCCCCTCAGCAGTGTACTTTAGTCAATCTGCCTGTTCTGTTCCCCACTCTGGCTCTGGTGAATTCTCTAACCTCCCTCAACTCTGGCCTATACCCCAGCTCTTCTATGCATAAATAAATAGATCTTTTAAAAATATATATATATATATTGCAATGTTTCAATTTTATTCTTTGCCTTTGTTATACTACCTGACAATATTTTCCAAATCATTTTTGGTTCTACCTTTGATATACTACTCTAAGATACTTTTCCTGCCACACGATAAAAAGTAATCACCTATAATTTCTTATTAATACTAAGGAAGTTTAATTTTTTAAAATTTATTTATTTATGCATACAAGAGCTGGGGTACAGGCAAGAGTTGCAGGAGGTGAGAGGATTCACCAGACACAGAGTGGGGAACAGAACAGGCAGACTGACTGAAACACTGCTGAGGGGAGCAGCAGGCAAGGCTGGAGAGGTCTGCCTCACCATGTGGGTACCCTCCCTGGCCAGCAGCAGGGATCGAACTCATTTTGTAGTGGCTGCGGTTTGCTTCTTAGTGTGTTGCTTAACCCACTGCACCACCAGGGAGGCCCGGGAGTTTAATATTTTTATACTTAGGTCTTTATTTGTAGTTTCTTTTGTTTTAAGATGCCTTCCTTAAAGCTTACTCTACCTGGTAAATGGAAATTAATCACTCTTCTCTCTTTTAGAGGGAATCCCATTAGGTAATTCAGAAGCAGACAGACAGTTGTTGGAAGCTGCAAAGGCTGGAGATGTAGAAACTGTAAAGGTAAGATATAATCTTATATAAGTTTTTCTTAATTTGGGGCTTTTATTGTGACTATGTTTAATGAATCTGTATTATTACAATAAAAGGTTATATATGCCTTATTTTTGAAAGTAAATGATTTTTTTCTACAAACAAGAATCATTAAGTAATGAAAGAGACATTAGTTCTTTCAGGTTAGGTTCAGCGTCAGGGTTTCCAAAATCAAACCCCTACGGAACCCTAAGTCTTTAGAGTCATAATCAGGATCAGGTTAAGTGTTCCCAAAGTCAAACCCCTATGGACCTTTAAGTTTTTAGTGGTAGGGCCAGTGTCAGGGTACCTAAAATCAAACACCTACGGACCCCTAAGTCTTTTAAGGTCAGGGTTTCCAACTCCTACATTGATGGGCCCATAAGTCTTACAGGGTCACAGCCAGTGTCGGGATTCCCAAAATCAAACACCGATGGACCCTAAATCTTTTAGGGGCAGGGTCATTGAAGGTGTAGCTGAGGTGACAAGATTGTCTTTCAGATGTGGGTTATGGTTAGAGGACAGGTTAGAGACCGTGCAGGGCCCGGGTGATGGGCAAGGTATGGGCAGTATTCGTGTTGCGACTTAGGGCACAGATTGGTGGGAGCCTAGGGGTTAGGGTAGTTTAGAGGCAGGGCATGGGGTCAGGCCTAGGGTTACAGTTCGGAGCTGGGTGGATATTAAGACTCAGCCAATGGTAGGCACAGACTGCCCAGAGTTGGGCAGGGTTGGGCACAGGTTTGGGTGCAGATGTGGGTTAAGAATGGGGCACAGGGCCTCCCTCTTGGCGCAATGGGTTGAGCAACGTACTATGAGGCAAATCACGGCCACTGTAACACAAGTTAAATCCCTGCCACTGGCCTGGGAGGTGACCCACATGGTGCAGCAGACCTCTCCTGCCTTGCCCGCTACTCCCCTTAGCAGTGTATTTCAGTCAGTCTGCCTGTTCTATTCCCACTGTGTCTGGTGAATCCTCTCACACTTCCCTCCCCCCCAAACCTCTGGTCTGTACCCCAGTGCTTATATGCATAATAAAATAAATCTTTAAAAAAAATAAAAAAGAATGGGGCATAATCGAGATTTAACCTATGGGGTAGTGTTGGGTTAGGATACTGATTAGGGTAAGAGTCATATTTAGGGTACGGTCTGGGGATAGGGGTTAGGATGAGGATATATGGTAGGTTTCGGATACGAGATAGGGTTCTGCTAAAGTTAGGGTATGGGGTAGGATTCAGGCCAAAGGATAGGTTTAGGGCACAGCTTCGCATTAGAACCCAGGTAAAGGTGCAGCTAACGTGTAGAGGGCTTGTCAGACGTGGGGGATAGGGATGGGTTAGGGTATGGCTCAGGGCTTAGACTATGGACAAGAATTGAAAATTCCAGGGGTCAGAACATGACATGGCATACGGTTAAGGCCATGGGTTCAGATGCAGGTGCAGCTTAGGGGTAGGGCAGGGACGAGTGTTAGGTAAGGGCTAGGGTTGGGCTTTGGCCCCTGGTGAGGGTGAGAATCAGTCGTTAATGGTAGCTTTTGGGTAGGACAGGGTTCTGCTACAAGTTTTGAGTCTTACTGATTCATAATATTCTCATTATGCTTCTGGTATTCCTGTTACCACGTTGCTTAGGGTTTTGCCTTTCATTTTTCTTTTCTGTGGAAGAATGCTTTTTGACATTTTCTGTGGAGTAGGTCTCGTGTTTATCAATTATTAGTTTCTTTTTGTCTAGGAAAACCTTTATTTCACCTTATATTTGAATGATAATTTTGTAAGATAGTCTTAGCTAGCAGTTCCTGTCTTCTAGGATTGTAAACATTCCATCCCACTCTTCCTTGCCCAAAGAATGATTGTGACGAATTTTGAAGAAAGCCTGATTTGGATGTGTTAGTGAATTACCTTTTTTCCTGGCTTCCTGTGAATTTTTTTTAATCTTTGATTTGTGATGATTTAAAAATTATGTGTCTTGGTGTTGGTCAGTTTGCATTTAGAAATGTGGGTATCCTCTCTGCTGACTGAATACCCATGCTTATTTTATGCTCAGCTATGATTTGTTTGAATTGGGTCTCTGCTCCCATCTCTCTCTCTCTCTTCAATTTTGGAATACCCATTACCATTATGTTTACTCTTCTAATTCAGTCTGATATTTCTCATAGAATTTCCTCATTTTTCCTATCTCTCTTTCTATGTGGGTGATTTTCTAGTTGGACATCTGTGTCTTCCATTTCTGAGATTCTCTTTTTTGCTAGTTTAATTTCCACTTAAAGTGTTTTCTATATTTATCTTCATTTCATTCATAGTCTCTCTTAGTGTCCTTTTAATATTTTCGATCACTTTAGTGTTTTAGTCCTGGATCTCCTTTCTAAGATCTTGCTTCTGCCTGGCTATCTTTGACCTTACACTAGCTTATTTAACAATTTTTAATAATGTGTTTAAAGTTATTAGCTAGTTGCTCTATTTTTTTGTATCATTTCTTCTGTGCTTCTCTTTTTGCTTTTCCATTTTGTGTTCAGATGTTCCTTGCTTCCTAGGCATGTGTGTCCCCTTATTTGCATTTTTGCATTTGGGACACTCAAAGTTTAGTTCTACTTATTTATTGAGGTAGGGGCAAGAAGGGAGACTGAGGTTTAAATACTTGGCCTCTGTCTTATTCAGTGACTATGGACACTTCTGTGGCCTATTCCTGCTCCATAGCAAGCTCTGTTCAGAAATTCACTTGTCCTAGCTTCCCACCTTGCTTCCTTGCTGCTCTATTCTGTGGGTCACTGTCCCACCAGCCTTGCATCTCCTGTGGAGGGGGGCTAGGCTCAATATTCAGGTCTCAGTTGACCCTGACGGGCATAAACCATCTGAGCAGGCTGTGTGCCCTATTACCCGGCAATGGCAGTAGACAGTGACTGCCACCACCATTGCCTGCCCAAACACGAGAGACCCAGACTGCAAGTACTGTGCACACAGCCTTCTTGAATCTTTCCAAGGTAATAGTGAGACCTCTGTCTCAGCAGTTCTTCCCTCAGCTGTTGGGCTCAAGACTGAACGTACCAGGACTCCAACTGAAGTTACTTTGTTCTCTAAATTCCAAGAGGGGTATGTAGGGAGCATTCTATGCTCGTGTGTGACTGCACAGTCCTTTCTCAAAAGTTCCAGTGTACCTCAATACATATTTTCCACAAAATGTAAATTACAATTAATGATACTTGGTACTTAGTTACTGTTGTGGAAATGGTAGTAGTGGTAATGATAAAATATACTTACTGGCTTTGCAAAAGATGATACATAGATGAGGAAACCAGAGAACTTCCTAAAAATGATGAGATGAAATAATAATAAATAGTAAATTGTTTCTGAGAATACTTATTTAAAGTATGTAAGTCAGATACTTAAAAGTTGTACTAAATGAATATAAGCAAGTCCCATTATATGTATTCTGTCCTTCCTACAGAAATTGTGTACTATTCAGAGTGTCAACTGCAGAGACATTGAAGGACGCCAGTCTACACCACTCCATTTTGCGGCAGGCTATAATCGGGTGTCTGTGGTAGAATATCTGTTGCAGCATGGAGCTGACGTGCATGCCAAAGATAAAGGGCAAGTACAGTTGCATCCTTTCTTTTTCCATTATCTGACTCTTTTTGGAAAATCTGAAGATTAATTTATTATAATAGCGCTCTCATTTTCGGAGAAATGTATTTCCTGCCATTGGTTTAAATACAGATTCTTAATTTCAGTTCAGAGTTCATAATGTTAGCATTTATTTAAATACTTATTTACATAATGTCTTATTTTAAAATGGCCAAGGAGATTATATTAATGTGATATTTCTGATATCAAATTTCTTAGGTTACACTAAGAAGAGGATATTTAAATTCTTTTTTTTATTCTTAGATTTATTTCTTTTTAAAATATGTAGTTCTCAACTCTAGATATTAAATATATGGAAGTTCATTACTTTTTCTGCAATTTAAAAATATTACCTCTCTGCACCTCCAAATAATTCCATTTATGTTTTCAATAAATTTAAACTCTATATAAATACAGTGGAGTCCTTTATGCAACTCAGAAAAATTATCTATATGTAATTGTTTAAAGTTTATAGCATAGTTTTATGTTGCATTGCTCATTTAACTTTCATTTCAGAGGCCTTGTACCTTTGCATAATGCATGCTCTTATGGACATTATGAAGTTGCAGAACTTCTTGTTAAACATGGAGCAGTTGTTAATGTAGCTGATTTATGGAAATTTACACCTTTACATGAAGCTGCAGCAAAAGGAAAATATGAAATTTGCAAACTTCTACTCCAGGTATATTTAAGTACTGTTGTTGACAGTATATATTACATTAGAATATGTTTGTAATGTTTCTAATAAGTAATGAGAACACAAGCTTGTAAGGGGGTGGCATTTATTTTAGAATAAATAATAAATATAGAATAAATAATATTTTAGAATAAATAATAAAATGTCATAAACATTATTTTATATTTTTATCTCCAGTTATGTTTACTATCACAGATTTATTGTTGTAATGTAAGTTTTTGTGATAATATGTAATTATTGATTTTTTCCTATTTAGTACTTTATCCTCAAAATAGTTGATAGATTATGTAATTTATAATCCGTATTCATTTAGCACTAACGAAATTGATAATTCTCATTTAATCTAGATATCTGTGGAGATATTTTACAGTAAGAACATGGATTTAGTTGTTTATTCTGTATTTCAGTGTTTGTGAAAACTAAAAATAGTGTACATGAAAATTCGTTTTTAATGATATACCTTATGTTGAGAATTTTTGACTATATTATTACAATAACATTTAATTACCTCTGTTATAGTCTGTGAATTAAATATTTTTCTTTGGTATAGTTATATTTGTTTTCTCATTCACGAGGGCAAACTTAAACCAATTCTACCCTTTCTGTTTTTCACATACCCAGCATGGTGCCGACCCTACAAAGAAAAACAGGGATGGAAATACTCCTTTGGATCTTGTTAAAGATGGAGATACAGATATCCAAGATTTACTTAGGGGAGATGCAGCTTTGTTAGATGCTGCCAAGAAGGGTTGTTTAGCCAGAGTAAAGAAGTTGTCTTCACCTGATAATGTAAATTGCCGTGATACTCAGGGCCGACATTCAACACCCTTACATTTAGCAGGTAAGCAATTGAATTTTCACAGGTTTAGTTTGGTGACATCGGCAATTCATTTCATCTGAGTTAAAAAACCTAAAAAATTCAAATATCTTCACCATGAATTATACACTGGTGTATTTGTTAGAGCAGCCACACTTCATGTGTGTGTTCATTTTATTACTAGTATGTTACATATGTAACGAACAGTTGAAAGAGGCTCTGCCACTCACCTTGTGCTTTGGAACCTTTATTCCAGGTCACTGTAAGTTTAAATCATTTTTTGGCGAGTGAGTCGTGGCTATAGAAATTTGAAAAATATACCTGCTTGAACCAGCCTTCCCTCATGGAAACGAAAAGCTTTCCATTCTTGTGATGATAGCTATTTAAGCTCAAGCAGAAAAAATACCTTAAAAGGCTTTCAGAAGTTACATAAATTTCTTGCCCAAGTTACTTGTTGTATTGATTTACTAGGCCTGCCTTAACAAAATAGCACAGACCAGGTGCCTTGAGCAACAGAAATATTTTTTTCAGAGTTTTGGCAATGAAGGTGTTGGTTGGATTGTTTTCCCCTGATGCCTCTTCCGTTGGTTTATAATGAACACCCCACTGTGTCCAGACATGGCCTTGTCATTGTCGTGTACACATCCCCAGTTTCTCTCTGTCCTAATTTGTTTTTCTCCTAAGGACACCATCAGCTTGGATCAGGGCCTACTCTGATGGGCTGCTCTCTCTCAACTTAAGTACTTTTCCTTTAAAGACCCTATCTTCAAATATAATCATATTCTGACTTGCTGGAGATTAAAACTTCAACATGGGATTTGAGAAAAACACAGTGTGTACATAACTTTGGTTCCAAGTTTTCCCTCAGAATTGTTAGTGCACCTTTGTTTTTAGTACAAGAATACAACATTGGGGTTTCAGAATAGGTTTTGGTTTGGTTTGTTCTGTTTTTAATTTTTAATTTGAAATGGGAACCTGTAAACACGAAAGTTCCCATTTCAAAATAAAAGCAGAATACTGGATCATATAGCTGTTTACATTGATTACATTTATTCTAAGCAATAAACATGTTTAATCATAGTATGTCAACTAAATTTGTAGTAAATATATTTATTTTTATACCAAGAACTTTTTTAAAAGATTTATTTATTTATGCATACAAGCACTGGGGTACAGGCCAGAGTTTTGGGGGGGTGAGAGAATCCACCAGACAGTGGGGAACAGAACAGGCAGCTCTACTGAAATACACTGCTAAGGTGAGCAGCAGGCAAGGCAGGAGAGGTCTGCCTGTGCCATGTGGGTCACCTCCCCAGCCAGGGGCAGGTATCAAACTCATGTTGCAGTGGCTGCCGTTTGATTTATAAAAGTGTGTTGCTTAACCCACTGCGCCATCAGGGAGGGCCATCCCAAGAACTTTATAGAGTTAATGCAGTCCTAAGGATAATCTCGTAATCCCTGAGTTTTCTTAAGTCTTCATCACTGTTGCAGTTGAAGATGTTAGGGAATGAGCCATTAAAATAACTGAGCTAGGGCCTCTCTGGTGACACAAAGGGTTAAGGCGCAGGACTACGAAGCAATCCACAGCCACTGCAGCACAAGTTCGATACCCAGCCAGGAAGGTGACCCACATGGCACAGCAGACCTTTCCTGTCTCACCCACTGTTCCCCTCAGCAGTGTGTTTCAGTCCATCTACCTGTTCTGCTCCCTACTCTGTCTCTGTCTCCATGCCTCTGGCCTGTGCCTCAATTCTTATATGCATAAATAAATCTTTGAATTAAAAAATAACTGAGCTACAGCTAATATTTCAGTGGCTTTGCATCATAGGCACATTGACTTCAGTTTAAAAGTAATGCAGGTGTTTCTTTCTGTAACATGGAAAGTGAAAGTCTATTCTCAGTTCATTTCAGTCTCAAAGTGTGAGTAATTGAGTGTGCTCCCAATGATTAAGAAATCATTTTAGTGATTTTTACCTTTAAATTCCCAACTGCTGTGTGTTAGAACCCCACTGTCCAAGGAAAAGTACTACTCCATCTGTGTGTTTCTTAAAGAATTTTGAAGTGATAAGCCACAAATGCTAATTTGATAAGAAAATACTTTTCTACTGGCAATCAGGAATTTCAAGTCCTTGTAAGATAAGGTGTGACTTGACCTCTAATTTTAATTCTAGCATGGATCGTTATTTATATTATCTCTTTAAATCTTTATGATAACTTTGGAACCTAGAACATTAACAATACTGTTTAAATCTCTGTTGTCTTTATAAGTGGCAAATATATTGCGTTCTCAAAGTATTTCTCCCCACTCATGTCATATTATAGTTTGAGATCCAGAAGAACTTTTTGATTAGGTGTAATACTTAGCTTATGGTAGTTTTTGAGTTTTTATTTCCTTATTAAAAAATACATTTTTTGCTTTAGGTCCTCCAGCAAAAATATAAAAACTACAATGAAAATAAATATAAATAAATATTTTGAGCTGTCACAAAGTTTCAAATGATGGTTTAATGTTGGCCAAGTTACAGATTTACTTTCCATCTGTGAGTTTGTGTCAAAATATACTTTACTGTAAGTGTACATACTGTGATAGCTGACAGTTTCCAGGACAACAGCTGAGAAGTTTTGGCACATTATTTTTTAAAAACCCACTAAGTTTAATTCATGGCTTTAGCAACACATAGATTCTGCTGCCAATCTTATAGAGATGTTTACCTTTAAGTTCTCTCTGGCAAAAAAATATGTTTTAGTGGCCTTCTGGGGAGGCCAGCACTGGTATACTGTGTCCTGCTCTGCCATCCATTTGTATGCCAAAATTGGCTTCTATACCCTTGAGACCTAGTGCATAAGATCAGTAAGTTTTACATAACACCATCAAAGCAAGGACAAGCAAATCATTTAATATAAGCTGGAGAGTCTCTAAAATGAATGTCATCACTGAAAGCTTCCTACTTGAGGCCAGTGGGCAACTTTTTTCATAAGATAAATTTTTAACAGCTTTCAATGGAGAATTTCAAATTTTTGATTTTTATGAAATCTCCTTTTTTAAACAATGTCTGTACTTCATACATATATACATGTATATAACTTTTTATGTTAACAAGTAAAAGTAATTTCGCTTTTTTTTCTAAATTAGCCGGCTATAATAATTTAGAAGTTGCAGAGTATTTGTTACAACATGGAGCTGATGTGAATGCCCAAGACAAAGGAGGCCTTATTCCTTTACATAATGCAGCATCTTATGGGGTAAGTTCTTTCATGTGCCTTTAAAAAAATTATGAAACTGACAAAGTAAAAATCAGTATTGCAGCTCAAAGGGAATTTAGTTTGACTTTCTCATTTCAAGAAAAGTAAATGAGAGCTAAAGTGATTAAATAACTTCAAAGTTTCAATTCTAAATCTGTTATTTGTATGTGATGTGCCTCACATTCATTTTATTATATTTCTTACTACCTATCTCTTATTTGAGATACAAATGACTTTATTTGTTTGTACCCCCAAAATCCCTTAGGATTCATAGGAATCTGTGGAGATTCAGTCAGATGCATTATTCTGACTTATAACAGACCTAAATATTACATTTCATAACATAGTTAATGTTCAGCAGTTATATTACTTGAATAAGTGAAAAATTATCAAAATTAACTTCCCTCCTGCACAGAATTCTTAACTATTTTCTAGTTTCTCAAGTTACTGAAATGACTACTGTAATTTTCTAGTCAACAATCCTTTATGATGTTGAGGAGAAACAAGGTTTTCATTTTCAGAGTTAGTTTGAAAATAGAAAAAATAGGTATATAGCTAGTTGCTTCTTAGGAACTGAAGTGTGATTAAAAAAATTTTTTCAGACTGTAACAGGAGTATTTTCTTTTACAGCATGTAGATGTGGCAGCTTTACTAATAAAGTATAATGCTTGTGTCAATGCCACGGACAAATGGGCTTTCACACCTTTGCACGAAGCAGCTCAAAAGGGACGAACACAGCTTTGTGCTTTATTATTGGCCCATGGAGCTGATCCTACTCTTAAAAATCAGGAAGGACAAACACCTTTAGATTTAGTTTCAGTAAGTGATGGGCTTTTTGAAAAATCTCAATGCTTGGTATATATAAAATGTCTTCATGGTGAATGTGGCAAAATTTGTTATTTTTCCTAATTTAAATTTAGGACATCTTTGTTAAAATATAGTAAGTAAATATAGCATTAAGAATCAGTTATCATATGCTGAGTACTTTCAAAAACAGGAAAAAGAAGTGTGCAGTTTAATTGCTTTACATTAGTTGGAAAACAAAACAGACATAGGCCTTCAGTAAGTGTTGTTACAGTATGCAAGGTGCAAAATAATACACCATGAATTTTGGTGAATTTCCTCAAATGGGAATGTTGCCCTTGGGCTGCAGTCACAAAACCTACTACAAGTGCAGATTGCCTTCCCTCCAATGCTGATTCACCCCAAAATTCATACTGCTTCCCCCACCAAAACTATTTATGAAACAAATTTGTTCCTCCAGTTCTCTATGGAAGTTTGTATTTTGCTTCCTCTTCCACTAAGGACACTGATCAAAGCAGTAAAAAGAAAGAGAGAATTCCTTTTGCAGTGGATTATGGGGGAAGGGAGGTCTCTTATATAGACTACTTTCCACTGAGGGAGATGCCATGGTTCTGGTTGCATTGAGAGGCTGATATAGTTCAACTACATTGAGGTTAAATAGATTTTCTCAGCAGGCTGACAACCCAGCTATATTAGCAACACTATTTTTTCAGGGAAATGTCTTTTTCAGTTCCAGACTACTTTAGAAGTGATAGTTTGGACCATATGTTTGATCACAAGATAGTTAAGTCACAATGAAGCAACATACTCTTGAGACCCTTTAGAGTCAAGCAGACCTGCCTTAGGATTCCAGCTCTACCTTTTGTAGTACAATCTTGAAATTTGCATAACCTCTAAGCCTTAGTTACCTTATTTATAAATGGGGGTAAAATATATCTGGTTAAAATGAGAAATAAACAGAATAATGTACTTAATCCTTAGCATGGTATCAGTTACATTAAAAAGCACCCAGTGAGTGGTATATATATTATAAACAAATGTTATGTACAAACTATAATGTCCTCAGAGTTCTCAGACTCAGGGAAGAAAAGGGTGAGGACTGGAATAATCAGTGTAAATGATTATCAGTGAAAGCAAGTACTGATTTATTTCTTGCTAAATGTTAATTTAGTCCTAATTGACCGCTGCAAAGAAAAGGTATATGTTGCTAATTAAAACAGATTGATTACCAATAAATTTGGTTTCTTTTTTCCATTCTAGTGGATTTGATTTAAATGATTATCTTTGTTACCCCCTAGTCCCCTCAAAAAAATAAAATGTTCAGCTTTGAGGAACAAATATATCAGAGTATTTCCCAAGAAATATATAAACATCAGTCTGTGTGCTAAAGTTCCTTGTGAGTTTAATTACTTCTTTCATTGTAACTGTGATAGTATTAAAAGCTTTCAGCTTTTTAAATATTTCTGTAATTTCAGTATTTTCAGTTATGTTATCAGGTTTTTTTCCCATACTTTGTCACATTTAATAGTTTTATTTTGATTCCATGTGTCTTGGAAGAGATGTTCTGAAGTCTTTTATATTTAATAACTTCAGCTGAATACTACCTGACTTTAGCTGAATAGTACCTAATTATTTGTGGTGTATATATGCTGGGCTTTGTCACAATTTCGAATGCATTCTATTCAGTGGGGTAGAATTTTAGAACTTTAGTTTTTGGTAGATTTCAACTCTCTAACATCTTCTCTAGGCAGATGACGTCAGTGCTCTCCTGACAGCAGCCATGCCCCCTTCTGCTTTGCCTTCATGTTATAAACCACAAGTGCTCAGTGGTGTGAGAGGCCCAGGAACCACCACAGATGCTCTGTCTTCAGGTCCATCCAGCCCATCAAGCCTTTCTGCAGCTAGCAGTCTTGACAATTTATCTGGAAGTTTCTCTGAACTATCTTCAGTAGTTAGCTCAGGTGGAACAGAAAGTGCTTCCAGTTTGGAGAAAAAAGAAGGTGAGACATTCTGTGAAAATAACTTTTTAATTGGTGGTGTAGCTACACATTTATCATTTGGAATGCTGAAAAGACATTTTTAATCTTTAATACAGCTATTAGTAACAGGTTAATACATATTTATATATACATATATATGTATAGCCTAAAGTATTAACCTTTTATTGTAGTTTCGACATTACTAATAGAATTCCCACTCTTTTTCCAAGTTTAGACTTGAGTCTTATCCTGTTAACCAACTCTTTATACTTTTTGAAAGGTTTATTTTTTTTTTAAAGATTTATTTATGCATACAAGATCTGGGGTATGGGCCAGAGGTGTGGGCAGTGAGAGGATTCACCAGAGACAGAGTAGGGAACATAAAAGGTGAGATCTGCTGGTAAGGGGAGCAACGGGTGAGATAGGAGAGGTCTGCTGCATCATGTGGGCCACCTTCCTGGCCAGGGATCAAACTCATGCTGCAGTGGCTGCGATGCTTCATAGCGCAGTGCTTGACTCCTTGGCTACCTGGGAGGTCCCCTTTTTGAAAGATTTAGATATAATTAAGTTTTTGAAAAGTTTGAAGTCCTTTTTGTTGAGTAATTGTGCCCTTCTTTACCACTTTTCGATATGTTTTTTGTTACGACATGCTTTTTTACTTTGTGTAAACATTTTACCCCAAAATATGCAACTTTGAAGATCATTTTTAAAAAAGAAAGCTACATGCCTACAGTCTCCATAAAGTTGTTCTCTACCTTTTAAATGTCAGTTCATCATAACCTGTACAACATTGTGGAACTTATTTTCAGAAATTTTTAATGAAGTAACTTGCATCTTCAAAGATAAACACTTTTCTTTTTCAACTGATATATAATTGACATATAATGTTAATTTCTGGTATATAAAAAAAATTTTAAGATCTATCTATTTTTATTTATTTATGTTTGCAAGAACTGGGGTGTAGGCCAGAGGTGCAAGTGGGAGTGGGTGCAGAGGATTCACCACAGAGTGGGGAGCAGAATATGTGGATTGACTAAAATACACTGCCTAGGGGAGCAGTAGGTGAGACAGGAGAGGTCCGCTGTGCCATGTGTGTTAGCTCCCTGGCTGGGAATCAAACTCAGGCAAAAGTATCTGTCAATAACTTGATAACACTGAGACTTTTACCTCTGTACTACCAGGGAAGGAGACCCCCTATGAAAATTTATTTTAAGGATACAGTCTTAAAATTTTTTAAGGGGCCTCACCTCCCCGGTGACACAAAGGGTTAAGGCACAACACTATGAAGCTGTTCCCAACCACTGCAACATAAACTCAATTCCCAGGCAGGGAGGTGACCCACATGGTGCAGCAAACCTCTCCTATCTAACCACTGCTCCCCTTAGCAGTGTATTTCAGTTAGATCTGCCTGTTCTGTTCCCCACTCTATCTCTGGTGGATCTTTTCAACCCCACCCTCCCCCACCCACACACACACACCTCTGGCCAACTCTTGCATGAATAAATAAATAGAATCTTTTTTAAAAAATTTTTAAGATTTTATTTATTTATGCATACAAGAGCTGGGGCACAGACCAGAGGCATGCAGGGTGGAGTGAGAAGATTCACCAGAGACAGAGTGTAGGGAGCAGAACAGGAAGATCGACTGAAATACATTGCTGAGGGGAGCAGCGGATGAGGCAGGAAAAGTCTACTGAGCCATGTGGGTCACCTCCCTGGCCAGGGATCGAACTCATGCTGCAGTGGCTGCAGAAGCCCCACAGTGCAGAGCTCAACCCTTTGCACCACCAGGGAGGCCCCTAAAAATATTTTTTTAATGAAGACTTTTTTCTTTTTAACTTGAGAGTACCCCATTGGTTAACTGTTCTAATGTTAGAATTTTATAACTTTTTCAGTTTTTATTCAGTATTATATCCAAATGGCTATTTATATTTTGCTTCATGTTTACATTCTCCCTATAAGTAATGCCACAAAAATTTGTTATAATGTTGACGTACATTATATTGATGTGAAATTTTATTTTGGGAATTTATTTTCCAGTTCCAGGAGTAGATTTTAGCATAACTCAATTTGTAAGGAATCTTGGGCTTGAGCACCTAATGGATATATTTGAAAGAGAACAGGTGAGTAGATTGTTTTCCAGGGTTTGATGTTTTTTGGAGCCTCAAGGAAAAATTGAGGCTTACTTGATATGCCCATCTTGGTATTTCTGTTAGTTTATTAGCACATTAAAAATTGACTTGTGTAATAATAGTACAATAGCATTCTTAAATTGAAAATGTACCTAGTCTTTATTGTTACTTGTCCTTTACCATGTATCTGGATTTTTAAATCAGTCTCAATTTAAAGTGCTCTGTTGAAATACATTTACTGATTTTTTTTTTAAGTTGGGGGGTGGGCTTCAGAAAATAAGTTACTACAGACTTGTACACCTAAGGAATTATAATTGTAGTTATGAAGTTACAGTAAGAACATGCTAAGAATTAAGTTTTAGAAATTCAGAGAAATCTAAACTGGTCCAGGGAAAATTTCATGTAAGTTGTATAAATAAAATGGGATTTAAAAGAAATCGTCAGTTTCACAAAATGGGAATTATATATTTGAGGTAAAAGTATATCATGGTTAGAAGTATCAGCATGGTTTAGAGTCTAAAGAATCTATGTAAGACATAAGTAGTTCGGATATAGAATATGATGAAAAAATAATTTATGCCCCAAATGTGGAACATTCAGTATGCAATTTAAATTCTTACTGTGCTAAATGAAAATACTGTTACTTTTGATAGTTCATAATGACTCAGATTTCTGTTTAATTAGCTGAAACTTGTCATTTTCAGTTTATTTTCCTTTAATAACTGGTTTGCTTTTATTTCTAAACTGTTCAAAATAATTTGAAGTAAATGTTTGACTCTTATACATTGTGAGAACTCCAGTATATGAATGTCTACCAAATAAGCGAATCTTCTAAATACTTTTGTCCTCTTTTGTAAGATCACTTTGGATGTATTAGTTGAGATGGGGCACAAGGAGCTGAAAGAGATTGGAATCAATGCTTATGGACATAGACACAAACTAATTAAAGGAGTTGAAAGACTTATCTCTGGACAACAAGGTATTTAATTTTTGAATCTTTGCTATTACCAGTTTAGTGGTTTGCATAGTTAACTCCTCAACTTGCTAATTGATAATTTAAAAATCCGTAAGAATGTCTGCTTATGAAGAACTCCTAGAATCAAGTCTTAATTGTGCCACTGTTAAATTTCCTGAATTGTAGTTGTTAACTGTACACCTAAGTAAAATATCTGGTCTATTCAGAAATTTGGGAATTGCTTCAGTTTTTCTGTTCGACTATTTCTGAAGTTACTCTAACTCTAAAATTTTATGATTCTAAAAGAACTGAAACGTGGATTATTTATATATTAAGATACTATAATAAGTGTTCAAGCCAGCACATAAATAATGTAAATCGCTCTTGCTATAATAGCTATGTTCTAAATATTTGAAGTGAAAATACTGGGAAACAATGTTGCAGCTGAGGAAATTTTAAAAAACAAAAATGAATATTTTTTTTCTCCTGTTGATACTTTAGGAAAATGCAAATTGCATTCAGCTAGCATATATTTATACTTCCTGTGTACCAGGTTCTAGGTTAAAAAGTTTTTGTTTTTAAATTCATTGCTAAACTGAGGGAGTGATCTAACCCTGTGATGAGAAGCTTTCTTAATTGAAACCTTGGCTTTATAACTGAGTTCAAAAAGAAACTTCACTAACAAAAATGAAGAGATTTTCAGGGAAGAATGTATACTAGTCCACTTCTTGGCAAAGAATAAAGAGTACCTCTAAAACTTGGGTAATTGAAGCTAAAGTATGCGTAAACTGGAATTTTGAGATTGGACCAATCAAAGATAGATGTGCTTTATTTGCCTTTTAAGGATTGGAGAAAATACTTAAAATGTGAGATAATATTGGGTATGTCTAGCATAGATAATGAGGTTTTGTAAGATAAAGAGGAGGGAAAATCTATGATTTCCTAGAATGTTAATATCCAGTATAAATAACATCATAAATAATAAGGAACTAGAACCCTCAGTTGTGGTCCAATCTAGTAAAATAGCAGCTACAGTAGAGTAGTGGATAGCAAGGGTCATTTAGGAAAGAGACAATAAATATATCATAGCATCTTGGATGCAGTTAGTAGGACATGCTCAAAAGCTTAGAAAACAAATGCACTGCCTCCAGGTGCATGCTACCACTGCTGCTATATTCGTTCTGATACATCTAGCTACAGTTGGGTAGGAACAGTCATTCCTGCATGGAAGAGAAACATCATCATAGAGTCTGTGTCTGATCTAGAACAGAAGGATCACTTTCTTACATAAAGCTAACATCTTCCTCATCTTCATTTGAAAGATTTTTACTGCCTTACAGTCTTAGCTTTTATTCAGTTAAGTTCTTATCAGAGTTTGGCATGTTAACAGGAGCTACACATCAGAAATCAAAACTGAACTAGTGCTCATAATCTCTAGAGGCAAACTATGCATTGACCCCTACCTGGAAAACAGCAAGTTCTGAAAGTTGTGTTACAAATATACAAAGAAATTCTCTTTAAAAAGCTTTGTGAGTAAAGATACAAAACTATATGACTCTCTAGGCCATTAACATTTTAAAAATATGACAAATTCATTGCTGAATTAAAGAATTTATTATGGGTTAGAATAAACATTCAGTAGTTAATAACTTCACTGACATTTTTGGATTGATTTAAATTACCTGAGGCTTTATAAGCTTCTACCATTATTTTTCCTTATACTTATAAAATATAAAGGGACCAGATGCTGAGAGGCATGGGGGGTTAGGAAATAATTTGAAGAAAATGTGTGATAGAACAGAAGATAAGGAATAAAAAAATTTTTGAATTCCCACAAAATCCTTAAGACTCGTTGGGTCAAAAATCAGTAATCTAAATGCAGCATTCTGGTTTGGATCCTAGAACTGAAAAAGGACGTCAGTGGGAATAACTGGTGAAATCCAAAAATGTCTTTAATTTACTTAAATTATGGCATATGCACTATGGTTATATAAAGCAGTAGTATTATGGGAAGTTGAGGGAGTGATACACTGAACCTCTTAGTACTAGCTCTCAACTTCCTGTAAATCTAAATCATTCCAAAGTAAAGTTTTTAAAAATTGGCAGGAAACATCAGATAAATCAGATGAATATTTTTAGTTATATTGTTTTACTGGCAATGTGTCTTTACCTTCAAATTTCATTTGATAGGTCTTAACCCATACTTAACTCTGAACACCTCTGGTAGTGGAACAATTCTCATAGATCTGTCTCCTGATGATAAAGAATTTCAGTCTGTGGAGGAAGAGGTATGTTTTTACCTAAAATAAGTGTTTGTTCAATAACTAAGTTTCCAGATACACTTGAACATAACTTTAATTGTCCATAACTCTTTATTGATTGGAAGCTTTCTAAATCACTACATTTAAGGTACCCTCCCTCAGTAAAGATTAATTCCAGTGACATAGTTCAACACTACTATTAGTATTAACAGACTTCTAAGAAAAATAACTGATGTTCCCTCCTTTTATGAAGGCAGCTGCAAAACCCAGTTACCTCAGACAAGACACAGAGCATGTTATTAGGAAATTTTTCTTACAGCTTGCCTTCCATTACTTGGATCCACTGAAATCTTTGAATAGTGCTCACAGTCTGAAGACCATCTACCCTGTGTATGTGAGTTGAGCACAAAAATATGAAGTTGACTGAGACCTCTAAAACTCAAGAATCCAAAAACAAAAAAATTTAAAAATAAAGCTTAAGAAACCAACTTTCGGTGAAATACAAACTGTAATTTATTAGCGCAAAAAGAATGGGAACGAGTAAATTACTGTATTTTTTTTATTGTATTTTTTTTTTATTGTGTCAGGTGCTTTTAGCTTGTTATGTTTAGCTCACCTGTGCATTCATTTGATTCTTTTTCTTCCTTAAGTTTGCATTAATTATATAGTTTTCACCTACAAATGTTTTCAGGTTGACTACACTCTAAAAAATAGTACTCATACATTTATAGAATTCATTCTTTAAACAACATAAATATTAAAAACCCATTTTGTATTCTCAAAAATAAGATCTTAGGAGGCGGGAATCAGAAGACATAAAAGTTAACATTAATGTATTTTAAATTATTTTCCCATCAGATGCAAAGTACAGTACGAGAACACAGAGATGGTGGTCATGCAGGTGGAATCTTCAACAGATATAATATCCTCAAGGTAATAAGTTAGTGAAAATAACTGAGACCATAGTTTTCAAAGCTATTATTAACTTTCATAAGAACATAACTATCTGTCCATCTAGTAAGTCTTCAGCTTGACATCAGGTACTATTTTGGAAAAGATTATATTCTTGGAAAGCTAAGAGTCTCAAAATCCATTGCTGTTTCCTTTGCCAACCATAATTTAGTCCTTATTAACATATTTAGGAGTTATGCTTTATCCTAGAGTAACAATAAATCCTGTGCTTATAGCAGTTTAAATATGTAAGCGTGTTTTAAGGCACATAACTATAAAAAAGCTCACTTTATGACTTTCATAGTACTCTAACTTTCCACTTTTCCAAACACTCTTTAAGAACTGTTTTAAGTTGATCAGAGTCCTAATACCTTATTGGTATTAGATACTGTTCTCAAGAGCTTTTCCCATTTTGCTGTATTTTTCTTCAGCTTTAGCAGGAAAATTTGCACACTTCACTTTAAATAGATAACGATTTTGCATTAACTACAATTATAAAAATACAACCTAGAGTTAGAATTAAAATGTGGAAACAATTTTTTTTTGATTTTTTTTTTTTAATTTATGCATATGAGAACTTGGGTGTAGGCCATAGATGCAGGAGATGAGAGGATTCACCAGAGACAATGGGGAGCGGTACAGACGGATCTACTGAAATATACTGCTGAGGGGAGCAGCAGACGAGACAGGAGAGGTCTACTGCGTTGTATATGGGCTAACTCCCTGGCCGGGAATTGAAGTGCCTGGTGATAGCTTGATAGTGCTGAGACCTTAACCCCTGTGCCACCAGGGTGTCCTCTAATACCTAAATTTTAAACTCCAAAGTCAACAATATCAAATCTTTCAGCTGTGTTGTATCACTAGTTCACAATAATACGCTATCATGAATATAATAATGTCATAATTGAGAGTTAGTGAATACTAAAACTTTGTCAAGATTGCTATGCTTATACTTTTAGAAATCACGTGATTTAAAACAAGTACTCGTTCAGGTAAAGTGTTCAAACTTCTGGGAACCTCTTTATTTATGTCATAGTAATTTATAATAATGACATCTCGGGGTTTCTGTTCATGGGAATATATATAATACATTTTAATAATGAAAACTTCAGTGATTAAAGTTTAATTTTTGTTGCTTTTTTTGTTTTTAACATATATGAGATCTGTTTATGCCAGTTGTGGTCTTTGATTACTTGTGTAGCAGTATTTTGAGCAAAGACTGAACACCACTAGGTTCCAGATGTACTGTTGGACCAGCAGGGGGCAATAACATCTTCAGATACAGCTAAGAAAATAGAGGATTGTGAATTTGAATTTTGACTCTAGAAATAGTCCAAATGAATACAGCATCCGTCTTTAAGCCTTCACCAAACAGAAATGTTAGGGTTTGGGATGGGTGTAGGTGTGTGTAAAGAATTTTTTATGTGACTGTATCAAAAAAAAATTTTTTAAGATTGATTTATTTATGCACACAAAAGCTGGGGTACAGGCCAGAGGTGGGAGCGGTGAGAGGATCCACCAGAGACAGAGTAGGGAGCAGAACAGGCAGACTGACTGAAACACACTGCTGAGGGGAGCAGCGAGCAAGGCAGGAGAGTTCTGCTGCGCCATGTGGGTCCCCTCCCTGACCTCCACCCTGACTGGGGATCCAACTCATGCTCCAGTGGCTGCAGATGCTTCACAGTGCGGTACCCAACCCCTGCACCACCAGAGAGGCACCTCCTTTGAAATTTTTGATTCCCAAAATGTTACCTATATTTCTGTCTTTATGGTTAGACAAAGTATTGTTATTTGACTAAAATAATGCAGTTTATATTCATGGAGAAGTTTTGCCTCTATATGACTAAATATATTGTCCATTTTGGTTAAAATGAACAAGTATTATAACCTAAAGATTGGATTTTCTTGTATTTGTTTTTTGGGTGCTATTGTTTATAGATTCAGAAAGTTTGTAACAAGAAACTATGGGAAAGATATACTCACAGGAGAAAAGAAGTTTCAGAAGAAAACCATAACCATGCAAATGAAAGAATGCTATTTCATGGTAAGATTCCATATCCCACCACCACCCTCCTACACATTAGGATAGCTTTTGACTAGGTATGGAACAATAATGTATTTATACATTCTACATGGCATATTTTTTTTTTCATAAACCTGATTTTGGCAAATTTTACATTCATATTCAAATTCAGCTTCCTGAATTTGTATGTTTTATGATGGATGGTTTATAATTAGGCTTACCATAAAGTTTATAGCAAAAAATAGATGTTAATGTTGTGTCATCACCTGTTATAGTTCCAGTCTATATACCTTCATTTGTCCTTGATAGCAAAAACTTTTCAGAGATATGTAAAGTTATATAAAACATAGCATTTAAATTTCACAGTCCTATGAAAGAATGGCTTTAGCAGACTGAAATGGTGTATAATATCTGAATAATACTTCTCATTTCTAAACCCTAGATATCATTTTAGTAATAATTTTGCACAAAGCATAATATATATTTATGTATTAACTTTATAGTTATAATGATTGATTTTTCATTTTACAATTAAAAAAGGTTTAGGTTTTATCAAATTAATGCAAATAAGTTTGTTCTTCACTGTTTCTGTAAAGTGGAATTCAATGTATTTTCCTGATTGTGAAAAAGTAAATAGACACCATTATAAGACTCTTGGGTCTGGGTTTATAAATATATTTGAATTACAGAATTTCAAACTGCAGCATTGATAGATCAAGTGACCTTTTTGTTTTTCTAGCTGAATCTGTCCTTATTTTGGCATCTAAACTACCACCCTTGTAGAAACATTAATTCACATTAGCAATTCATCCAAAATTGTTCTTTATTTCAAAGTAGTGATTTGACTGTTAGCATGTTAACTTTGTTGTTGTTGTTTAACTTTATTGTGATGGTATATTTTTAAAAATTTAGTTTCTGAGTTCTTAGTTTTTGGGGGTTTTTTCTTTGTTAATTTTGAATGGTTGTTATCCACCTCTGTGTATTTTAGGGTCTCCCTTTGTGAATGCTATTATCCATAAAGGCTTCGATGAAAGGCATGCCTACATAGGTGGCATGTTTGGGGCTGGAATTTATTTTGCTGAAAACTCTTCCAAAAGCAATCAATATGTATATGGAATTGGAGGAGGTACTGGTTGTCCGGTTCACAAAGATAGATCTTGTTACATTTGCCACAGGTAAGAGATCACTTGTATTCATTTATTTGGTAAGACTAAGTAAAATTAGTTTTATATTTGAGAAATTTGAGGACCAAGGCATTGCCTTGTACAACTTTAGGAAACCAGGCTACACATTTTTCATGTTGCTTTTGTCCCTCTCACCAATTGCACTAATAGCTAGTATTTATTAATTGATTTGTGTGGGCCAAGCACTTGACCTATTTAACTCAGTCATTAGAACAGTTGGTGCTTTAAGACTTATTGAGTAGAAAATACCATGGCACATGAAACAGACTTCCTTGTAACCCTTGAATATTACAGGATCTTGGCATTACTTGCCAAGAAAATCTATAATCATTTCTTGGCAGTGCATGAGGGATTCTTTCTTCCTCTGTCCTGTGACTCTGATCTCCAGTTTGTGATACTACTACTCCAGGAGTTAGAATAAAGCACATCAATCCGTTTAGAAAGCAAATTATCAAGTAACTACTTTTCACTTTTAGTTATTGTGGTTATAACTCACTTGTTTAAAATCATTCAAATAACCTGGCCCTAACTGATAAAATCCTTTGGTGAATTATATTTCACCATTTGAAAAGTCAAGTAGGATTAATTAATTGAAATTTATTCTACAGTTGGGCAAATATTGCCAAGCTTCAGAACCACGTAGAGGGCTTGTAAAATGCAGATTCCTAAGCGCCACCTTAGAGAATTTGAGTTTCTGACGTGTTCCCAGGTGATGCTGCTGCTTCTGATCACTGATCTAGAAAAGAACCTTGGGCAGTAGTTTTCAATCTTGGTAGTATATTAAGCCCCGCTAGCAGCTTTAAAACCACTAATGTCTGTGTCCTACCCTCAGAGATTCTCCTTTTATTGATCCCTGGTCTGGGCACTGGGATTTTTGTAAGCTTCCCAGCTGATTTTGAAAGAACTACAGTATTCAGAAAGAGAGGTCTAATTTTCTAATTTTGTTTTTGTTGTTATCTTCCTCCTAAATTTGGAATCAAGTCAGTGTCTAAAGTAGGCTCTCCTTGATATGACCTACTTCTATTTTAGATCATAAATTGGACTTGTTAGGAGACTTCTAATTTCTTGAGATTCTGTAAATTAAATACACCTGTTTTTAACTTGTCATCTGTTATCTGCAGGCTAAGTAACTCTTCGTTTTTAAATATTTATTTATGCATACAAAAATTGGGGTACGATCCAGAGGTGTGGGGGTGAAAGGATTCACTAGAGACAGAGTGGGAGCAGAACAGGTGGATCTCCTGAAATACACTGCTGAGGGGAGCGGCAGGCGAGACAGGAGAGGTCTGTGGAGCCATGTGAATCTCCCTGGCCAGGGATTGAACTTGTGCTGCAGTGGCTGTGGCTAGCTTCATAGCGCTTCGAATTAACCCCTTGTGCTACCAGGGAGGCCCCTAAATCTTACTAGTAATAAGCAATGTTTCAGTACCTCATCTAAACTCTTTATAATAGAATGCTTGGCTGTTTGTAAATAAATCTGTATTCTTGATTATCATGAGACTTGATTGTGACTGTAATAGGAAATCTATTATAAATGCTAAGGTTTCCAAGGGGTAAAATTAGAATAAAAAGTTTTTTAACTCACAGACAACTACAAAACTGAGATATTCTGCAGAGAAGAGGGAGGGATAAATACTTTCTTTGTTTCTCAATTTTTTTTTTAAATTCATTTATTTATGCATACAAGCATTGGGGTACAGGCCAGAGATGTGGGGGGTGAGAGGATTCACCACAGACAGAGCGGGGAGCAGAACAGGCATATCAACGGAAGTACACTGCTGAGGGGAGCAGCGGGCACAGCAGGAGAGGTCTGCTGCACTATGTGGGTCCCCTCCCTGGCTGGCGGTGGCTGCGGTTCGCATCATAGTGCATTGCTTAACCCACTGCGCCACCAGGGAGGCCCTGTTTCTCAATTTTTAAAAATTGAAGCAAAATTCACATAACAATAAAATTTGGTAAGCAAAAAATAAATATAAGAGCTCTTTGTTGGAGATCAAAATCATTATTTTGTCCACCAAAATCTCTTAATGAAAAAGAGACAATAATGAAAAAATGAAGTTACTTTGGAACAATCATATGCCAGAGAAAAATTTACTTAAATTTTTGATAAGGGAAAAATGTATTTCAGGATGTAACATTTCAGCTGAAACTTGAAAGTTAAGTGTTAGCCAGTTGAAAAATGGTAAAATAGATGCCATTCTAGATGGTAGAGGACATTATGTATGATGACTGTACACAGAATAAGAAGGTTTAGCCTGTGTGAAGAAAGAAAATTAATGTGCTTGGGGCATATATATACATACAGATAATCTTATACAAGGTGAGAGAAATTGGAGCCATTGTAAGGAATGTGAGCATTGTATTGATAAGTACCGTGAGCAGCCTCTAACAGATTTTAAGCAAAAAATTGATAGTCTAATCTTTGGGGAATTTTTTGTTTTCTTTTCTTTCTAAATTACTGATTGCTTGGATAGTAAATAGTTTGAGCCAGAATTAGAAGAGAAATAAGACAACTAGTTCAGAGGCCATTCTTATATGCCAGGTGTAATTTTTGGTGATTTGGACTTATTGGTGTCAGTAGAATTAGAAGTGAGTGGATTTCAAATATATTTTGATGGTGGAATCAGTTGAACTTAGTTGGATAAATTGTCCAACTTTGCAAACCAATTCATGGATACCCCTTAAACTTCCTTCTCACTTGACCTATGAACAGGATGACAGCATCTGTCTCTATAAGATTTTTTTTTCAAGTTTTATAAAAATATCATTGAAGTGGTAAATTTTTTCAGTAATAATATTAGTTAGGGCCTCACTGGTGGTGCAGGGGTTAAGTCTCAGCATTATCAAGCTATATCCAGCCACTGCAGCACCAAGTTCTATCTATTCCTGACCAGGGAGCTAACCCACATGGTCTGCTCCCCACTCTGGTGACTCCTCTCACCCCCGAACCTCTGACCTATACCCCAGTTCTTGTATGCATAAATAAATAAATAAAATTTTTTAAAAGGGTGTGTTAGAAAACATTCTTACAAAGTTCTTTTAAGGGTAAAGTGATAAAAATAATTTTAAGTGCTTATGTATAATTATTTAAAACTTACACAGTACTCACAAATAGTCATAAACTGCCTGGTCTTCAGAGAGATCTTTTCCTTTTCATGTAATAGGCAGCTGCTCTTTTGCCGAGTAACCCTGGGAAAGTCTTTCCTGCAGTTTAGTGCAATGAAAATGGCACATTCTCCTCCGGGACATCACTCAGTCACTGGTCGACCCAGTGTAAATGGCCTAGCATTAGCTGAATATGTTATTTACAGAGGAGAACAGGTATTTCAATTTTATTTCTTCATCTTTAAAAATGCTATAGAGCTGTATTTTAAAAGAGCTGTCTTAATCAATCGCTTAAATTGACAGTATATTGTCTTAAGAACTAGATTTTCTTTCCTTTTAACTTCATTTGGAAATAATTTCAGACTTAGAGAAGTTGCAAAAATAGTAAAAAGAATTCACAAGTTTTCCTGAGAAACGTTTACCCATGTTTTCCAAATATTAACACTTTATCAGTCTCTCTTTTATCATTGTCTTCCTCTCATCCCTCTCCATCCCCACAGCACATTTTTTCCTGAACTGGTTGAGAGCAACTTATAGGCATGTTCCTTTAATACTAAACACTTCACTGTGTATTTTCTGAAAAAGACATTTCTTTTAAAAATTATCAAAACCAGGAAAATACTAATATTTTATATAACCTACAGGCCTTATTTAGATTTTGCTAATTATACTAAATCTTTTTTTGTTCTGAAAAATATAATTCATTGGACTCCTATATTTACTAGTTAACCTAGCTGTAGCAAAAAAAAAAAAAAAAAGTTTATGCTTCCTCTTAATGAAATAGACCCAGTCAAAATCATCTCTTAGAGTAGGGCTCTTAACTGAGGATATATATCAGAATCCCTCGGTTATTAAAAAAGGATAAACAAAGCTCATCCTAGACCTGTTGATTCAGAATCTAAGGGGTTGGCATCAAGGTGAGGCTTTTTTTTATGTCACTAGATGATTCTGATCCATAACACTAATTTAGAACTTCTCCCTAAAGATTAGGAATCCCTATTGAAAAAAAATTATTTCTCCTTTCAAAAAAAATTATTAATATTTGAATTTATCTTTCTCTTCCAGGCTTATCCTGAGTATTTAATTACTTACCAGATTGTGAGGCCTGAAGGTATGGTCGATGGATAAATGTGTTAGAAAACCAACTCCACTGAACATAAAATCATCTAAGCAGCTGATGACCTCTTAAGTTACTTCTTTTCTGGGAAAGATCATCTTGTCTACAAGCCTGTGGCAAAAGGATAAAAAATGTGAAAGAAGCTTAACATTCTGACTTGATAAAGCTTTAATAATGTACAGTGTTTTCTAAATATTTCCTGTTTTTCAGCACTTTAACAGATGCCATTCCAGGTTGAACTGGGTTTGTCTGTACTAAATTATAAACAGAGTTAACTTGAACCTTTTATACATTATGCGTTGATTCTAACAGAAACTGTAATCCCTCCACAGAACTCATTTTACTAATACAGTACTGTGTTTCTTTAAAGCACAGCATTTACACTGAATACAGTTTCATTTGTAAAACTGTAAATAAGAGCTTTTGTACTAGCCCAATATTTATTTACATTGCTTTGTAATATAAATCTACTGTTCTAGAACAACAACAGCGGTTTACAAATTTTTTTCATATGTATTGCTTATCTGTACTCATCTTACATTATGATTGGGTGATCTTTACATTTGATTCCAGAGGCTATGTTGAGTTGTTATCAGAGACTTGGTCATTTGGGAAAGGTTGATTTGTCAGATTTAATTTTCTGATAAAAGTGTATAGCTCATCCTTGCTTCATGAATACTCTGGGAATTTAATTTGTGATACCTTTGAATGTATAAAACACATTCCAAAGAGCTCTAACTATAAGTTTAAGAAGCCTCTTACTGGCCTCAGACTCTGGGTTTTGCTTTGGAAATTTTTCTCACATCATAAAAATCAGAGCAAGTACTCCTATTTTTTAAGAGGCTAAATCCTGCCACTGAACAATGAATGGTGTTTTGTTTCGTTTTGTTCTGTTTTCATGGAATGTAAATAGGAAGTTAAATTGCAGAAGTGAGAAGGGTAATCCTGAATAATTTTCAATCTATTCTAATTACCATAAATCTAAAGGAGGGAAAAATAGCAAATAGGATTATGTAGTTTTTTGTTGTGTTTTTTTTCCTAGTCTTTTTACTTTGTTCGTACTGTTAGCCAGTCTATCCACTGCAGGTAAGCTCAACACAGAACCATGGAATGTGGGCGTCTTGGTCCTCTCCTGCCCTCCTGAGTGGGCAAGTGCAGTGATGGGGGTGCTTCCTGCTCCTGGGTCGCCTCCTGATGACCTTACGCCCAACGGGAATTACGCTTTCACTTTGTACACCTGGTGATGACCAGGCTTGTGTTCAGTTTGGCAGCTGTGGAGAGGATTGTTGCTATCCTGGGCTGTTTTTTAATGTAAAACTATCTTTTCGCGGAAATATGCTAAGGCATCCTGGTATAGAGATATGTATTACAGCTTGGTAGTCTATTTTGTTAAAGGAATGTTTTTACCCATTAAAGGGTTTTTAATGGGAATGTTTTCTCTGTACCTCTTTACCTTTGTTTTACATTTTATTCAGTCTTTAGATTAACTGGCCCATTGCAGTAAGTTGTACATAAAGTGCTAGAAAATCATGTTTCTTGTCTTGAGTAAATCAGAGTAAATGAATATCTGGAGTTGTTTCTTTGATGTAGATTATGATCTTTATTTGGGAAGTCAGTTCCTGATCTTGAAGTGCTTTTATATAACGAATTATTGCTAATATGATGCTAAAGTCATTTTTGGGAACACAAATGGAATATGCCAAATTTTGTATGATTTTTTTCAGGTTCTGGAAGTTTCCAGGTTTTATAATTAGATGATAATGAGATGAATTAATGAAGTTTATATTTACATACTGTCTCAACATCTAGCCCATATTATGCTCCCTGTAAGTGAATATGGAATTGCTTATCATGTAAAACCATCATGGTCTATGAGTTTACAATTTTGCAGCTTGCGTTGTTTCATCTAATCCATTGCTTAATTAGTGTGTTGTTTTTCATGAATAATTATATTGTGGTTAATATGTTAGCATGGTAATATTTTCAGGTAGATTGTTGGGAGTTCAGAGGGTTGGGGGGAGGTTGGGGATTTTTTTGGAATTTTTGCATGAACTATCTTACTTTATAATGATGGAATTGCTTTTTCTTTTGTGATTTTTTTTTTTTTGAGCGAAATTTAACTTTTTGTGTGACTAGTATTGTTATATCCGTATTGAGTGTTTTATTTGTACTGTATCACATTCCATACCCTCATTTAATTCTAAATAAACTGTTCACTTTTCTGGGTAGCATGGTAATTACTGAAATAGTATAAATGTGTTGAATGGTCTTTGAGAAAATAGATTAAGATTACAATAAACCACAATTACAGGAAAACATTGTAGTTCTGAGTCTATAATGATAAAGAGTGTGAAGTTTAAAATAATAAATGCTGTGACCATACCTTCTCAGATGCTTTAAGATGAAGTATCTATAAGATGCTTTCAGGCATAATCCATCCATCTCAACTTCTAGCAAACTTTAAAGTTCATTTCTGGTAAATCTATATTCATGGCTTATAAAAAGGAGTTTTTTTGTGTGTTCTATGTCATATGAATAATTCTTTATAAGTTTTCAAATCTTAGTGGTATTTATTACCCTTCATAAAGAGTAATGTATTTTCGATTTCAGCATGCCAAGTGTCCTTGTGTGTGATCAGTTCTCTTCTTTCCATAAAATGATAAAAAACCCATAAGTCATTTAAATTTGATATATATATCAGCAGCTCTATCTTACTGCTTCAGTGAAGATTGTTTGCTTGCAGTTCCTTTTTTTTTTTAAAGATTCATTTATGCATACAAGTAAGAGCTGGGGTGCAGGCCAGCAGTGTGGGGAAAGGGGGTTGTGTGAGAATTCACCAGACAGAATGAGGAGCAAAACAGGTAGATCTACTGAAAGACACTCCTGAGGCGACAGCGGGCTAGACAGAAGTCTACTGTGCCATGTGGGTCATCTCCCTGGTCAGGGATCAAACTCATGCTGCATTGGCTGTGGATAGCTTCTTAGTGTTGTGACTTAACCTCTTGAGACACTAGGGAGGTCCAAGTTTGCAGTTTCTTAAGCATGCCTGCCAGTGTATAATTGATCCATTTATTTGCAGGGTGATGAGGAAAGAAAACATGCAAATAATTTCCCAAACTTTTGTGATTAATATTTCTGACAGACCCTTTACCAATCATACCGTCCTGGTGGAAGACTAAAGTAACAGAGGCAGCAAGTAGTAGTACCCATTCTTCACCAGACCTGTCAGATTTTTATAAAGTTAGACTGTAATGGCATTTTTATCTCTGAATCTCCACTACAACCACCCTTTTCATGCTTACTATCTTAGGCATACCATGACCTAAAATACTTTATTACGTCCTCTTTTAAAAAAAAATATGCATACAAGAGCTGGGGTACAGGCCAGAAGCATGGGGGGTGAGAGGATTCACCTGAGACAGCATTGAGCAGAACAGGCAAATCGACTAAAATACAGTGTGAGGGGAGCAGCAGGTGAGGCAGGAGAGTATGCTGTGCCATATGGGTCGCCTCCCTGGCTGGAGATGAGACTTGCACTGCTGTGCCCTGGATGCTTCACAGTGCAGCGCTCAACCTGTTGTGTCACCAGGGAGGCCCCTGATTACACCCTCTTATAAATGATACATACATACATCGCTGTCAAGTTTCTTCTCTGTTTTTCACAGATATACACAAAATGGTCTGCCAGTATATTAGAAAGCATTGCTGTGCAAGAATGGCCTGCAGGTAGGGTTGGTCTGCCAGCTACTTGTCACCAGCCCAGAGAAAGCTAAAAATAAAAATTGAGGGGAATTTGACATTGCTGCAATGTGTTTAATTTCTTTAACAAAAATCATTGGTCTGCAGTAGATTGGAAATTAAGATGGAAAACAAATCTGGGTCTTCACAGATCATTTGGATGGTATAATGAAAATAATCTGCTTACATAGGATATCCTGTCAGGTAGTTACTCAGAAAATTTTCGTTGAATGAATAATCACTCAGTGATTGGCTCCAGGGTCAGATGAATCTTGACTAAATTTTACCATAACCCTTGCCAACTGCAAAGTTGAACTACTACATGACCTTTTTAAGCTTCGTAGTAGTTACCTCAGAGGTTTGACAAATTTTTTTCTTTGGATCCACTATAACTATTTAGTAATACATGTTATTGTAATACTATTTTCCTGAATGTTCCAGGACTATTGATTATTCTGTCTTGTGTAGAGACATAGAATATAGAATTTTAGAGCAATAAGATAATATTAGCCACTGATCACTTTGTTTAAACAAAATCTTAAAACTCAAAATGTAAGGCATACTCCCCGGTGGCGCAGTGGGTTAAGCAACACACTATGAAGCAAACCGCAGCCACTGCAGCACGAGTTCAATCCCTGCTGCCGGCCAGGGAGGGGACCCA
>JAGFMF010011406.1:8218785-8230049 GCA_019455555.1 Galemys pyrenaicus | reverse complement strand
CAGACCTCTCCTGCTGTGCCCGCTGCTCCCCTCAGCAGTGTACTTCCGTTGATCTGCCTGTTCTGCTCCCGCTCTCTGTGGTGAATCCTCTCACCTCCCGTGACTCTGGCCTGTGCCCCAGCTCTTATATGCATAAATAAATAAATCTTTAAAAAAAAAAGTGTAAGGCATATAAATTCCTAGGTGCCTGAGGATCTCAGTTTGAGAAATACTGAGAGAAGCACACAGTATAGCATCTGGGTGGGAGAAAAAAAGATATACCTACAACCCAAGTTGCATCATATATACTATAGTGTAGAAAGAACAAACTCCACTCAAATGTACTCATGGTCAAAAACCCAAAACATTATCCTTTGTAAGCACAAGTAAGTAGACACAATCTAAGAAGTGTAGTGCCTCTACAGACTTAGAACTATGAAATAAAGACATTTAAAATAATGGGGAGAAGGTTAAAAGAAAGCATAAAAACCATTAGAAAAGATGATACTGGAAAAAGGCAAAGTAGATTTGAAAAACTTTGTTTTTCGGAACTAAAAATATATATAATTTAAAGCTCAGTTAACATGAAACTACAAATATAGGCATATCTGAAGAGAGAATTGGTGTAATAAAAGCAGGAAAATGGCCAGACTATAAAAGGGAAAAATGGGAAATAAGAAAAGGCTAGGAATGATGGAGAATAAAATAAGAAAATCCAAAATAAAGAACAGAGGAAGGGAGAAATTTCAAGATTTTTTTAGTATTTATAAAGTAATCCTCAAATTGAAGCATGACAAATATTTAGGAGGGTGAATAAAGCAAGTCAGTTTCTTTATATGCAAAAACCAAAAACCTGAAAGTAAAAGTAACTGGAGAAAAGACATAACCAATAAAAAAGTGATTATGTGTAAAGTAGACCTTTTTTTTTTTTTTTTTTTTTTTTTTTTTTTTTTTTTTCAGAATATCTGAGGAGTACTGAAGGAATACCAGCCACTAAGACTAATAAGGGCACATAAACTAATAAATGGACTGGAAGAGAAAATCTAGAAATGGCCTGAAATCCATAGTATATGATAGTAGTAGTATATTATGAAATTGTGGGGGAAATGATGGTCTTAAAACAACTGGAGAGCTACCTAGGAAAATTAAGCTAAACCCAACTCTTATTCCTTACATTAAAATACATAGAAAATGAAGCCGTAGGTCTTCCCTGGTGGCACAGGGATTAAAGTCGGCACTATTGAGTTATCACCAGCCACTGCTGTATCAATCCCTGGCCAGGAAGCTATCCACATGGCACAACAGACCTCTCTTTCTAGCCTGCTGCTCCCCTGAGCAGTGTATTTCAGAAGATCTGCTTGTTCTGTGGCCTGCTCTTACCCCAGTTCTTGTACGCATAAATGAAGCTTTTTAAAAAGTCATTACTAATTTTTGTGTATAAAGATTAATTATTACCCAAAACCCAGAATCTATGAACGAAGAGTAAAACCCAACCTCAAAAAGTTTAAACATTCACAAACAAAAAGATAACTGACAAACACTGGCAACCCTTCTGCAAAGGAACTGATTTTTTTTAGCGTTCATAAAGTTCCTCAAGGTGAAGAAGCAAAACCAGCAAGTCACTGACCAGTCAGAACAGACTGAATAATACTCCCTGATGTGAATCTTTATTGTTGGATTTTGGGAGGGTGTGAAGGGAACCTCTCAGATACCAAAAAGGAGCGCTCATGGGGCTGGGGGCAGCAGATAATTACCAGTGGGTATGGAAGCATGCTGCTGTTTAATAACCAGTCAAGTCATGTGCCTCCTTTTGCTTAAATCTTGTGATTTCCCACTTCACTTAACATAAAAGCTGAAACCCTTAAAATGCCCAATTGATCCTACATGACCTGCCTTACCCCAGTGACGCTATCTCCCACTCTAGCCCAGGCCATACCAGCCTTCTAAACATGTAGCTATGCCCCCACCCCAGGGCCTTTGCAGGTGCCATTTCTCCTTCCTAGACTCTTCCTCCCCCAACATAACTTACTCCACTTCCTCTCTAATTTTTAAATGTCACCTCAGGGAGGTTTACCAGAACAACCTTACTTTAAATGCCAGTCTCTTTGCCAACTCACACCCAACTCTTCCTATCCTGTTATATTTTTCTCTATTAAACTAAACATGCTCTGGGCCTCCCTGGTGGCACTAAGTCTCAGCACTATGAAGCCATATGCAGATACTGAGGCATGAGTTCGGTCCCCAGCCAAGGAGCTAAGTCACATGGCGCAGCACACCTCACCTGTCTCACCCACTGCTCCCCTCAGCAGTGCATTTTAGTAGATCCGCCTATTCTGCTCCCCACTCTGGTGAATCCTCTCACCACCCTGCACCTCTGCCCTATACCTCAGCTCTTGTATGCATAAATAAATAAATCTTATACAAAAAGTAAAGATGTTCTAAGTTCAATATAATTCAACTGCAGGGCCTCCCTGGTGGCGCAGCGGGCTAAGCAACGCACTATGAAGCAAACCGCAGCCACAGCAGCACGAGTTCGATCCCTGCCGCCGGCTGGGGAGGGGACCCACATGGCGTAGCAGACCTCTCCTGCCTCGCCCGCTGCTCCTCTTAGCAGTGTGTTTCAGTCCATCTGCCTGTTCTGCTCCCCACTCTGTCTCTGGTGAATCCTCTCACATTCCGAGACTCTAGCCTGTACCCAGCTCTTGTATGCATAAATTAAAAAAAAAAAATTCAACTGCATGTGTTGTCGGGTTACCTGCACAAAAAGATAAACTCCACAGGGATCGATTCCACTGATATAGCCCCAGTATCTAAAATAGTACCTGGCACATAAGTGATAACAAATAATTTGGAAAGTGACTAATGAACTCCAAGGTTTTTACTCAGTTCTTTACAAGTGTATTCCCTGTTATGTGGGAGAGAGCAATAGCTAACACTGGCACTGCCAGCAATAACAAAACAGTTACCTACAAAATCCACTGTCAGGGCCTCCCCTGGTGGCGCAGTGGGTTAAGCAGCGCACTATGAAGCAAACCGCAGCCACTTGCTGCCGGCCAGGGAGGTGTCCCACATGGCGTGGCAGACCTCTCCTGCTGTGCCCGCTGCTCCCTTCAGCAGTGTACTTCTGTTATCTGCCTGTTCTGCTCCCCGCTCTCTGTGGTGAATCCTCTCACCCCCCGACACCTCTGGTCTGTGCCCCAGTGCTTGTATGCATAAATAAATAAATCTTTAAAAAAAAAAAATCCACTGTCAGCCATAACATCAATAATAATTAAATCCACTATCAATTATCTCAACACTATGAGCCAGACAATGCTTTGGGAAGATACTTAGTCCCATCTTTCAGATGAGAGAGCTAAAGCTCACCCAAAGCCAAGACTCAAGGTAGAAAACCTTTTTTTTTTTAAGATTTATTTATTTTTGCATACAAGAGCTGGGATACAGGCCAGAGTCAAAGGAGGTGAGAGGACTCACCAGAGACAGAGTGGGGAGCAGAACAGGCAGATCGAACGAAATACACTGCTGAGGGAAGCAGCGGGTGAGGCAGGAGAGGTCTGCTGCACCAAGTGGGTCACCGCCCTGGCTGGGGATCGAACTCGCGCTTGCGCTGCTGTGCCACGGATGTTTCACAATGCGGTCCTCAACCCGCTGCGCCACCAGGGAGGGCCCTGAAGGTAGAGAATCTTTTTAAAATCCCTTTCCATTTTTTTCTACCACACTTTTAAGTGCACTACGCTCTTGGCAAGCAGTGAACCCTGAAGAGACTTTCCTCCAGGATCTGGGGGGATGTCACTGATCGGTCAAACCGCATGAGATGCAAGTCTGGTCAACGCTTCCGGTACCTCCAGTCTCAGATCACAGGTAATAATGTTATTTACTGGGCAGTGGACTCAACTACCAACATGTACAAAAACTGATAGATACCAGGACATCAGGTTTTGAGAAAAGAAAGTTTTATTGCAAATTGATCAGCAAGAAGGTAAGAGGAGCCTTCCTGGTGACCTACGGTTTAAGTCTCAACATTATCCCTGCTATAGCCCACCACAATGGCCTGAGTTCAATCCTGGCCAGGGACCCAACCCACATGGCACAGCAGACCTTTCCTGTCTCGCCTGCTGTTCCCCTCAGCAGTGTGTTTCAGTCGATCCGCCTATTCTGTTCCCCACTCTGCCTCTGGTGACAGTTTTCACCCCTTGCACTTCTACAGCCCAGTTCTCTGATGTAAAAATAAATATTTTTTTAAATATAAGAAAAAGAGAAGGTAGGAGATCAACCCAAATCTCCCTCCATGATTAAGCAACGAAATAAGGGGGCCTCGGTGGTGCAAAGGGTTAAGCAACGCACTATGAAGCAAGCCGCAGCCACTGTAGCACAAGTACGATCCCTGTGGCTGGCCATGGAGGGGACCCACATGGCTCAGCAGACTTCTCCTGCGTGGCCCGCTGCTCCCCTTAGCAGTGTGTTTCAGTCAGTCTGCCTGTCCTGTTCCCCACTCTGTCTCTGGTGGATCTTCTCGATGCCTGTACCCCAGTGCTTGTATGCATAAATAAATAAATCTTTTTTTAAAAAAAGAAATTAAATAAGGTTATATAGCTTTGTGGGGACAAGTTGAGAACAAAGGAGTTAAATTTCACTGACTGAAAAGCAGAGTAGGGGCAAAGAAATGTGGACGTGCCTGAAATTCATTGGCTTAAGGTTACGGGCCAGTTCATCTATGAAGAAGTATAAAAAGGTTTTACTTTAGGTAACAAGTTTTGGAATTTCTCTCCTCTCACTGTGTCTCTCTCTTCTCTCTGTCTCTTTGTCCCTCTCTGTCTCTCTCTCTGTCTCTCTCTCTCTCTGTCTCTCTCTCTCTTCAATCATTCTCTTGCTCTCTCCCTCTCACTTTTAGGGTCTGGGACAAATTTCACCATTCAGCCACCATTACCATGATGGTGGGTAGCAGACTCTAATACGCTAATATGCTGATTCCTCCCCACCCCAGTCATCTTGCAGATTCAGTCAGAGGAGCTTTATGTTCCCAAGGGTGGAGAACTGCGACTTGCTTTTCAAAAAAGCTTGGACTGAAGGGGAAGTTAATGAAAATCCTGACTGTGCCTGCCTCATTACCAACCCCCTTGAAGCACATGCTGGCAAGGATGTTTTTACTTAGAATCCCTAATCAGCTGAATTTTAAACTGACCAATTTAAGAAACAGATGGATTCTGGATGAAGCTGTAATCCAAAGTTTAACACTGATTTCTGTTGGCAGTTGCAACCCCACATACAGTATTTGTCAAGGGAGAATAGCAGAGACTCTTCTAGAGGAGTGTTCTGTCTCAGAAAGAGGAAAATATTTCTGTTCTGGCCACTGAATAAAGAGAATGAATTGAGACAGAAATGACGTGGCTCAAGTTTAATAGATATTAATATAAAAAGGTTAGCAGATTCCAGTCAAAGTAAATATAGTCAATTTGTATTTATAGACAGGGATTAAATAAACTAATCTGACTGGAGTCTGTGTGGGCAGTTGTTTGGGAGCAAGATAGCTCCATCTGCATGCAAAGAACAGTGAGTGAATGAGGATCCATGGCTCAGTGGGCAGCGGGGCATAGGGGAGACCACCAGTCCAGATAATCAGACATTCACATTTCCCACTGTTTTGTTCTATTGTATCCAAATGTGAGAAGCTGCTTTCCAATCCCCCACATACAAAGCTCTTTATTGGACTTTACTGAGGCATGATCCCAGCTGTTTTACACAAACTGCCAGCTTCAGAAGGAGTTTTGCTTGATGATGTCTGGCAGCTCGACTTTGCCCCTGAGTAGATTTATGAGCTGTGAAAGATGGTCAAATTAACACTCTAAGCATTCCTGATAGGATTAGAGGGTCTGAGACATGCAAGCATTTGCATACCTCCCCGATGGAGCACACCATCTTTGTGTCTCCCCAGCCCTTCTGGGAGGAGTTTGGAGAGGTTGAGTAGGAGGTGAAACCACACACCCCTCTCCCAGATAGCAACACAAAGAATCACCTGAGATTCCAGATGATGTTATTTGGTATCTAACATCTTCTAAGGGCAGCATCTCCCAATCAAAAGGACTAAACTGAAGGGGTAAATGCAGTCCCCTTCTAGGACTGGATAGGTCCATGGCTCCCCATGGAGTGAGGGAGTAGTCTCTTCTCTGGGGTGGGACTGATTCCTCCAGCCATCCTGCAGAGCACTGGAGGTGGGCCTTAAAACAATCTCTTAAGGGGCCTCCCTGGTGGTGCAGTGGGTTAAGCAACGCACTATGAAGGAAACCCCAGCCACTGCAGCACGAGTTCCATCCCTGCGCCCCACATTGCGCAGCAGACCTCTCCTGCCTGGCCCACTGCTGCCCTTGGCAGTGCGTTTCAGTCAGTCTGCCTGTTCTGCTCCCCACTCTGTCTGGTGAATCCTCTCACCTCCCTGGACTCTGACCTGTACCCCAGCTCTTGTATGCATAAAGAAATAAATCTTTTTAAAAAATTTTTTAAAAATCTCAAGCAATATTAACTACCAATTGTTCTGATTCTAGCAGTAAAGTATAGCCACTGTGTAAAGGCTGAAAAATACAACAAAGGAAAATTTACCCATCATCCCATTACTGGGAATAATTTACTACTAAGATTGTGATATGTTTATTTACAATCTGTTTCCAATGCATGTAGATGGGTAATTTGTTGTTTTTCCTTCTATTAAACCAGAGCATATTGTTTAATATTTTATTTTATAATTACATTCTAATATATTCAAATAACTGTATTTGAATATATTCCAATACAGAATATCAATATATAATATTCAATATGTATTCAAAAATATTTTCACCCATGCTACTGTGTGTGTGTGTATATATATCTTTTTTGGAAAAGACTATTTAATGATTGCATAGTATTCTATCATACAGAATAAAGTATCTTAACAGAGGATACATTAGCAAAAGTAATGTATTTTAGTTCAAGAGAAAGGGTAAAGGAACAAGTTGTGCCAAAGATACAAGATTCAGTATTAAGACGCTCCTGAATTTGCATAGCTAGATGCTGACATAAAGTTACAGTCAGTCATTAAAGCAGGTGCTAATATTACAAGACCATGAAGTTATTGAAAAGGAATTTTAAAATGCTATTGAAATCAGTGGAGAAAAGAATGATAATATAATAAGTGATCCTTATTCAAGTAACTATATGGGGGAAATTTTAAATTAAGTTAAACCTTAAGGCTAATATGTAACCAAGGCATACTCAAGAACCCCAAACTGTTAAGCAGTAGGTACACTAAAGGGCATCTAGTCATCCACATTGCACAAAGGCAAAGGGAGCAGACTCTTAGTAGGAAAGATTTTTAGTAGAATAATATGCAGAGAGAGAGAGAGAAGTGATTTACAATAATAGGTTCCCAATAAAACTCCAGAAAATGGGCCTCCCTGGTAGTGCAGTGGGTTAAGCAATGCACTATGAAGCAGACCACAGCCACTACACCACGAGTTTGATCCCTGCCACCGACTGGGGAGGTGACCCACATGGCAGGGCGGACCTCTCCTGCTTTGCCCACTGCTCCCCTCAACAGTGTATTTCAGTCTGTCTGCCTATTCTGCTCCCCACTCTGTCTCTGGTGGATCCTCTCACCACCTGTACCTCAGTGCCTGTATGCATAAATAAATATTCTAAAAAAAGAAAACTAAGGGAAGCAAAAAAAAAAAAAACAACTCTAGAAATTGCCCAACATCTTGTGGGTAAATGCCCAGCCAAACAGCCCTGGCCTAAAGTGGCCTGATACTTGCCACAGGCCTCAGTTACCTTCTGATGGGGAACGTCAAGAAAGGGGTTATGCAGATCCCAGAGAGCTGGGACAGGAGACACTCAAAATTCAACTAACCATCCAAAATGAGGTCAAAATAAATGCTATTGACTGGTATTTTTAAAAAAATACAGAGTTAGAGCTGCAGTATTTGCTCCCTTGTTAAATTGTCTTCCCAACTGGGCTACTGGTTTCAGGCAGACAGAGACCACTCAGTCTTATCTATGACTGTCTTCCCAGCATCCAGCCCAATACTGGAAACATGTACTAAGTTAATGCAAGGGTACCCTTGAAAGATCACTAATTCAAGACCTGTGTGTGAGCCTATTTAGAACTACCATCGGTTATTGTGAGGGGTAGAGGCTCTGAGAACCACTTCGAATCAAGTTCGGTGGTAAATGGAGAGAACAGTTGTGTGATATTGACCAGTCTATGTAGGGATTATAGAGAGGGTTGGGACAGGTTCAGATGGCTTTGAGCGTGAGCATACTGACTCAGCATAAAAAACAATTGTTGGGCCTCCCTGGTGGCGCAGTGGGTTAAGCAACCCACTATGAAGCAAACCACAGCCACTGCAGCACGAGTTCGATCCCTGCTGCCGGCCAGGGAGGGGACCCACATGGCATAGCAGACCTCTCCTGCCTTGCTCACTTCTGCCCTTGGCAGTGTACTTCAGTCAGTCTGCCTGTTCTGCTCTCCACTCTGTCTGGTGAATCCTCTCACCTCCCGTGACTCTGGCCTGTGCCCCAGCTCTTGTATGCATAAATAAATAAATCTTTAAAAAACAAACAAACAAACAATTGTTTATTCTTGAAGGACCCTAGGATGTCAATTGTATAAGGAAAATGAGATGTGGGGCCATTTAAAAGTTTGCAATAGAGACAGCAGTTGGCCAAGTCCAGGGAACTATTGAGGTAACCCATGTTCAGGGCTAAGTTTTCTCATAATTCAAAGCACGAAGTTGTGCCATAATTCAGAACTCTGATGGCTACAGCAGTATTCAGGGAATACCAAGAAGAGATTAATGAGAATGGGGGAGGAGGGTAGGTAAAAGGGGAAAAAGGAGGCATAGAATAGTTTCAAAGACTCGGAAGCCAGAAGGAAGAGATGCTGCTGAATTGGATTTTCTGCAAATCTCTGTTCAAAAGGACAAAAGCAAGCTCAAGGACTGACTTCTTTACAGAAGTGTATTTGTGTTTGTCTTTTTATTTTTCTGACCCTAAAGCACAATCATAATGGCAGTGCTTGGTGTAAAGGAGAGGCAAGCCAAAGTGTCATTTGTATATACTTGTTTGTTTTTAAGTATTAATTAAAGTTGATATATATATTATTTTTTTTAAACTTTTATTTCTTTATGCATACAAGAGCTGGGGTACAGGCCAGAGTCGCAGGAGGTGAGAGGATTTCACCAGAGACAGAGTGGGGAGCAGAACAGGCAGATCAACTGAAACACACTGCTGAGGGGAGCAGCGGGCAAGGCAGGAGAGGTCTGCTGCACCATGTGGGTCCCCTCCCTGGCCGGCATCAGGGATCGAACTCGTGCTGCTGTGGCTGCAGTTTGCTTCATAGTGCGTTGCTTAACCCACTGCGCCACCAGGGAGGCACTAATATGTATATTATTTACATGATTCAAAAACATGAAAGTATAAAAAGATATCAATAAGGTGTCTCTCCTATCCCCATTCCTCCATCACCCAATTCTCCTGCATAAGATGAATGCTGTTATTGGTTTCTAGTTTACCTTACCAAAGATTTTAATGCATATTTAAGCAAATATGAATGTATGTATTTTAATCTCATTTGAAAATCCATTATACACACAGTTCTATATCTTTCTATTTCCACTCAACAACATCCATGTCGGTACATAAAGAGCATCCTTTGCTTCTTCACAAACATGTGGTATTCCATTCTGTGGATGCTCCACAATCTACTTTACCAGCTTTCTACTAACAAGATTGTTTCACACATGTGTGAATGTTTCAATAAATAGACAATGATTCACACATTTATCATTACAAAGAGAAGGGAAAAAAAACGGGAAAGGACTCTGTGGCCATGTGTTTTTAAGTGCTAGTTTATCTATAGGTTTAATTCTCTTAAGTAGAGTTGCTAGTTAAAGGATCAAAAAGAATTGGGAGCAGGAGGGAATCAAAATGTAGTTTAAAAAGAGGAAGAGGCACACATTACAAATCAAAAGATATAATAGAGTGAAAAAGGGCCAGGCAGGTCCTCCCACCTTATCCACTGCCATTCACTTCCCTTCATAGAAACAACCAGCATTATCAGTTTGCTGTGTACTTCCCTAGAGACTCTGTGCATAATCAAATATAAATGTCTCTTCTTTTTCTTTTTTTTTTAAGATTATTTTTTTTTATGCATGCAAGACCTGGGGTACAAGCCAGAGATGTAGGGGTAAGAGGATTCACCAGAGACAGAGAGGGGAACAGAACAGGCAGATTGACTGAAACAGACTACTGAGGGGAGCAGTGGGTGAGGCAGGGGAGGTCTGCTGAGCCATGTGGGTCACCTCTCTGGTTGGGGATTGAACTCGTGCTGCAGTGGCTGCAGACACTCCACCCTGTGGTGCTTGACCACTTGTAACTCCAGGAAGGCCCTCTTTTTTCTCTTTTTACACACATAGTAGGACACAGATACTATGTCTTTTTCCCCTCTCTGTATCTCCCAAGATATTCCCATGTCAGTATGTTGTCTCAGTATAAAGGGGAATTTTTTAGGAAGGTCTTGTTCTCTTACACATCTAGAATTTGACTTTTTATTAATTTAAAGATTTATTTATTTATGCATATAAGAACTGGGGTCTAGGCAGAAGTGTGGGGGGAGGGAGGGTAAGAGGATTCACCAGAGACAGAGTGGGGAGCACGACAGGCAGATCTATTGAAATATACTGCTGAGGGGAGCAGTGGGAAAGACAGGAGAGCTGTGTCATGTGGGTCAGCTACCTGACTAAGGATTGAACTTAGTTCAGTGCTGCAGTGGCTGGTGGTAGCTTGATAATGCTGAGACTTTAACCCCCTCTGCCACTACAGGGGAGGCCTCTGGGCAAAAACACTGGTTTCCCTCTCTTACCTCAGGAATTCCCCAAACATTCCTGTGAACACCTGGGATCTTAAAAAAAAATACTGATGTCAGGCTCTCACCCCCCAGTCATTCTCATTTAATAGGGGGTGTGACCTGGGTCCTGTGGACTTTTTAAAGTTCACCAGGTGATTCTAATGACCAGCAAAGTTAGGGAACCACTGACCAAAGTGCTAGTCTTCAGCTCAGTATTTCCTCCTGTTAGGGGGAAAGGCCCTCCTGAATAAATTATACAAATAAGTTACAAACTTCAACCCCCATTCCAGACCTACAAGATCCAAGGACAACAAATCCCATAAGGTCATTATCGAAGAGCAGATCACTGGGACCTGAGGGTGGAGTTGAGCAGCCAGGCTGAATATAAAAGCAGACACGTGGGCCTTGG
>JAGFMF010011406.1:8179304-8215319 GCA_019455555.1 Galemys pyrenaicus | reverse complement strand
TACCACAGCTTCCCGATCCACTCATCTGTTTTTGGGCATTTAGGTTGTTTCCAGGTCTTACCTATTGTAAAGAGTGCTGCTATAAACATACGGGTGCAGGTATTCTTTCGACAGTGTATTTGTATCTTTTGGGTATATTCCTAGGAGTGGGATTGCCGGATCATATGGAAGTTCCATTCTTAGTAGTTTGAGGAACCACCATACTGCTTTTCCTGAAATATTTGAAAGCAAATTGCAGACCTCCTTTGCCCTGAAAGGGTTCACATACAGCAAGTAGGACTAGGAATAAGGATGTTTTCCAGTATAACTACAATGCTGTTATCACACCTAAGAAAAATTAACCCTACTTAAATATGCCTTAAAATAATGGCCATAGTTAAATTCTCAGTTGCTCCAAAAATGTTTTTTTAATTTTAATTTTTGAGCTTACATTTTTGCTCTTCATTTTGTACACATGTGCCACTCTCCACCAAACCACCCAGGGAATGAATGTTCCATCTGCCTTCCTCTCATCTTCCCTCTGGTGACCAGAAATGCATTTTAACCAATATTTTAATATCAAAATCCAGTTGAGGTTCAGGGATTGTATTTAGTTGTGTTTTTTTTCAAAAAAATATTTATTCATGCATACAGCAACTGGGGTACAGGCCAAAGGTGTGGGGGGTGAGAGGATCCACCAGAGACAGAGTGGGAAACAACAGGCAGATAGACTGAAATACTCTGCTGAGGGGAGCAGTGGGCAAGACAGGAGGGGTTTGCTTCACCATTCGTGGGTTAGCTCCCTGAGTGAGGATGGAACTCAGGCCCTGGTGGTGATAGAACTGAGACTTAATCCCCTTTGCCACTAGGGAGGCCCACAGATGCCCTGTTCTTTTTTTTTTTTTTAAAGATTTATTTATTTATGCATAAAAGCACTGGGGTACAGGCCAGAGGTGGGGGGTGAGAGGATTCACCACAGACAGAGCAGGGAGCAGAACAGGCAGATCAACAGAAGCACACTGCTGAGGGCAGCAGCGGG
Organism: Galemys pyrenaicus; assembly: GCA_019455555.1. NCBI lineage: Eukaryota > Metazoa > Chordata > Mammalia > Eulipotyphla > Talpidae > Galemys > Galemys pyrenaicus. The sequence continues at coordinate 8,214,301 of JAGFMF010011406.1, read as the reverse complement.
AACAGCAGGAGAGGTCTGCCGTGCCATGTGGGTCCCCTCCCTGGCCAGCAGCAGGGATCGAACTCATGCTGCGGTGGCTGCTGTTTGCTTCATAGTGTGTTGCTTAACCCACTGCGCCACCAGGGAGGCCCCAGATGCCCTGTTCTTAACACTACATTATCATTTCTGAGTTTTCCTTTTATTCAATATATAAAAAGTAAGTAACTGGGGCTTCCCTGGTGGTGCAATGGGTTAAGCTCTCCACAGCCACTGCAGCACAAGTTGGATCCCTGGCCAGGGAGGGGACCCACATGGCATAGCAGACCTCTCCTGTCTTACCAGCTACTCCCCTCAGCAGTGTACTTCAGTAGATCTGCCTGTTCTGCTCCCCACTCTGTCTCTGGTGAATCCTCTCACTCTACACACCTCTGGCCTATACCCCAGTTCTTGTTTGTATAAATAAATAAATGTTTGTTTTTTTAAAGTGAGAAATTGGAAGGGTTTTAGCCATCTGTTTACTTTGCTATGTCATTTTCATAAGTCATTTGGACACTCATGTTCCTGAGCTGTGTATTGAGCACAAGGTCAAGATTTAAAGCAAATGACATTTGGATAACCCGATCAGCTAGTCATTGACCCCATGAGGCCAGAGACCACCACTGGTGACCCCTGGGAGCCAGAAAATGTTAGATCATTCCCTAAGCCAGTAGTTTCAAAGACCAATACAGCCTCCTAACACCTTTTGGAGACAGATGTAAGCTTACCTTTATGTTACTTTGCTAAATTAGGACATTCAATTTTTTAAATTATCAGTTATGATGCTAAAAACATTTTATAGAAGAAAATATATTTTAAACCTATCTCCCTCCACCCCAACAAAAAATTAAAAGAGTCATATCTCAGAATAATGAGAAATCCTTAATCTGATCAATTCTGTCACAATTCACTATATTAGCCTTGTTTTTTCCCATTTTGTGGTGAATAGGTATAAACCATGTAATGAACTGACTGTCCATAGAGATAACCACAATTTCGTCAATAGTAGGTAATTCATCAGACATATCTTTTTGAGCCAGATTACTGTGACAGAGTCTGCAGGCCAAGAAGACATTAAGCCCATCTGTCTAATAAGATCACTAAGAGTGGGTTTTTTTCTAGTTAAGGGTAAACAACTGATGTAGCCCTAAATCTATGGATGTAGGACTAGCAGAAAGTTAGTCTGTCTGACTCAGAAGAAACAAGGGACTGATTTAAAGATGCAGGTCTGGGGTATTGGTTGAAGTCTATGACCTGATAATAGACAGTAGTACAGTAATGGAAAGACCTTGGTTCAAGTTCAGTTCTGCTCTGTGTCCTTGGAAAAGTCTGCATTTCTCTGAACTTGCTTCCTTACTCATAAAATTCCATGCTATGAGATAAGAAGATTATAAAAGAGATTGGTTTTCAGATTAAAAAGCAAATACAAATGATGGGAATTATTGCTATTAATGAGATTTAACTGATAAAGGCTTTGTTTTTTTTAAAGATTTATTTATGCATACAAGAACCAGGGTATAGGCCAGAGGCATGGGAGGGTGAGAGACTTCACCAGAGACAGAGTGGGGAACAGAATAGGCAGATTTACTGACATACGCTGCTGAGGAGAGTAGTGGTGAGGCAGAGAGGGTCACCTCTCTGGCTGGGGATGCTTCACAGTGCGGTGCCTAACCCCTTGTGCCACCAGGGAGGCCCCTGATAAGACTTTAAAACAAATGTGTGATAGAGTTCTGGAAGAGAAAGGACCAAGAAAAGAAAAATACACATTTTATTCTGCTGAAAATGGCTCCTCTACCTTGACAGGGCCACTGCAGAGGCTAAAATCAGTAAGATCACTCACTGCTTTGCTGTGAAGAAACATATGCCCAAAAAATACTAAAAAAAAAAAAAAGGAACATGCTTGAACAGTCCAAGTCCACTCCTGTCATCCTGTCATGTTACAAACTGCTGGAAGAAAAAACCTAGGCTACTGGCCTAACCGTACACTTATGTCTCCTAAAAGGGATGCCTTTTAGTATGAAAGATTCAAATAACCCTTGGTCCTTGCATCTCCCGAAATACAGATGGCTCTGACAGAATGAACTTTGTAGATCAAGGGATTAATTTGAAGTTATGAACACTTTACCCTTTATAAATGAACTAAATCTATTAGAAACCAGCACCCTTTTATTTACTGAAAATGTTAGATGTTAACTCTTTTTTTTTTTTTAAGATTTATTTATTACACACAAGAGCTGGGGTATAGGCCAGAGTCGCGGGAGGTGAGAGGATTCGCCAGACAGAGTGGGGGAGCAGAACGGGCAGACCAACCGAAACACACTGCCAAGGGCAGCAGCGGGCGGTCTGCTGTGCCATGTGGGTCCTCTCCCTGGCTGAAGGCAGGGATGGAACTCGTGCTGCAGTGGCTGCGGTTTGCTTCATAGTGCGTTGCTTAACCCACTGAGCCACCAGGGAGGCCCTGTTAACTCTTTTTTTAAAAAAAGATTTATTTATGCATACAAGAACTGGGGTACAGGCCAGAGGTGTGTGGAGTGAGTGATTCACCAGAGACAGAGTGGGGAGCAGAACAGGCAGATGGCCTGAAACACACTGCTGAGGGGAGCAGTGGGAGAGTCAGGAGAGGTCTGCTGTGCCATGTGGGTAACCTCCCTGGCTGGGGATTGAATTCATGCTGCAGTGGCTGTGAATGCTTCAGAGTGCAGTGTTTAGCCCTTTATGTCCGAGGGAGGCCCCTCGAAAGGTCTTCTTTTATAAAGGACAATTATGTATTTTTTTCTATGTCAACTTACCTAAACAAGGCGAAAAACTGAGAGTCAATCACTGAGCTCTAATGCTGATCTCCAGGAACTAAGTTCCTCAGCTTGACTCTGACCTCTTAAATAAAAATCTCTTTAACTATTAAACTTTGAGTTTGCTTTACAGTGGTGATTATATTAGTTAACAAAGGGTTTTGTTTTGAACATTATTTAGGTGTCATGCAAATTGGAGAACAAAGCAGCACTGCTGATCTCATTCTTAGGAATGTGTGTTGAATACATCCTCTCTGTCCTAAGTCAGCGCCAGTCTCTCAGCCTGTCAGGCCCATACAGGGGATGCTGCCTGGGGAAGAGGCTGCAGCGCATCACAGGCACTTAGTGTGTTTCCCTCAAGCTCAGGAGAGGAGCATAAACCCCCAGAGGATAAGAACCATGCTTAGGGCTAGATGTGAGGGGTCTGCCTGTGCCCAGTTCTGGAGAGGGCCCTGCACATTAAATATACATTTCCTCTGTTTTATAAATATATATACACACACAAATATAATGTATATAACTTAATGTATATAGTTAAATCTATAGTACATTTAATCTGTGTACATATATAAAAGACCATGTGAGGGCCTCCCTGGTGACGCAGCGGGTTGAGCGCTGCACTGTGAAGCATCCGCTGCACAGCAGTGTGAGTTCGATATCAGATCAGGGAGGGAACCAGCAGACCTCTTTGTCTCACCTGCTGCTCCCCCTCAGCAGTGTATTTCAGTTGATCTGCCTGTTCTGGTCCCGGCTCTGTCTCTGGTGAATCCTCTCACCTCCCACACCTCTGGCCTGTGCCCCAGCTCTTGTATGCATAAATAAATAAATCTTTTATAAAAAAAAAAAAGACCATTGAGCACCTCTGTCATCTGGGAAGTTTGGGACCTGGTACCCGTGACCTGTAACCCTAAATATCACTTTTGTGATAACACTGCAGTCACCAGTAAAATGCTTCTCCAAACAAAAGGTAACCGTGCAGGAATTCCCCTGATGTTGGAGATTGAAGTATAAGGAAGAATTTGTCAGCAAAAACATTTACGTATGATAAGAGATAAATTGATTTGTCAAGTCCTTATTCTCAGCAGGAATGCAGTAAGTTCTTGCATGCTGAGTATAGTATATATTTCCCAATAGTGCTAAGAGATGTTTTTATTTTCTGGCATCTCTTTTGTGTTACAATTCATAATTCTAGAAGTAGTCATGAATAAATGTGGTATTTATGATACATATGCCAGAGATAAAGGTTTTCAATAGTAAAAAATTCATACTGCTCTTCAGTGTGCATATAGGCAGGTCTGGAAATGCATAAGGCTTTATCATAGTGCTTTACTTTGGCAACTAGAAGTGGATATTTAGTGCCAGGCATGAAAATTTTTATATAAATACTCTGATAGTAATTTTTAAAAAAGATTTATTTTTTATTTATTTGTGCTGGGGTATGGCCCAGAGGTTGGGGAGGGGTGGGGAGAGGATTCACCAGAGGCAGAGTGGGGAGCAGAACAGCTGGATCCACACTGCTGCGGGGAGCCACGGGCGAGGCAGGGTTAGCTCCCTGGTCAGGATGCCGCAGTGGCTGGTGGTAGCTTGATAGCACTGAGGTTTTTTAAACCCTGTGCTACCAGGGAGGCCCTAATAATTTTTTTCAATTAAATAAGTTTTGGGCTTTATTTTAATAACTTTGACATAAAGTTTTAACATTTATTAGTTATAATTTGTGCTTTCCTTACAAATTAATAGATTTAAAAAATATATTAGTAAAGTAACCTTTTAAAATTAAAAAAATGTACATGATTATAACTCAAAACAAAAGGAATCAGGTAAAATTATTTTATTCAACCTTGCCTATCTAAAATATCACACATGAAAGCAATATTTAATCATGAGCTATTTTACATTACTTTTTTCATACTAAGTCGTTTCTCTTTTTTTAAGATTTATTTATTTATTGCATAGGAGAACTGGGTTGTAGGCCAGACTTGCAGGGGGTGAGAGAGTCACCAGAGACAGAAACAGGAAAGGCACTGCTAAGGGGAGCGGTAGGTAAGCCAGACAGGAGGGGTCTGTTATGCCATATATGGGTTAGCTCTTTGGCAAGGGATTGAACTCAGGCCTCCTTAGTGGCGATAGCGCTGAGACTCAACCTCTAGGCCACCAGGGAAGTCCCTAACATGTGTTTGAAACCAAGTGTCTTATAGTTGCAGTACATCCTCCATTCAGACTAGCCACAATTCAAAATGCTCAAACCACAATATGTCTAATGTCCTCCATACGAGGCAGTGCAGTGAATACTTTGAATTTATTTCAGGAGATATGGCTTCACCTGTCTTATACAATGCCATTCTTTGGAACAATTTAAAAACCATGTGCAATACTTTCTGGATCTTCCCAGAGATGTCACATCTTGATGAAATACATATCAAAATTGACCTTTCAGACACATGATATGAGTACCTATTAAATGCTCCTAAAGCAATTAGACTTATTCTAGACAAGACAGAAGACACGTGAAATGAGTTAAATCAGTAGATTTTAAAATGAAGAATAAATTGTAGTTGGTGGTGTAAAAGGAAATTAATTTCAGATTTCTTAATCCACACTTACTTGGGGTAGGTGTCACTTGCAACCAATATTGTTATCAAAAGTTTGCCAGGGTAAAAAGAGTAAAAGGCTCAAGACTGTCTATTTAACTTATAAATGACATTTAATTTTAGAGAAAATTGCTTACTTAAATGAAACTGCATTTGACATGTAAACAAAAGTGACATTCTAATAAAACATAAGAAAATCAAAGCAAGGAAAAGAAAATGTACACTTGCTTTGAAGGAAAACAATTGATTCACAAATAATCCTAAACTAATCTCTAAACAGCCGATTTTCTGGCAATTATAGAACAAGGTGTAAACTCAATTGAAGAGCAATTTGAACAACAGAAAAATGAACTTAGAAAACAGTGTATGGTTTTAGATACTGTTTTAAGAGATGAAACATTGCAATATAAGTAATAGTGATTTCTGTGATAAAACTAAAGTATTTCATATTTTCTGCAATTTAACTTATTATATACAATTCCAATAAAATATTTGAATGTGATTTGTAAAATTGAATGTTCATTTCTGAATCTAAAATATGTATTGACAAATCCAGTTGCTACTGAGTTAGCAAAACTTATCTTAAAACTGAAGCTGGGACCTCCCTTGTGGCTCAGCACCGCACTCTGAAGCATCCGTGGCACAACAGCACACAGTTGGATCCCCAACCAGGGAGGTGACCCACATGGGGCGGCAGACCTTTCCTGCCTCACCCGCTGTTCCCCTCAGCAATGTGTTTCACTCGATCTGCGTGTTCTGCTCCCCACTCTGTCGCTGATGAATCCTCTCACCTCCCGCAACCCTGGCCCTGTACCCCAGCTCTTGTGTGCATAAATAAAAATCTTAAAAAAAAAACAAAAAACTGAAGTTAATTTAAAAAATCCCTAAGATTATGACTTAAAATTATGATCTAATTTTCCATTTCTGGGAAATAGCATGTATATCTATATCATTATAATCCAAACAGCATAATTAGCAACCCTCAGGGAAAACTGGAGGGTGAAACCACTTTGACTACTGTGAATGGCTGGTACCTGCAGTGCTATGAAAGCTTTCACAGAGTCACCCAAAATGAAGGACAAAATACAAGTGTATACTACAAAATATACAGTATAAGCATATAATGCAAATATATAATATATACATACACAATAATATGCATCCAATATTCAACAATACATCAACAGACCAGACATGTCTCATGACCATTAAAAGTCATTGTCTGCGGCCTCCATGGTGGCTCAAGGGTTGAGCCCTGCACTGTGGAGCTACCACAGCCACTGTAGCACGAGTTCAATCCCTGGCCAGGGATCGGACTCACATAGCGCAGCAGACCTCTCCTGCCTTGCCCACTGCTCCCCTCAGCAGTGTACTTCTGTAGATCTTCCTGTTCTGTTCCCCACTCTGCACTCTGTCTCTGGTGAATCCTCTCAACCACCCTCCGCCATCCCCCCATGCCTCTGGCCTGTACCCCAGTTCTTGTATGCATATATAAGTAACATCTTTTTTTAAAAAGTCATTGTCTAATATTTTTACCAACTTTCAGGCATATCAAAATCAGTTTTCATATATTTACTTAAAATTGTGTTATTTAAAGATATAGTCAAGATAGGAAGATAGCATATATTAGCTTGAGATGATTACTTAACATTTAGACATATAAATGTGGAAATATCAATATATAGCAAGTATGAGGAAATTTATGGATTTCAATTTGGATTTATGGCAATAACTTTGAGGTATACATTAAAATGATAAATGAAGAAAATTTTATGTTGTTCATACTGAATCTGTAAAACTGCATTACCAAAAATAACACATCAGGCAAATGAAACTGCATGGCTATTAAAAGAGATGGCCTCCTCTGCTATTTTGAACAAATTTACCACAAAGCAGTAGTCACATACTGAGGCTGAAGAAACTCAAGGCTGCAGCCAAATGCATCTGCTGGCCTTATCCTGCTTCCCAATTCCTTCATCCCGGGAGGTTCATTATTCTTCCAACTAACTCCAGCTTTCAAGCTTCCCTCTGCCCCTAGACTTCCTAAGGCAGCCTGCTTGCCTTCAGGCACACATGATGTCATCTGACACTGAGAGCCTCCTTCATTCTGGGTGACTCACCAAAAGCTTTTATAACACCACAGGTGCCAGCCATTCACAGTTACTCAAAGTGGTTGCACCCTCCAGATTTTCTTGAGGGTTTATGTTGCAGGCATATCCAAACCCATCTAAGAAACTGGTTGCATACCCACAAGGTTGAGATAACTGGTGAACTAAGAAATTAAAGATGGGGGAGTCTCCCTGGTAGCACAGGGGTTAAAGTCAAGAGGCAGCCTAAGTTCAATCCCTGGCCAGGGAGCTGATGCACATGGCACAGCACATTTCTCCTGTCTCGCCCTCTGCTTTTTCTCAGCAGTTATTTCACTAGATCTGATGATTCTGCTCCTTGTCTGTCTCTGGTGAATCCTTTTACTCCTGACACCTCTGGCCTACACCCCAGTTCTTGTATGTGTAAATAAGTAAAAATATATCTTTTTTAAAAAATTAAAGATAGGACAGTCCTAAACATCTTTCCTTTTTTTTTTTAAAAAAAGATTTATTTATGCACACAAGAGCTGGGGTACAGGCCAGAGTCACGGGAGGTGAGAAGATTCACCAGAGACAGAGTGGGGAGCAGAACAGGCAGACTGACTGAAACACACTGCGAGGGCCGCAGCAGCGGGAGAGGCAGGAGAGGTCTGTTGCGCCATGTGGGTCCCCTCCCTGGCCGGCTGCAGGTATTGAACTGTGCTGCAGCGGCTGTGGTTTCCTTCATGGTGTGTTGCTTAACTCACTGCGCCACCAGGGAGGCCCCTAAACATCTTTCCTTGAGGCACACTATTGCTGACAAGTTTTCAAAACGCTCCCATCATGTGTGTATTGTGTTGTGTGCATCTATCATATTGTGTGTCATTATTGCTTTGCTTTGCCTTTTCTCCCCCCTCAGTTTTCTTGAGAGCACTTCTGAGTTTTGGGATAGTAAGAAGAAGGGTTAAGAAGTGAGAAGAGTAAATAACTACCCCTAAATAAAGCATCCTGTGGCACTGAGGAGTACTTACTTACACCTGGTAAACACCAGCCAGACATCTTGCTCTCCTCACACTGAACGCCTTCCCTTCACCTCTCTACCAACATCTAAAATCAGAGCAGAGAGGCCTTGTCCCCCTCTCGATTTGAAAAAGAATCATTCTCATTGTGTGTGGGAACAAAAGAGCATATAGATCAAAGGTCTAGGGTCTTCAGCCCCACCACAATCACATGACCACACAGCTCAAAGGCAGTGACTGCCAAGTGAAGTGCTTGTCAGAAGCTTCTGGCCTCTCAAGGGGAGACTCTGGTTACCTAGAAACAGTCTCCCATGTCAGTTACATGGTTTTGTACTGTGCTGCCCACAGTCCTCTGGGAGAATATGTATTTAGACATTTCAAATTGTACCCCTTATGAAAGCATCCTTTCGAAAATTTTATCCACAGCAAAAATCCTTGCATTCCTCCAACTCCCAAATTCATTTTGATTTTCCTTTGGAACTTTAGATTCTGTTTGCCTAGTTTTCATACCACAAAATCCTGTTGGTAGTTATATTGTAATCATGTTTAAATGTATAGGTTATTTATAGATTGCGCTTTTTTTTTTTTTACGTATTAAGGCTTCTTATCTAACAATAAATAATAACAATCCACATATGTTTTTATTTTGTTCAAGTTATTCTTTTCTGCCCTCAGGATGTATTATGACTCATATTTATTGTTGAGTTTAGTCATAGTTTGCCTTGTCTTGATATTATTTTTTTATATGCTGATAATATTAATGACAACTTCCATTGTCTTTTCAGACTGCTTATTATCTGTATGATGACCAGTTAGTAATTTTAATTTGACTGAAGCAGAATTGCAACATGAGTTCCATCCCCAGCCAGGGAGCTGACCCACATGGCATGGCAGACATCTCTTGTCTTTCCCACTGCTCCCCTCAGCAGTGTACTTCAGTAGATCCTTCTGTTCTGCTCCCCACTGTTTCTGGAGAATCCTCTTTCTCATACACACCCCCAGTTGTGGCCTACACCCCAGTTTTTCTATGCATAAATAATAATAAAAAAGAAGAATTCTCTTCTTTCAAGTAAGTCATCCTCACCGAAGGAGATTTTTCTGCTGGGAAAAACCAAAGGATTTTGTTAAGGGAAAAGTCCCATGTTGCCTCTTCTAAGGGTTTGTGCTTACTTATACACATAAAAGCAAGTAATCAAGCTCTAATGTCCCCAAAGAATTTTTTAATCAGTGAGAAGTCCCTAGGGAATGGGGGAGAAGAAGAACAGGGGAGAGAGAGATTTCAAAATATAGACACCCCATCAAACCACCCTTCAGTGCCAGTTGTCCCAGTTCAAGAAGTCAGGAAGTGGAGCAGCAAGACTCAGCACTCTTACAGAAGCTGCACACACCATTGGCAAAAATTTAGTAATGTGATCAACCTGTAGGGAAACAAAAATTTGCTACCCCAAACTATGTCTTTGAGCAACAGGGTATTTCATAGGAAGAGCCCTGAAGGCTGAGTGGAGGTGTAACAGTGAGATAGCCATAGAAAGGGGAGGTTCCAGGTTACCTGTCCCACCCAAGGAAGGGTGGAGCTGAGCAGCAAGAAGGGAGAAGCCGCAAGATAGAGAAAGAAGACTGGAGGAGGTACTTGGAGCAGAGAGCTATGTGAAGAAATTGCACTTGCTTGACTTGTACCAGGGATCTGGGGGAAATGGAAAGAGACGCTTGAAAGAGATATGGGTGAGAGACCCATGGGGAGGCTGACAATGGCAGCTGTTAACTTGACCTGTATTTTGATTTTGCTTTTTTCCTTCCAGACTTATCTAGCCCCTTCTGTACCTTTTTTATGATTCCCAATAGGCGGTACCTTTGTGGCAAGCTCTTGGGTCTCATTGGCCCCACTTTGGGCCAATCCATTAACCATGAGGAGACAGGTAACTTTGGGTGTTTAATTGGAAAGTATTTTAACTATATTGTTTCTCTTCTCTTTATTGCATTAAATGTTATTTTTTTTAAGACTTATTTATTTATGCATACAAGCACTGGGGTACAGGCCAGAGGTGGGGGGGTGGTGAGAGAATCCACCAGACAGAGCAGGACACAGAACAGGCAGATTGACAGAAACACACTGCTGAGGGGAGCAGTGGGCGAGGCAGGAGAGGTCTGCTACGCCATGTGGGTCACCTCCTTGGCCGTCGGCAGGGATCGAACTCATGCTGCAGTGGCTGCAGTTTGCTTCATAGTGCGTTGCTTAACCCACTGCGCCACCAGGGCGGGCCCTAAATGTTATTTTCTATTGAAGGTCTTATACAAGAGGAGTACTTTTGTTTTTATGTGAGGGATGGCAGAACCCATTTTTTTAAAAGATTTATTTATTTATGCATATAAGAGCTGGGGAGCAAGCCAGGGGTGCTAGGGGAGGGGAGAGGTGAGAAGACCCACCAGAGACAGAGTGGGGAGCAAAACAGGCACACTGACTGAAATACACTGCTGAGGGGAGCAGTGAGCAAGACAGGGGAGGTCTGCTGTGCCACGTGGGTAGCTCCCTGGCTGTGGACAGCTTCATAATGCTGAGACTTAACCCCTGTGCCACCAGGGAGGCCCCTGATATTTTTTCTTATCAATCTGCCTGATGCCTATTTGATTACTTGCCAACCCAAATGGGTATGAGATGATCTTCTTTGGGCCTTGACAACTCCCATCTACAAGGGAGAATAGAACATATCTCTGGTTAGGTGATATGTACTCCCAGGAAAAAGGAAAATTAGATTTTAGGTAAATAAATAGCAATTTACCATGAAGAATGATTAAGAAACCAAAGGTTTGTTTCTAATTCTGAAAATTTCCATCATGAAGTTAAAAAAACAAGGTTCATCAAAATACATTTAGAGATCAAAATAACTTTAACAAATAATTTGTAAATTGAGCAGCACCCTGCCTAGCAAATAAAAACACACTGCAAGGGGTGTGCACAAAGTGAAAGGTATTTATAGTCAGAGAGAAGATGGCACAACATTTTTAGCAAAAGAAGATTATTTATACATCGGTTGATTTTTAATAATGCACACCTGGAACTTACATAATGCAATGTTACTTCAATTTAAAAGAAAAAGATTATTTCAGGCAAAGCCACCTTTCATCGGAGGAAGGCAGGAGGTCTTAGATAACAGATTACTTCACTAATATTGATCAGGAAGCTCCAGATTGATTGGTTTAAAATTATACTTTTGTGAGTGGTTGATGGCAATTAGATTAAGTATGGGGCCTCCCCTGGTGGCGCAGTGGGTTAAGCAATGCACTACGAAGCAAATCGCAGCCACTGCAGCACAAGTTCGATCCCTGCTGCTGTGGCCAGGGGGGGGACCCACATGGTGTGGCAGACCTCTCCTGCTGTGCCCGCTGCTCCCCTCAGCAGTGTACTTCTGTTGATCTGCCTGTTCTGCTCCCCGCTCTCTGTGGTGAATCCTCTCGCTCCCCCCCCCACCCCCCGACACATCTGGTCTGTACCCCAGCGCTTGTATGCATAAATAAATAAATCTTTAAAAAAAAAAAAAGGTTAAGTATGAAGTCTCCGTAGGACCTGGCACAGATGACTTCCATTTTGGGACTGCATTTTTTTTTTATTTTATTGTTATTATTATTTTTAAAAGATTTATTTATTTATGCATACAAGAACGGGGTACAGGACAGAATGGGGGGTGAGAGGATTCACCAGAGACAGAGTGGGGAGCAGAACAGACAGATTGACTGAAACACACTGCTGAGGGGAGCAGTGGGGTGAGAAGTCTGCTGCGCCACGTGGGTCCCCTCCCTGGCCTGGGATCGAACTTGTGCTGCAGTGACTGCAGAGAGCCTCACAGTGCTTAACCCTTTGTGCCGCCAGGGAGACTCCCTATTTATTTTTTTTGTAACAAAAGTTTGGGGGGACCTAGGACTTTTTTTTCCTAGTTCTGCTACTAACAGTCCACATCTTTTCTCCTATATGTGTATGTCATGCTATAAACCTCTAAGAACTGCGTTAGCTGCAACACACAAAGTTTGATGTGTTCTATCTTCATTTTCATTCAATTAAAATATTTTCTAGGGCCTCCCTGGTGGCACAGTGGGTTAAGCAACACACTATGAAGCAAGCCTCAGTCACTGCAGCACGAGTTCGATCCCTGCTGACGGCCAGGAAGAGGACCCACATGGCACAGCAGACCTCTCCTGCTGAGCCCGCTGCTCCCCTCAGCAGTGTGCTTCTGTTGATCTGCCTGTTCTGTTCCCCGCTCTCTGTGGTGAATCCTCTCACCCCCCACCTCTGGCCTGTACCCCAGTGCTTTTATGCATAAATAAATAAATCTTAAAAAAAAATATTTTCTAATTTCTCTTGAGACTTCCTCCCTGACCTATGGTTATCTAAAAGTGTTTGTATGGGCCTCTCTGGTGGCACAAGGGGTTAAGTCTCAGTACTATGAAGCATCTACAGCCACTGCAGCCCAGGCCAGGGCTGTGATGCACAGGGAGCAGCAGACCCCTCCTTTCTAGCCCACTGCTCCCCTTAGCAGTGTATTTCAGATAATCTGCCTGTTCTGCTCCCTGCTCTGTCTCTGGAGAATCCTCTCACCTCCCACACCTCTGGCCTGTGCCCCAGCTCTTGTATGCATAAATAAATAAATCTTTAAAATAAATACATAAAAGCGTTGTTACCTGGCAATTCCAGGGAAAGCATGGGTAACCTGGGTTGTGAGTCCTTATCCTTGGACATAAAAACTTAGGGCAGGAGGTGGGTGGTAGCATACATCTGAGCAGGCATGAACCTATTCCCCAAATCAAGTACCAATTTGTAAACCACTATTACCTCAATAAATAAAATAAACTAGAACTCAGGACAAGACACAAAACAGATATGCAGAGAGAAATTTTTAAAAAGAAAGGTTTATTTACAAGGGGACTGAGAAGGGAAGAGGAGTAAGGAGAAGGCAGAGGAGGAAGACAAAGAGGATGATGATGAATTGGCTAGCAATTGGTTGGATACCCTCTGTCCTGCCAGCAGCACTGTCTGAGCTGATGGTGGGCGTGGTGTGATATACTCAGCTGCTGACGTGAGAAATTGTATGCCTGAAACTTACACAGTGTTGTAAAATAATATTACCTCAATAAAAGCACAGAAAGCTATGATTCTATCTAGGGTGCTGGATAGTGCTGTTTCACTTCAAATACACTTTTCTGATGACATCCAATTGTTACCTTTTTGAGAAAAGTGTGCATGGGTCCTTATCTTTGGAGAGTGGTCTCTAACTCCTCTGAGCTCCTTTGTGAGACCAAAATGAATTTTACATAATGGTCAGTGTTGTACAGAATATGACCTGGATGGCATGAAATTGTATGTCATCTAAATGTTTTGCCAATTTTGTGATATACTAATTTACTGAATAGGGACCTCCCTGGGTTAAGCAATACACTATGCCGCAGCCACTGCAGCACAAGTTTGATCCCTGCCACCAGCCAGGGAGGGGACCCACATGGCGCAACAGACCTCTCCTGCCTCACCTGCTGCTCCCCTTGGCGGTGTGTTTCAGTCTGCCTGTTCTGCTCCCCACTCTGTCTGGTGAATCCTCTCACCTCCCTGGACTGTGGCCTGTACCCCAGCTCTTGTATGCATAAATAAATAAATCTTTTTAAAAAACAAAACAAAACCCCAAAGAATTTACTGAATAGGCAAAAGATACTTTACATTTCCTAGAGGTTGATCAAAGATTACAAAGATCAGAAGATGTTCACTATCTGTAAGATTGTAGCATTTACCACTACTTCAGGCGTGAGTAGAACAGAAGTTCACTCAACAGGTAAAAATTATATACCTTTGCGTGACCTATATGTCTAATGGGTTCCAGACTATAAAATAAGATGTATAGAGTAGTGAAGAACTCTAGAAAACATGCCACCTGTGACAATAGTCCATTATCCTTTGTTGTCATGAGGGAAGGTGGGTCCAGTTGTTGCCAGGCCTGATTTTCGAGGGAGTTCAAAACCCTGGATTTTTATATGAACTTATCTAATTTTTAAATGCTGGCAACAAATCCAAAGTGGAAGGAAGGAAAGGAGGGAGGTAGAAAAAGAAGAAAAATAAAAGAGAGCCAGGCGCAAGCTAAACAGAATACTTTGCCAGTTTGTTATACTTGCCTTATGCAGACTACTTAATTTCTATATTTTCCCAACAAATGAACATATATTTATGTCGAGATATACTCAGAATTACATCAAATGCAGTTATAATTAACAGTGTTTTGCCAGTTGTTTAAATCTCTCCACACATCTTTATTGCTAAGTGCTCAATAAAAATGTCTATCATTACTTATTTTATTTTACATTTTATTTTAAATGGACTGTGTTAACAATTACATGCAAAAAGAGATACAACTTTCATAATGCTCTAGATGATTGTGATGCACACTTACATTTTAGACTTTTTTTTTTTTTAAAGATGAGCAAGCATAAAGAGGTCGGTTTTTTGTTTGTTTGTTTTGTAAGCCCTACTGGAGCACTCAACTTCTACAATTCACTTCTAAATTTAGAAGGTTAATGAGAAAGTGTCAGAACATTAGGCATCACTCTATTTAAAAGCAGTACTTCTATAAGAATTTAAAGGCAACTGTCTTGGCTTATGAAAATCTGTCATTGGAGTTATTTCCATTTCTGAACAACTTCTATGACTATAGAGATGCTCTATGACATCAAGCACACCTATGTATGTAGTAATCCCCAAAGAAAAGGCAATCATTAATCTTTTTTCTCCACTGACTGACAAAACACTGACAATCAACCTGGTTCCCGTCGTTGTATCCCGTTTCCCTCATGAGATTCTCATGGCTTTAGGCACCTTTTCCTTGTTTCTTTCAGAATGTTTGTGCTCATCTCTCTCCCAGGGCTACAGTTTTGCCCATTTAACATATGCCTATTTTGTTTCTACTGTTTCCTCTGTTTTTAATTAGGACATATCAACATTTTCAACTTCTCTGCCTTTTCAGAAAATTGTATACTCCCCACACTCGCATCCCAAATCACCCCCTTTCATCCTACCCCTAAACCCACCCATTCTAGAACCTGAACCCCCCACTCTCTACTCCCAGATCTCTTGACCTAAAATGCCCTTAGCTTCCCGTCCCGCGCTGTACACCTTCCTCAAGTTCCCCCGCCTCAGCCATTCCAGAAATTGACAAAGAAGTTACAGAGGGAGTGCCACTTTTCTGCGCAGTAGGTCTCGGTGAGCTGCGCGTTCTCTTCCAGGCCGTCAGGGTCGGGCCGGGTCCCCGGGGTTAACTCCTGGTCGTGGTCCGAGGCCGCCTTCCTTTTGCCTGCTTTGGTCTTCTCAGAAGGCTTTCCTTTCGGTGGCACGCTGGGGGGTGATGGAGCCCTCGCGGAGGGGCCAGGCGAGCGACCCCGGGGCCGCCCTCGGCCCCTGGCCCAGGGTTTGGGCTCCCGGCGGACGCCCAAAGCTTGGGAGCCGGCGGGTGGGAACCCGTGGGGCACCAGGCGCAGCTCGGCGCGGTGGCCCTTCTTGCCCGCGCACAGGCGAGCCTTGAGCGGCGCGGGGTCGTGGCAGGGCAGCCGCTTCTTGCGCAGCCCGCTCAGCACCTGCTTCCAGTAGTGCGAGCGGCGGGCCGCGTAGTCGGCGCAGCGCTCCGGCTCCCCGCGGTAGGCACAGTGGTGGCGCGCCCCGTCCGGGCCCTGGCAACGCAGTGCCAGTTCGCTGCCCGCCGCGTGTCCTGGGGCCGACAGCAGGAGCTGCCAGCTGCACGCGTGCCTCTCGGGGCTGACGAAGCGACCGGAAGAACCGCCCAAGGGACCCGGGACCGGCTCCGCGGCTCTGCCCACGGCCCCCTTGTCCCTCCCGGCGGAAGCGAGGAGGCAGGTGCCCAGCAGCAGCGGCAAAAGCGACGCTTGCAGCCTCAGAAGACTCATGGCCCCGCGGTGTCTGCACTGGGCGAGGCTTTCCTGGGACCTCTGGATGTCAGTGGTGACAGGGCCAGGAGCGCAGGGTCCCCCAGACCTGCGAACAGAGGCAAAGACCCTGTTGACTGAATTGGGCTAAACTTTTCGCCCAAGCCATACACCTGCGAAATCTCCCTCCCCAGACTTTCTAGGCGCTGGTTTAGCGTGGGCAGCGGCTTGCTGCGAGGGACACCTCTGAAAAGTTTTCCTGGGAGGAAACCCGTTACTGCCTATTGGTTTTAAAACCACTTGAGCGTTGAGGTTTTCTTGCCGGTGCAAATAACGATAGCAAGACGACACCTGATAATTTTCTCTACCCCTTTCCTCCTTCACCCCCTGCCTTCTCGACCTCTAATAAAATCACTGGAGATTGTTTCTTAGAATCATGCACTTTGAACTTACCGAGTTCTGGGAAAGGTGACAGAGCCTTAATTGGGTGGAATGAGTGACTGCAAGAAGGATTAGTCTGTTTTAGCAGGCGCCCAGTGAATGATCGTGTTATCTATGGGGCAGAAGGGGCCTCCCCACTACGCCCCTCCCAGACTTCTCTAACACTGGGAGATTCTCCACCCCCACCCCCTCCCCACACCACCCTAGGAGGTTGACAGAAAGGGCCCTGTAACATGAAATATAAATCTTGTGTTTTGCTTCCAATGTTTAAAATAATCACACAGATTTTACACATTTAATTATCTGAAAATAAAAGTTAAACAGAAAGATCTGATTTTAAAAAGTAAATAAAACAACTTAATATTCTAAACCAGGCAGTAATTACACTCTACTTTTCAAATATTCTGAGTTCTATATTTTCACCCATCTTTTTTCTGATAGTCTTTCTCATCCTAACAATTTGACATTAATTCTAATAACTGTAACTACTAATAAACATTTAATGTCCTAATTTATTATAGCATACTATACTGTCTAGCAGTTCACCCAGGGGTGCATGTTTGCACTTTGATTATCTTTAGGTTTTACAAATAAATGATAAACTTATTACAAAGTTATAAGTAAAAAAAAATTGGATTATAGTCGCAAAATAATCTTTAAGAATTAATGTGTTCTTGAATTTCCAAATTTTTACATTTAAACAAAACCATTGTTTTACACTTCAGGAAATTCCATGATCTTTTTTTAACGTTCTCAGCAATAAATGTGAACCTTTTTTATTTCCAGAGTTTATACTTCTGATTATAATTTTATTATACAAGGGAGTTTTTTCCTGAAGTACATATTCAAGAAGTCTCATTATAAGCCCCAATGTTTTCTGCGACAGTATTTTCTAATACTGAAGTCCTTAATGTTGTATTTTAACAGTCATAATTTGATTATTAGTATAAAAAACAAAATGTTTTAGAATTAGAAGAATATATTTAAATATTTTTTAGTACCTATTAAATATTTGGTAGTATATATTGAACTAAGAACTAATTCTGGTGAATCAGAGAGATTATATGACTTACCCACAATCACAGATTATTTAGTGATTAAGCCACATCATCTGACTTTCAGTGACCACTAATATTTACATTTCAGCTTCATGCTTCACTACTATCACTTCCAAAGTAGGTTATGTCTTAATTATACCAATTAAATTTATACTGAAAAACAATTAGTACTTATGAAGTTAAGAAATACTAATGTTTCATAATTTGTTAATACATTTCACAGATGGAAACGTTTTCTTTCCCCTTAAAACCATGTCTGTATATATAAAGACCTGATGAGTAGTTAGTTACATGCTTTTTTTCTATTGACTTGGCATTACTTATTGTTATCATTCTACTGAACTAAATCAGAAGTTTTTCAGCTAAAGAGTGACATCTTGTGACATTCTACACTAATTACAATTAAAGAATTTATTTGAAAAGGTACACCTTTTCACCTTACTGAGTTTTTTGGGAGACCAAGCTTTCTGTCAGAAATACTTCCCCCAGAAGAAAAAGTTAAGGGTACACAGATGTACTCTGTCATGTTGGTAAGTTGTAACTTCTTATCAGAAGTTACTTTTTAAATAATTTGGCAAAATATACATAACAAAAAAATTACCATTTTAATCAACTTTTAGGTAAACACATCAGTGGCATTTAGTACATTCACACTGTGTTGCAACTATCTCCAACATCCATCTCCAGAACTTTTTCATCCTCCATAACTGAAAAGTCGCTCCCCATTGAATACTAACTTTTTAAAAAGGATTTATTTATTTATGCATACAAGAACTGGGGCACAGGAGGTCAGAGGACCCACCAGAGACGGAGTGGGGAGCAAAACAGGCAGATTGACTGAAATACACTGCTGAGAGGAGCAGCAGGCTAGAAGGAGAGGTCTGTGGGGCCATGTGGGTCACCTCCTGGCCAGGGATTGAACTTGTGCTGCAGTAGCTGCAGATCGCTTCATCATGCTGTGCCTCAACCCTTTGTGCCACCAGGGAGGGCCCTAAATACTAACTTCTTAAGCTTCTGTCATTGGTAACCATCATTCTACTTTTTTGTTGCTATGACTTTGACTACTCTAGTTACCACATATAAGTGGAATCACAAAATATTTTTCTCTTGTTGCTAGTTTGTTTCATTGAGTATAATGCTGTAACTGAGGATGAATTGTCAAATTGGTCTCAGGACCTAGAAGCACAAAAAAGAAAAAAAATATATCTAAACTTTTTCTCTGATACTTGCTTTTGCAGGCATAGCAGAACCTAGAAGCTTATTAGCTAAACTTGAGCTGACGCTAAAGTTGGTTAAAGCTGGGAAACACAAATACAGAGAATGGGGGCTACTTAGAGCTGAGGCACCCACCAAGAGAAACAGTGCCTGCCAGGGAGGGGACCCACATGGCACAGCAGACCTCTCCTGCCTTGCCCGCTGCTCCCCTCAGCAGTGTGTTTCAATCAGTCTGCCTGTTCTGCTCCCCACTCTGTCTCTGGTGAATCTTCATACCTCCCTGGACTCTGGCCTGTACCCCAGTGCTTGTATGCATAAATAAATAAATCTTTAAAAAAAAACCCAAAGAATTCTAAATTCAGAAAAACATCTGGTAAGGGTTTCAGGTAAGGTTGTAGATTAGTATTATTGTCTCCATTTCACTGAGAAAACCGACACATATAAGTTAAATTACTTGCTCAGGTCTCATCATTAACCAAAAGAATTATCAATGTAGTTAATAATATTTAGGAGTGCTTATTGTGGCAATCACTAAGTACATCGTACTCACTACCTTATTTAATCTTCACCACAACCCTATGAAGCACTAAAGATTTCCTCACTTCCCCAAGGAAGGAACTGATGTTTGGGAAGTTGTATACCCTTAACATCTGTGTGGTTTTACCACCCTTGTGGTGCAAAAAAAAAAAAAAAAAACCTTAAAAAACAAGCCAATCTGACATCAATATATTTGATTATTACAATATCCCTTACAAAGCAGTAACACCAACCTTTTCTGTCTTCTAAATATTATTCAGAACTATATAATTACCTCTTATTAAAAAGTAAGATTTTAAACTGTGTATTTTATTAGATGCTTACTAAAAACACACCTATGACTTTCTGTTGTATCTAGAATAAAATCCAGATCCCCTACAATGGCTCTTTCTACTTATCCTGTTTCTACTTATCCTTTCTACGTATCCTACACAGCAGACACCTGTTAGGTTTTACACTAGGGGTATCCTCTCTACCTGAAGGCTCCCCTGGCGTCACACAGCTAGCTGTCTCCCTCTTGTTATTCAGGTCTCAGCTTAAGTTCCTCTTTCGTTTTCTCCTCCCCAATTTAGGGTCTCTAATCACTCTTTATCCCATAATTCTGGTCTATAGCATATAAACATGCTATTTTCTCTTTTCCTCCCATTGGCATGTAAGTTCAACCAGGGTTGGCATCTGATCTATTGTTTTTTGTTAAGTCCCAAAACAACGTTCAGTATGTGGGAGGTGTCTAATTCTGGTAAATAAATGAATATACTACCAAGACAGTAATTTCTGGGATAATTAGTAATTTCTGCTCATTAGTTTCTGGGTTAAATTGAGAAGTCAGGTGGGACGAAACTGCAAAATGTGAAAATACTTGAACATCACAGTTTATACTTAGATTTTGTTTAATAGCATAAACAGTGCCTTACAGTGTGTCTGACACAGAACAGGTACCAAATATTTGTTGAATGAACTACAGTAAACATTATTAGCTTGGATCTTGGGTAAATAACCTTTCTCAGCTTAGTCTCCTTATCTGTAAAGTGAAGATTAAAACTTAAGAGTGTTGGCCTGTAAATTATATGAGGTAAAGCATGCCAAATGCCTAGCACACAGCAGGTACTTGTTAGTTTCTTTCCACTTACATTAAATACTACTTTATGAGTTGTAAAGCTCTTGTAAGCTCTTCTAGATACATGACCTCATTTTATTTCCATACCCATTTATAGTAATTCTCATTAAGTCTCATTTTATAGATGAAAAAGAGACTCAGGGGTTGAGACATAGCCTTTTCAGGTAATAAGAAGCCAATGGACAAGTTTTATAAGCAGAGGAATGCCATGATAAGAGCAGTGTTTGGGAAGATAAATCTGACGGTGGCCTATAAAGTGGGTTGGATTGAAGACGTTGGAGAATTAATACTTTTACTGCCACAAGTCAAGTTTAAGGTGATAAGGGCCTGCACTAGGTGGCTGAAGAATGTTTAAAAACCTAACAAATTAAGCGATAGCCAGATAAGCAAAAAAACAAACCAAAACCGTTGGTGGTGGTGGTGGTGGGGAGATACAGACGTTTGGGGGTTTTCAATTCCTGTAATTATGCAAAACTGGCAAAAGTGGCAAACATCTGAGCCGTGTTTAAATGCCATTTCCGTTTTACTGATTTCACCCCTCCTAAAGGTATTGCCACCCGGCCTAGAGCGTTTTATGGTTCTCTGGATCCTAATTTCCCCAGAATCAGTGTGGAGGGATGAAGTGGGACACTAAGGAATCAGACATAATGGATTTTAATTTCCAGAACCTCGCTAAATCGCCTTTTTTTCCTTTTCCGGAAAACAAGGGGATCCTTATTTCTCTTCCCCACTTCATTTTAAGATTAACGATGCAATCCAGATGAGCACAAAGACTTTTTCTCAGCACGCGCTGCCAGAAGCAAGCAGCTCCTACAGCTCTGGCTCACCCGCAGAACCGAGCGCCTCGCGGTGAGCTGACGTCATTTCCTGCGCGCTGACGCTCAGTCCGGCGTGCCGACGCCTGCGTCAGCAAAGAGCGGGGCTGGGGGCACCGGGTTTGAAGTCGTGCGGGTCGGAGGACTGTATCCCTTGTCGCCGTCTCAGACCCCTGATTCCCGGCTGCTGCGGGGACGAGCTCCGGGAGACGGCGGGACAGATGCCCGAGGGCCCGCGCCGGGACGCCTCTCGCCGCACTGGCCGCTCCCCTCTGCTCCGCGGCCTGGGCCTGCGCCGCTCTGCTCTCTGGAAACTAGCGTCTCAGCGGCGCGCCGCGTAGCTCGCGGGGAGCCCCGAACCGCCGGCGTCCGGCCATGGCGGTCTCCAGGTGGGTCTCATTGACGAGCCGACGGGAAGGCGGCCGGGGCGAGGCACGATCTCCTCTTCTTGCCTCCACTGCTAGAGAGGAGCGGTTCCCATTGTCACCGTGTTAGGTTGCCGTCCTACCCCAGACTTGGGAGTTCGCCTCTTGGTCGGCCGGGCTTTGCGCTCGGGTTACTCCTCGTAAATCGGTTCAGAAATATCTTTCCTTTTGAATAGACCCCTTGGCACATGCGAGCTGGTTTTTCTCTTTCCTCCTCATGTTTCTTATCTCTGGTTTCTCTTCCCGCTTTCATTTCTAGGAGAGTTTCTTAGTGTTCTAGGCACAGCCCTAACCTTCATTTCACCGGAAAACTTGTTAGAACTGTCGAAGTCGGAGGGATTTGTGTAACTATTACCGGACTTATCTTCCAGTTCTGTTAATTTTTTTCTCGACGGCTTTAGGGATATGCTCTTTCCTGAACCTTTTTCTTTCCTAGTAGCTTCTTCCTTTTGTTAAGCAGTAAACACTGAATCATCGGCATTGTAATCTTGAGGAAATTACTGTTTTAGTACTGTCTGCCTTGACTAAGGCTTGAAAGATGTATCACAGATCTTACTGTTTAAACATTTTTGCCAATTAGTAGGAAAGTCGTTTATTTGTGTAGCTCTAGGAAGGAAGTTCTACTTTCCTCCAATATCATGGAATGGTGTTTAAACTTTTTTTTTTTTGGTCATACGTTTTGATTTTAGTGGCCGCATGTGCAGGGATAGACCCTCTGACAGCAATCAAAAGGATTTACCAAATTCATTAAGAGTTGACGAGGCAAGTTCTCAGGGTAATTGGGTCCTTCTGCCACAGAGATTGAAGACTAAAATGGTAGTTCAAAAAAAAATAGTTTTTCATTCATTTTTCATAATTAGTTGAACGCATTCTTTGAGTACGTTATGTGCTCAGCTTTATCTGTTTCGCAGGCAGAAGATAACCCATCCCTCACGGACTCCCCAGACAACTGATGAAATAGTGTGTGGGAGAAACACATGGGACTTGGGTGAAAGGGGTTGCTAGGTACCTGTATTATGGGGCATCTAATTTTTTCAACTTTTGCAAATACAGAAAGGTGAGTTCTCTAATATGTTACCTCCAATGTAAACATAAATATATACATAAGAAATAGATTGATACAGAAACTTAATATGTAGGTAGGTTATACAATGTTTAAAGGAATAAGTAACTCTTGAAATTCTTCCCAGCAGGATTCGTATATTTTCACACTATTGCATATAGTTTAATGGAGACAAAATGAAAGGTAAAAAAGAGTCTAATCTGCTTGGCCAGTGCTAATTTGCAATTTACAGAAGTTCAGAGCACCTAACTTTCTTAATGACTAGTTAGTTTTGAAAGCTGCTTCCATTCTTGACATTGGATTTACAGGGTATTATTCTTTTTTCTGTAGATTCCTACTTTGCCAAAATGCTATTGCATTTTACTTCGGGGAAAAAAGCCTGTCATAAATTTATGAAAGAGCTATTTTTGTGCTTATTTTAGAATAACAGGTTTGAGGAAAACACTTTTTAAACACCTGTGTTTTGGGGCTCAGTTTTTGTGTCAGTACTCTCAATTCTTGCCTTTATCATCTGCAAATTCATTTTGAATAGCAAACTTTTGTTGCAAGCTGACCTCCACACACTTAGTACCTTTCTTTACTGGCTGAATTTACGTTTACTCTTGTTTGTGTATACTTGTGGAGTTCAGACTCATTTTAATATTATGCAGAATAGGTGAAAGATGGTTCAAGGTAATAATAATCTTATTTGCTAGAATCAAATTTAGGATAGTTTTTTAGTGCAGATTTTGCACTTTGTACATTAGTGTTCATAACTGAAAAGAAATGGTGTGATTTTTTTTTTTAGGACTTTTTATTTATTTATGCATATAAGAGCTGGGGTACAGCCCAGAGGTGGGGGGCGGGTGAAAGAACTCACCAGAGACAGAGTGACAAACATAACAGGCAGGCTGACTGAAATAACATTGCTGAGGGGAGCAGTGGGCGAGGCAGGAAAGGTCTGCCACACCATGTGGATCACCTCTCTGGTCCTGGATCCAACTCATGCTGCTGTGCCGTGGATGCGTCACAGTGCAGTTCTTAGCCCACTGTGCCACCAGGGAGGCGCCGCCCCCTTTTTTAGGACCTTCTAAATCTTGCCAACAGAAGGGAATTAATAAGTTGGTACCACCATTCTTTCAGTTGCTAGTGTCAGAAATCTGGGAATAGTATTTGACTTCTCCCAAAGTCGTCATCAAATTCAGTCCTGTCATTTCTACTTTCTTTCTTTTTTTTTTTTTTAAAGATTATTTATTTATGCATACAAGAACTGGGGTACAAGCCAGAGATGCAGTGGGCGGATGAGAGGACCCACCAGAGACAGTGGGGAGCAGAACAGGCAGATCTACTGAAATACACTGCTGAGGGGAGCAGCAGGCAGGACAAGAGAGGTCTGCCACACCTGTGAGTCACCTCCCTGGTGGGGGATTGAACTCTTGCTGCTGTGGTTGTGGATAGCTTCATAGTGCTACGCCTTTTCTGCTTGTGTCACCAGGGAGGCCCCATTCCTGCTTCCTGATCTTTCTCTAGTCGATCTTTTCTTCTTCCCATTCCATTTACCACAATTCTATTCAATACCAAGTTCATTGCTAATATAAGCACTTGCAACAGATGCCTCCATGGCATCTCTTTCTAATTTATTCTTCACTTCATTGATATTATTTGTTTATATGCAAATTTTGATGTTATTTTTCTGCTTATGTGTTTTCTCTTGCCTTAGGATAAAACCCAAAATTATTTAACAAACATCACATACTTTTTAATCTGGTTCACCTTTTTAGCTCCATTTTGTGCCAAGTTCTTTCTCTCCTCTCCCCGCTTCTTCCTTTCATTTTGAATCTGGATTTTTATCTCCTACTCTTTACCCTTGAAACTTTTCTGCTTTCCCTCCTTCCAAGTCTTTGTAATTTTGACCTTAGTTTTTGGGTTTATTGCTTTGTCCAAGAAGCCTTCTCTGGTTTTACTTCACCTGAGCTGTTTGCACTAATGTGTACCTCTGACAATCATAATATTCATCATATTTTACAATTGATTATTTAACTGTTTTTTTCCCATACCTTTGTTTAACATAAACTCTGTGAGAGAAGAAAATATATCTGTTATATTTGTCCCTAGCAGAGTGTCTGGCTCCTAGTAGGTGCTTAATATAGTATTTAAAATAAATAAGCTTTTGTTTCTTGTTTTAATACCTGTCATGACTTTACCATCATTTATATATACCAGAACATTCCCAGTGTGTTTTAGTGAAATTTGCTATAGCTTTTCCTCAGGAAGAAAAACTTTTATTATGGCTTAAAATTTGCTAGGATTATAACTTTAATTTTCAATTATTGCAAGAATTATTTAAAAAAATTTTATTACAGTGCAGTTCTGTGATAACATGATTTTTTTTGGATTCTAATTGGATATGTCACCCTGAATTTTGTGTGATCAGATTTTTTAGACCCCAGTTTATAGCTTTATAAAAGCCTCATTATATAATGCACTTTATAAGACTGTGACAAACTATGAAATGCACAGTCAGCTTTTGATTTGTGGGTAAGTTAAATCTTAAAATTTTTTATGACTAAAATTGCAAATACAGTTACAGCATTTGAAGTTCTTTGTGAAATATTGCTGAATATTTCTTTTTTTTTTTTAAGATTTATTTATGCATAAAAGCACTGGGGTACAGGCCAGAGGTGTGGGGGGGGGGTGAGAGGATTCACTACAGAGAGCGGGGAGCAGAACAGGCAGATCAACAGAAGTACACTGCTGAGGGGAGCAGCGGGCGAGGCAGGAGAGGTCTGCCGTGCCATGTGGGTCCCCTCCCTGGTCGGCAGCAGGGATCGAATTTGTGTTGCAGTGGCTGCGGTTTGCTTCATAGTGTGTTGCTTAACCCACCGCGCCACCAGGGAGGCCCCGAAATATTGCTGAATATTTCATGACTCCTTTAGACCTTAATAAAAGAGAGAGCATACAAGTATAGGAGTAGAGAGTGTTGCCCTTAAGATGTAAATGCTGGGGAGTTTCAGCTAAGCTTACTAGCTACTTATTCCAAAACCAACTTCAGTGTTGCTTAAAACAGTTGAGATCATAATTGTTAAATCTTTAAATACTGCCATTTTGCTTTGTGAGCTTTTCTCCCATATCATCTTGTTAGCTAGTTGGGCTTGGCCCACCAACATTAAAGACAACCTTAGAGAGATTTTTAAGTCTATGCTCATTACGGAAGATGGTGAACCTGTGACAGTATTGGGTTCCATGGCTTAACGTGGACTTTTTTTTTTTTTTGAGTTAGAAGTGAAGCTTTATTGTAGGTGAAAGGACAAATATGAGAGTGGGTGTGGGCAGATTCAGAGAATAGCCAATATAGATTTTTTAAAAAAAGATTATTATTGGGCCTATTGCCTGTTTGTGCCACCATTGATTGAATTTATGATGTATATTGATTAGCTAATGTGAACATAGTTTTTCCTTGATTATATAGAGAAAAAAAATTTTTTTAATGTGATTTAGTTTTTCTCCAGTGGTCTCTGCTATAAAGGTCATGTCTAAAATACCTAAACAGTAATCATGATTTGATTCTTATTTACAAGTTATTCCGTAAGTCTGTCACATAGCTTTGCTTTTATTAAATAATACACTGTTTATAAAGGATGCAGAAAAAAAGGAACACATGTTCTTATGGAAGAAACAAATTGGTACACATAAGCAGAACTTACTCAGTTTTGTTATTTCTTTCTTTGCACTGCTGATACTTTAGAAAAACATTGTTGCAACTAGCTTATTTTCCAAATTAAAACTTTCTGATGTGGGCAAAGTTCTTTCAGTGGGTCCTTCTTAAGGACAGGGATAAAGATAAAATGACCTTATTTACCTATTGGATACCATGGTTTTCTTTGTTTGCTAGGACTTTTCCTGTTACTTCTAGTTTCTTTCTTTTTTTTTTTTTTTTTAAGATTTATTTATGCATACAAGCACTGGGGTACGGGCCAGAGGTGTGGGGAGGTGAGAGAATCCATCAGACAGAGCAGGGGGCAGAACAGGCAGATGGACTGAAACACACTGCTGAGGGGAATAGCAGGCCAAGCAGGAGAGGTCTGCCTGTGCCATGTGGGTCACTGGCCTAGTCGGCAGCAGGGATCAAACTCGTGCTGCAGTGGCTGCAGTTTGCTTCATAGTGCGTTGCTTAACCCACTGCGCCACCAGGGAGTGTCCTACTTCTAGTTTCTTTTTTTTATACATACAAGAGCTGGGGTACAGGCCAGATGTGCGGGAGGTGAGTGGATTCACCAGAGACAGAGCGGGGAGCAGAACAGGCAGACTGACTGAAATACACTGCTAAGGGGAGCAGCGGGCAAGGCAGGAGAGGTCTGCTGCACCATGTGGGTCCCCTCCCCGGCTGGCAGTAGGGATCAAACTCATGCTGCAGTGGCTACGGTTTGCTTCATAGTGCGTTGCTTAATCCACTGCGCCACTAGGAAGGGCCCCTACTTCTAGTTTCTTATAAAATTGAAAGAGTACTGCTGTAAATTATATATCAAATATTTCACACTGAAAAAGAAAATTAGAACAAACCAGGAAAGTAAGAGAAATCATAAAGGAAACTTCCCATTTCAATCCCTGTCATAAATTCCTCAGTTTCTGTAGTTTATTCTTCAAAGTAATTGTGTAAAGTGTCTTTCTTTTTTAAAAGATTTATTTATGCATGCAAGAGCTGGGGTGCAGGACAGAGGTGCAGGGGTGGGGGGTAAGGGAGGGTGAGAGGATTCACCAGAGACAGAGTGGGGAGCAGAACAGGCAGATACAGAAATACACTCTGAGGGGAGCATCAGGTGAGGCAGGAGAGGTCTACTGTGCCATGTGGCTCACCTCCCTGGCTGGCATTTGAACTTGTGCTGCCATGACTGTGGCTTACTTCATAGTGATGCTGCTTAACTCCTTGTGCTACCAGGGAGGCCCCTGAAGGGCTCCTTTTTTGAACTTACGATAAAATACATGTAACATAATACCACTTTTTGCTAAAGAGTCTAGATTTTATTTAGATAAAAGACAAAATCTTAAGAGGCTATATGTGGTTGGATTAGGCATAGAGCTTAAGAAAAAATGTCCTCAAGTAAAATAACACTACTTGGTTATACTTTTCTAGCACTCCTTCAGCAGGTATTTACAGAATACTTTGTATGTTCTAGGTGCTAGAGACAGCAGAGAACAAAAATGGAGTCCCCATTCTAACTTTATATTCTAAGGTGGGAGTAGGGGAATGTAATTTATCTAGCATGCATCTGACCTTCCACCTGGCTTTAGTGTAGTTTCACATCCTTTTATTGATTCTTAGTGTTCTGTGCAGTAGCTTAAGTTAATTTACTTTCTTTTTAAATATGACATTAACATAGTTTAAATTTGCTCACCATATGAACTATAAGGTGTTTCAAAACACCAATCTAGATAGTTTCTTCGAAGTTGTTTTTCTTGACCATAACTTTTTGCTTAATGACATGTCAGACTTAATACAGTTTTTTTATAATAGATATTTATTCTTATTCCCTAAGTAACAGGGAAAGGTAAAAATTCAAATAGTGGGTATTTTAAATTTTATTATGCTTCTGCAAAATGTATGAAAGAATACATTACAAAATGCGTAGACTTGATCATTCTTTTTAAAAGTCACATAGCCATCCATGTGAAGTAGTATGTCAGTTGACCTTCCACAACTTTTCAGGGAGATTAAATGTTTAAAATACTGAGAATGAAAGTAGGTTGAAGAAGTATATGTCTTGTATCTTTTTTTCCCCATTTTCTAATGACTTTGGAGTGGAAATGCAACATACATAAACAATGAAGTAAAAATCTAGTACATGTGTTTGGTTTTTATAAAGGTTTCATTTATGCATACAAGAACTGGGGTGTAGGCCAGAGGTGGGGGGTGAGAGGATTCACTAGAGACAGAGTGGCTAGCAGAACAGGTAGCTCTACTGAAAAACACTGCTGAGGAGAGCAGAGCGCTAGACAGGAGAGGTCTGCTGCACATGTGGTTAGCTCCCTGCCTGGGAATCAAACTCAGCCACAGCCACTACGGATAGCTTGATAGGATGGAGACTAACTCCTGCGCCACCAGGGAGGTCCTAGTACATGTTTTATTAAATTGCATATGATTTTTTCTGTTCTTTTTGTATCTTTATGAGTTATAGTACAAACAAATGAAGAGAAGAGGGGTTAGGTTGCAGTGCCAGTATAATCTCTACGACTTCCATGTGCACTTTCTTTTTTTAGTTTTTAGGGCAGTTACCTGAAATCACATATTGGTAAATAAATGTGAATAATGTCTTGTGCTATCATCTCTCTGAATTAAAGGTCAAACTGAAAGTGGGCCAAATTTCTTATCAATAGATTCATAACCAGTGGATATTATCAAATATAATTGCCTTGTGTTTTATTTACATTATTCTTCTATAGTCTGGTTCAGCTCCCATTCAGCTGGACATCTGTTACCTCTTTCTCCATCTGTCTTTCCCTCAGAGAATGAAGAGAATAACATTTTTTCCTACTAGCTGTTCTTCAAGGGAAGGCTTAGCCAAAAGAAATATTGTGATAAGTATTGTGTTCCCTAAGCCAACCCTTTTAAATTCCTGTATCTTCTGACTACCTACCTTCCTTCAGACCTCTCCCTCACTAAAGTTCCTATCTGCCCTCCAGCATAATACTGACTCTATCTCATGCCCTTTATGCCTTCCCCACCAGTTCATTATACCAGCCTTTTCCTTTGTGGCCTGCCCTTGATGCTTATTCTGCTTGCCTCATAGCTGGCTGCCCTGGGATAACAAGTAAGACTGCCCTCTTGTCAGATCCTGGTCTGCCTATCTTTTTGTTCTTGCTTTTGTGTGGTGTCTAATCTGCTGTCCTGGAGAAAGGAATGGGAACTCCAAAGGGGACTTTGAGTCAAGAGAACCAAAGAAGCATTCTTGTGTCCCTTGTGTTGCCATTCCTCTATTCAGGGAGGCAAGTTTGGCTATCACCACATAGTGGACATTGTGAGAATAAACGGGCCTGGAATTGGATAAGAGTGTGAGCTGATCTGCTATCCTCAGAGCAGTTGGCTGATGGAGCAAGAGAAGTGATATGATACGACATTCAGATAAAAGACTTTGCAGAAAGGAGTGGCAAGGGGAAATATGTGGCTGTGAGATAGGATCAACATTACATTAAAGTGGAGTGTGGTTTTGATGAAACTTGGTAGCTGGGATTAAACGAAAGTTTAGGAAGGATGGGGATTATTGAAGGAATACGGTACCTACTACATGAACTCTTCCAGCTGGTTGTTTATAGCAGATGTGACTGCCTTGATGCTCAAAATGTTGAAATACTACAATGCTGATCTTTTCCATTATTGAAATATCACCTTATCATCAATTCCATTAGTTTTATAATTTATTTTTATGTGCTGTAACTATTACAGATTAAGATGTTTCTCAAAGGAAGCAAAAAGGAAAATTGTATTATAGCACACATGGTTTAAAATGGTGTTTAAATTTGTACTCAAGAACCTTGAACTTTATTTTTAATTTTAGATACAGTAAGTGCCAGCTACTCAATAAATACTTGAATACCATGCAAAGTGTTGTAGGGATAAAAAGAATTGTTGAAGGAGATAAAGGCTAAAGAGTATAAGACATTACATGATAAATAAGGTACCACAAAACAGCAGAGCAAATAGCAAAATGACTATTCAAGATGAGATTTCATGTGGATTTTCAGAAGAGGATGTAATCTGTTTTGTAATTTGTCTGGAATGGTTATTAGAGGGTAAAGGATTTTAATGAATCTTAGATGGAGCTGGATGAAGAATTAAATCAAGAAAAGATATTCCAAGTAGAGTAAACAGTAGACAAAATTGTGGAAATCTAAAAGACCTGTGTTTTCAAGATTTGTTTTGTTTTTTGTTACCATAAGGCGGAACCATGGTAAGATAGTAATTTGAACAAATCATGCTTTAGGCAGTAAGAGTTGCAACTAGATCACATTAGTATGGGATTATGCCCAGCAGGTAGTTGAAAGTGTGGTAGTGCTCCCAGATGACTTGATTTTGGGATATATGTACTGTGCTATTATGTAAACAAATAACAATACAGTCTCCTAAGAGAGAAACTGTTGAATTGAGCTGCGAAGAATTGAATCTGAGAGAATGTTCATATTAAGAGTAGTAAAAGTGAGGAAAACAAGGAGAGAATTAAGAGATTAGAGAAGGAAAGGATGTGATAATGTGAAAATTTTGGAAGGAAAGTAGTAAGGATGGAATACTTGACCTCAGATGTCATAAAAAGTTTAAGATTGGATTTACAAAATAACAGATTTGGAGTTTACAAGTTCACGGGTAACCATCAGTTGTGCTGTTTTAGTGGTATAGAAGGATAAAAATTTGATTTATAAGGATTAAATTGTATATAATGAGGAAATGAAAGAAGCAACTTTAAACATTTGTTTAAGGTGTAGTAAAAAAAAAAGTGTTCTAGATCAGGCAGTTCATTTTCTGATTATAGGTAAACCTGGGCATATTTGAAGCTAGAAGGGAATGCAGTAAAATAAGGTATGATCTAAGATATAGGAGAAAGGATGATTGTATGGGGAGAGGAGGTAGTAACAAGAAAATAGAGGTGATACCAAAGTCTAAGGGACTCACTCTAAGAGGAGTGAGAACGCTTTTCATTTGAAATAGAGGATAAGTGTAGAGATCACTTTTGAGGTAGTGAGGAAAGAACTTCAGATAACTTGTATTTCATAACCTAGGGAGCTACATAGTGAAGTATTCCATTCCTTTTTAAGGAATAGTGAATGATAATTGGGACTTGAATAAAGTAGAGATTATGGAAAGCTTCAAAAACTGTCAGTTTTCCATGAATTCTTTATATATGGATTTGTAAACAGGTTGATGTTTTCACTTCTTTAGAGTTTTCATTTTGTAGTCAGCATTGCTATTAGTCACAAAAAGCAGAAACTACACCATGGAAAAAGAATTATGAAGTAGTTGATATTTTTCTGAAGGGAAGTGTGAGGAACTTGGCAATAAATAAGTGAACGATAGGAAAAACATCATTTATATGAGGAAAAAACTGACACGCACACACACAGTAATGTAAAGCTCTAAAATATGGCTAAATTAACTGATTTATCCTCCAAAATAAGAGGTTAAGGGAAACTAAGTGAGCTTCCCCAAATCCTTTAACAAGTGATAGAACTAGTACTTTTAAAGGAATCCTAACTAGAGTTTAGTTTCATTTTACCATTCCTTCATATAGTAAAGTACTAGATCTTTATGAATTTATATCCATTATGCAAGAGAACCTAATATAGTTATAAAGAACATATGGAACATGTACAGGTGAATCCATTGTAGCATAAATGATTTTACACTAATAAAACACTTTAACTTTTGATAATTTTGCCTGTCATAGACTATATATTTTAAATGAATATTTGTTTTGATACAGGAAGTTACTTGTTTAGTTTTAGATTTTCTTGAGCAGAGACATTCAAAATTATATGGTCTTGTCAATATGCAGATATTTATTGAGAAGGGTTAAAGCGGTTTCTCATGAACTTTTAACCAGTTTGAAGACAAAAATAAGTTAAAGGGCATTCTGGGAGTTGTGTATGAGTTGGGTGAGGGAAATAATTTTATAGGGAATGTATTTGGAATATGACTTAATCTTTTTTTAAGAATATCAACTGTCAAAACATTTATTTCTTTGTCTCACTATCTCTGAGTCACTGTTCCTCAAATCTTGTAGCAGTACCTGATGAATGAATAAGTAAAAGCAAATATTTAGATAGTCTTGGATGAATAAAGAGAAGAAAATATGGTGTCAAAAGGTGGGATGTACCTGTGCAGAATGTATGTATAAAGAACATTAATTTTGGCATGTCTTACAGAAATTATTTTTTTATAAACTATCTACTGTTGCATATATAGGAAGTAAAAGCTTGGTTGTTTGGCTGTTTTTATGTCACTGTTTTTCTTTTCCTCATTTTTTTTTTTGTGAAAGACATTCTTCTTACATACCCTCAATTATAAAATTTGAACCTTGCCTCATTGTGTTTTGTTCTGAAGCATGAGAATTTTTCATAGTACTTTGACTGAAAAATACCTATTTTAGTTATAGTTT
The DNA here is from genome assembly GCA_019455555.1 of Galemys pyrenaicus. NCBI lineage: Eukaryota > Metazoa > Chordata > Mammalia > Eulipotyphla > Talpidae > Galemys > Galemys pyrenaicus. Next base: position 8,181,127 of record JAGFMF010011406.1, on the reverse strand, counting down.
TTAACAGGTATATAATGAAGTTGTGCTTATTAGTGACTATCTAGTTTTATAACTACTACCCAAAAAAAGAAGAAAAAACAACTCTGCCCATTTTATCTGCCCTCTTACAGATTTATCTTTTCTTATAAAAGACTTTCAGAACTTTGCTTTGTAATTTTGTAGCTTTTTGTGAAAGAAAAAGAATCCTAGAAGTACAAACATGAACCTCTTTGTAGTTTATTAATGCTTAATGTTCATACTTAGCTTGGGGACTTGCTTGCTTTCTCTTTCTCATTAGATAAAATTTGAAGGTATATTCACTAAATTGCGCCTCATATAGGATTGGGCATAATCAATGTAGCTGTACCCCTTGTCACTCTTACCTTTTTTAAATCACCCTTTCATTCCATATATGAAGCCACCTTCTTTTCATTACTTGTGACAGCCTGACTCACTGAGCCTGACTGGTAGTATGGGGGGGTCGGTTTATATGTTATATATATATATGACATGTTTATACGTTATATGGATGATTAGTGGTAGTGATTTTGCCTTTCTGAAATGAAAGGGGAGAAGCTCTCTTATGCTGGTCCTTCTCTCCCTTTGCAAAACAGCAGTGGCTGCTCTCCTCCCAAAGCTGCCCACCTGTGACTATGCAGCTCTCTTAGCAAACTTTCCTCTTACTGGCAACTCCTTTCTGCCTGCTTGTGGCTGTGCAAGAGTCTTTTACTCTCCTTTTCCTTTTTGTAATAAATCTGCCCTTATGTATACGTATATAGTAAAAAAATAATTTTCTTATAGCCCAGAAACCGATGCAATTTTGCATTTCTCTCCAATTTTTCCAGGTATAAGACATTGTGATTTTATTCCAGACTTTATTCATTGGCTGAGTAGCAGAACTAGAATTTGAGCTGTGGTTCTGTGGGATTTGTACCATTATATAGTATGCCTTTATAAACTTTTCCTCAGAGATATATTTATTGCTGTTTCTAGCACTTCTATATAAATGATTCATAAACCTATATATATCTTTAGCTTCAGCTTTCTCCTGAACTTCAAGATCTTTATTCCAAACATCCTTTTTGGTCTTGCATAGCTGTAGTAAATTTATCATGTTTTCCCACACTAATTCTTCCTATTTGTTTCTTCTTCTTTTTTTTTTTGTTTAAAAATTTTATTTTTATTTATTTATGCATACAAGACTGGGCTCTAGGCCAAAGGTACCAGGGATGAGAGGATTCACCAGAGACAGAGGGAGCAGAACAGGCAGATCTATTGAAATTATATGGCTGTAATTCCTGTTTCTTTCCCTTTTTTTTAGGTTTATTTAATTGTATTTGACATCATTTGTAATCCCTAGGAAGTTCCCACCACCATTTCACCATTGTACCATCATCTCAGTCCCTTGTGCTCTTTCTACAACTTCATCCCCATCATTGCCCCCCCCCCCCTCCATGATCCCTTTGGTTTATCTTTGACCTTTTGATCTTATTGAGTTTTTTGTTTTTGGTTGTAATTGCCCATTTCCTTGAGCTTTCTCTTCTTTTTAAATTTTTATTTAAGTATATTTGACATCATTTGTATTCCCCAGGGAGTTCCCACCACATTCCACCCGTGTACCATCACCTCTTGTGCTCTACCAGTCTCTTGTGCTCTTTCTGCCCTCATCCCATTCTTTGCCCTCCCTTCCTCTCTCCCTCCCCCCCCCATGGTACTTTTTAAAATTTTTTGTTGTAGTTGTTGTTCTTTCACATTCCTCCTAAAAGTGAAGCCATCCAATATTTTTCTCTTGCCTTCTGACTTGTTTCACTGAGTATAATTCCTTCTAGCTCCATCCATGTTTC
>JAGFMF010011406.1:8166361-8179291 GCA_019455555.1 Galemys pyrenaicus | reverse complement strand
AGTTTATCATTTTTGATTGCTGAATAATATTCCATTGTGTATATGTACCACATCTTCTTGATCCAGTCATCTACTTTTGGGCATTTGGGTTGTTTCCAGGTCTTGCCTATTATAAATAGTGTGGCAATAATTCCTATTTCTTTTAATTGCCTCTTTGCTTTCTAAGATTCAGTCACAATCCTTTCATTTCTTTGATGTTTCTTTTTACTTACAACATCATGTGTGTTTTACTTCTGCAGAATTTCTCCCAACTTCTTTTTGCCATGATGGTAGTGCACCTCTGCACTCTTAACTTAATATTCTTGGAATGTTTCATTTTACTTGATGTTTCACACTGCTGCCAGATTACCCTTCCTAAAGCATAACTCTTCTTTGACCTTTGTAGAGCATCTTAGTTGAACTATGCTTTCAAATGTTTCCACAATAGGACTCTAGCTACTTCTGTTAACTGTTATCTTCTTTTGTTCTCTTAAGTGTACCCTAAATTACAACTAAGTGGTAATATTCATGCCCCTGCATATAGTCTCCATTTTCTTACTGCTGTGCTTTTGTTAGGCCTTATATCAAGTTTATAACTTCTTTTCACTATTGAAATCTTACACTATCATTAAGATTTATCTCACACCATTTCTTTTATGAAATCTTTTCAGTATCACACCATTGGGGATATGGAATTTTCTTCTTTTATTCCCATTCATCAAAGCACTTTGTACTTCTTATCTAACATTGTACATTTATTCTAATTATATGTGTATTTGCCTTACTCACCTCATCTCCCCGTAGCAGATTCCTTGAGAGTAGAGATAGTTATCTCCACCAACCCTAGCATTTGTTCGTAGATGGCCAAACATTTATTGACCCAGATTTATACATATGAGGAAATGTGTTTCAGAATAACCATTATATTTTCACTTTAGGCTTGACCGTCTTTTTATTTTACTGGATACTGGCACTACTCCAGTTACAAGAAAAGCTGCTGCACAGCAACTTGGAGAAGTGGTGAAGCTTCATCCCCATGAACTAAATAATCTCTTATCTAAAGTAAGAATTCTTTTTTTCTTTTAGTATAATATAGTTGTAGAACTTTGTCCATGGGATAGGGATATAAAAGTAAAGATAGAAATTATTTTATGGTAGTGACACTGTGTGGTCTTCAAATTCTGATTTTTTTTTCTTAAAGATTTGTTTATGCATACAAGAGCTGGGGTGTAGGCCAGAGCTACAGAGAGGTGAGAGAATTCACCAGAGACCTAGTGGGGAGCAAAACAGGCAGACCTACTGAAATACACTCTACTGAGGGGAGCAATGGGTGAGACAGGAGAGGTCTGCTGTGCCATGTGGGTCAGCTCCCTGACTGGGGATCAAATTAGCGCTGTAGTACCTGCCACTGCTGATAGCTTGATAGTGCTGAGACTTTACCCCTTCAGCCACTAGGGAGGACCCTTTAGATTCTATTAATATTTCTTCAGATATTTTAAAAGTTTTGCTGTTTTTTTTTGTTTGTTACAAGATTAAAAATACTTTGTGGATTTTTTTTTGCCTCGTTTGATTGTTTAAGGTATTTAATAATAGTGAACCTTTGCCTATTGCACAAATTTGAATCTGACCCATTTTGTTAATGAAGTAAGTTGTTAATCTAGTTTGTTAGTGGTTTAACTTGTTCTTAACAACTAATAATTATATCATAGTTGGCAGTCTTCGAATGGGTAAGTATTCATGGGAATGATTGAAATATATGAGAAACTAGTTGTCATATTACATTCATAGTTATCAGCTGTTTGAAAGTGAAGGCACTCTGCTTTGGTGGATTTGTGATTTCATGATCATCTCCCATGTCCCTTCCCTAAGCAATGGCTATATTTTTACTGAACTCTGGACATGTAGAAGTGTGCCTGCATGGTAATAATCAGTGATTTCCATGTGCTTAAATCTTTCACATACAGAATAAAAAAGAGGAGTGGTGTGTGTTTATGTTGGGGGATGGAGGATAGGCTATGGGAGCAGTATGATAGCTTAAACATTGGAAGCCCCAAGATATCTCTTTCCACATTCCATTCTTCTTTCTACATTTTATTTTTGTCCCTGATTCTATGTCCACATATACAAAGTTGCACCATGTGGGCTAACAATAGCTCTCTTTACAAGGAATTTTCCACTTAGTATTAGAACTACCGTAAGGTAGATAGAATGATTTGAAACCTATAGGTTTCCAGTTCTCAAATAAAGGATGCATATTAAGCAGTATTATACTCATATGTAAGGTGAGGGGCTAGAGAGGCATCTCCTTTTCTTCTATCCCAAGGGAGGAGATGGAGAACTGAATGAACTGAAATTGGAAACAGTGAACCAGACAATCTGTGCTGAACTGAGAAAAAATTTCCAGTCTTCCATGTGGTTCTGAACTTTTTAAGTCAGACTTCAGTATTCTGGCTACCCTCAGATAATTCCAAAAAAGGCAAAGTTTGTTTGTTGTATTGTCTCTTTTCTCTGTTCTCAGTGTTTTCTATTTGCCTTTTGGTTTTATTTTCTGAACAATTATTGAAATATAATTTGTGTACCATACAATTCACCCATGTAAAGTGTATATAATTCAATGATATTTAATATATTCATAGATTTGTACAGCAAAACCACTGTGTTTTTTTAAAGATTTACTTATGCATATAAGAACTGGGGTACAGGCCAGAGGTATAGGGGCAAGGGGTGAGAGGATTCACCAGAGACAGAGCAGGGAACAGAACAGACAGGTTGACTGAAATACACTGCTGAGGGGAACAGTGGGTGAGGCAGGAGAGGTCTGCTGTGCCAGGTGTGTCATTTCTCTGGCCAGGGATCGAACTTGCACTGCAGCTGCTGTGGATGCTTCACAGTGTGGTGCTCAACCCCTGTGCCACCAGAGAGGCCCCATTTTATATATATATATATATATATATATATATATATATATAATTTTAGTTTGTGCATTTTTTTCAAACTTGCTATATTGATTCTGTTGGTAACTTTTTAAAAAAGATTTATTTATGCATACAAGAGCTGAGGTGCAGGCCAGAGGTGCAGGGGGTGAAAGGATTTCCCAGAGACAGAGTGGGGAGCAGAACAGGTGGATCTACTGAAATACACTGCTGAGGGGAGCAGCAGGCCAGACAGGAGAGGTCTGCTGTGCTGTGTAGGTCCCATCCCCGGCTAGGGATCAAACTTGTGCTGCAGTAACTGCGGACAGCCTCATAGTACTGTGACTTAACCCCTTGCTCTACCAGGGAGGCCCCTACCACTATCTATTTTTAAATATTTTTATCTCTAAAAAGAAGTCTCATGCCCCATGACTCATGTCTCCTTTTCTCATACCCAGTCCTTGGCAACCACTAATCTACTTTCAGTCTATAGATTTGCCTATCTAAAAATTTCACATATGTATGTGGCTTTTTATGACTGGTCTCTTTCACTTAAAATCGTATTTTCAGGGTTCTTTTTATATTTTAGCATGTCTGAGTACTTCTCTTTTTTATTGCCAAATATCCTATTTTAAGGATGGACATTGGCATTTCTCCTTTTTGTCCTATAACTGGTAATGCTGCTATGAAAACTCACATGTTAATTTTTGTGTGGATGCATGTTTTCATTTTTCTTGGAGGTTTATTTCTACCTGGGAGTAGAACTGTAGACTATATGGTAACTATGTTTAATTTCATGAGTAACTGCTAGACTGTTTTCCAAACAGGGTCTACCATTTCAGTTCCACCAGCAGTATATAAGGGCTCCAGTTCCATCTCCTTGCTAACACTTGTTATTAACTGATTTTGATTACATCCATACTAGCTTACTATATTTTTGACTTACATTTTCCTGATTGTTAATGATGTGAAACATCTTTTTACATATTTATTAACCATTTGTATGTCTTCTTTGGAAAACTAATCCTTCACCTACTTGGGAGATTTTTATTAGAGTTGAAAAGTTCTTTATATACTATGTATGCAAATACCTCACTAGGTATTTGATTTGTAAATTCTCCCTTTATGTGGGTTGTTAATTTCACTTTTTTTTTTAAAGATTTATTTACTTGGGCCCTCCCTGGTGGCACAGTGGGTTAAGCAATGCACTATGAAGCAAACTGCAGCCACTGCAGCACGAGTTTGATACCTGCTGCCAGCCAGGGAGGGGACCCACATGGCGTGGCAGACATCTCCTGCCTTGCCCACTGCCGCGCTCGGCAGTGTGTTTCAGTCAGTCTGCCTGTTCTGCTCCCTACTTGTCTCTGGTGAATCCTCTCACCTCCCGTGACTCTGGCCTGTGCCCCAGTGCTTGTATGCATAAATAAATAAATAAATCTTTTTTAAAAAATAAAGATTTATTTACGCATACAAGCACTGGGATGCAGGCCAGAGGTGTAGGGGTGAGAGAATTCACCAGACACAGCGGGAATAGAACAGGCAGATTGACTGAAATACACTGCTGAGGGGAGTAGTGGGCAAGGCAGGAGAGGTCTGCTGTGTCATGTGGGTCACCTCCCAGGGATCAAACTCGTGCTGTAGTGGCTGCGGATGCTTCATAGTGTGGTGCTTAACTGCTTACTTAACCAGGAGGCCCCCCCCATTTCACTTTGGGTATCATTTGAAGCACAAAAGATACTGATTTTGATTAAATCAGTTTTTTATATATATATATATGCACAGAAATATCTCTTTTTGCTTCAGGGTTTATATCTGACTAACCTTTGCCTCTAGGTCACAAAGATTTATCTCTATTTTAAGAATTTTCTAGTTTTGGCTCTTTTAGGCTTATAATCCATTTAAATTAATTTTTGTGTATGGTAGGTAGGAATTTGGTATCATTTTCTTGTTCTGGCACCATTTGTTGAGAAAATTATTCTTTTCACCCATTGAATTGTCTTGGCACTTTTGATGAAAATCAAGTAGCCATTGACTCACAGTATTTCTGAACTCTCATTTTTTTTCCATTGATTTATAATACCTGCCCTTTGGGGCCAGTACCATGCTGTCTTGATAACTGTTACCTTGTAGTAAGTTTTGAAATCAAGAAGTAATCTGCCAACTTTACTAACCTTTTTCAACATTTTTTGGTGATTTCTGAGTTCCTTGCATTTCCATATAAATATTAGGATAAACTTGTCCATTTCTACAAACAGTCAGCTGGGATTGTTAGGAATTGTATTGAATCTAGAAATCAATTTAGGGAGAATTACTATCTTAATGATACTCAGTCTTCCAATCCATGAACATGAAGGGTCTTTCATTTTATTTAAATCTATTTTGAATATTTAATTTTTTAAAAAGATTTATGCATACAAGAAATGAGGTACTGGCCAGAGGTGATGGGGGTGAAAGGCATCACTAGAGAGAGAGTGGGGAACAGAACAGGCAGATGGACTGAAACATACTGCTGAGGGGAACAGTGGGCAAAGCAGGAGAGGTCTGTGCGCCATGTGGGTCCCTTCCCTGGCTGGTGGCAGGAATTGAACTTGTGCTGTGTTGGCTGCAGTTTGCTTTATAGTGCATTACTTATTAACCCATTGAGCCAATAGGGAAGCTGGTATTTTGAATATTTTATAGTTTTTAGTCTTTATACTTATTTTTTTTAAAAGATTTATTTATTTATGCATATAAGTGCTGGGAACTAGGCCATAGATGCTGGGGATGGGTAGGGTTAGGTGGGGTATTGAGAAGATTCACCAGAGACAGAGTGGGGGTGGGGGGACGACGGTGGGAGGAACAATAGGCAGATCTACCGAAATACACTATTGAGAGGGGAGCAGCAGGCGAGACAGGAGAACTCTTCTGCACCATATGGGTCACACCCCTGTCTGGGTCAAACTCATGCTAGTGGCTGCCAATAGCTTGATATTGCTGAGACTTAACCCCTTGCTTCACCAGGGAGGCCCCTTAGTACTTTTTTTGCTAAATATTTATATAGTTTATATTTTTTGGTGCCATTATAAATGGGCTATTTTACATAATTTCATTTTTACATTGTTTGTTAAAAGTGTATAGAAATATAAATTGATTTTTGATCTGATAGCTTGCTAAAATCCTTTCTACTAGTTCTTACTGTTTGCATTAGTAATGGGACTTAATGAATAATACGCACTTTTTAAAAAATGCACCTAAGCATTTTTTCATTAAAAGTTTTCTATTTCCTTTTTTAAGGTTTAGTGATTTTTCTCTGATAGTATCTTCTAAATGATTTTTAATTTGAAGGTATTTTGGAACTGCTAAGTGTTAAGTTAATAAATGACAAGTGAATTTGTACTTCTGACGACACTGAACAAACAAACAAAATATTTTTTCAGTATATGACTCTTATTTTATAATTTTAAGGTGTTGCTATATTTAAGGAGTACAAACTGGGATACCCGGATTGCAGCAGGACAAGCTGTTGAAGCTATAGTGAAAAATGTACCTGAGTGGAATCCTGTGCCAAGAACCAAACAAGGTGCTTTTAAGTGGAAAAAAATTTGTAGTAAAAACTTCATTGTAGAATTAACTATACTGTTAAATATTCCGATATTTTAATGATTTTGTTGTTAATTTTCAAACTTTTTAGTGCAACCTTGCAAGGAAATGACATTGAGTATGGTCAGTGTTTTTAGAAAACTAAAGGATATTCTTAAAGAATGCATACTGCATTCTGCAGTATGCTTGATTTATAGAGATTGCTATTTTTTTTCAAGGTGCGTAAATCCTAAAAATAGAAATTAAGTCAATACTAGGTAAATGTTTGAATTTGTCGATTTTTTGCTGAGAGAAGAATTATTTTTTAAATTTAAGAACAATTTCATATGAATTTTTTGAAAGATAAGTCTTTAGTTTTTGTGTGTGTCATTAACAGTCTTATGGAAATTATTTGTTTTCTGACTGTAATGATATTTAGAAATGAATGTCTTTAAATTTTTTTGAAGGTGTATTAAGTTTTAAAGTGAAAACTTAATGCATGTAACTGGAGTTTGATTTTCCAGTCACTTTGATAGTAACACTTTTTTATCTAAAAGTTGTCTTTAATTTGCTGGCATGAGTAATTTGTTATTTTTTAGTTTACAAAAGTGTTATATGCAAATACCAACTAAACAAAGTCACTAAACAGATACTGTACATATAATTTTAGTAGGAGATTATAATTTGCTAATTATGATAAATGAGTCCTTCGAATAGTAGTTGCTTTGTGTCCTAAATATCACTCAAGTACAGGAGAAGGCGGGTAATGCTTACTAGATTTATTTATGAATATATACTATGAGTGTTTATACGACAGTGTAGCCCATAATAAATTCATGCTATTAACATTATTTTTAAACTGTTTAATAGTCATAGTCAGTGGCATCAGATATTAAACATATTTCAATGTCAGGGTGCATTTCTTCATATAATATTGTGCCTAAAAAACCAAATATACCTGTTATATTCTTATGGTTCATGGAAGGGATACCACCAACTATTCATAAATAAGAGCTGAGCATAATTAAACCACAGTAGCTTTTCTATTGCTTATACCTTTCACTTTTCTTAAAATATTACCATCCACATTAAGCAATGTTATTTTCTTTCATTATACACTTCAGCTATATGATCAAGTTACATGTTTTTATTTTATTTTGAAGGGACTTTATTTATTTAACAACCTGTGGTGCAGGCCAGAGGTGGGGAGGGCGAGATGGCTCACCAGAAACAAAGTGGGGAGCAAAACAGTATACTGAAGTATACTGCTAAGGGGAGCAGTGGGTGAGACAGGACAGGTCTGCTGTGCTGTGTGGGTTAGCTCCCTGGTTGGGGTTCAAACTCATGCTGCAGTGATTGAAGATAGCTTGACAGCACTGAGACCTTAACCCCTACGCCACCAGGGAGGCCCCTTTATTTTATTTTTATTTTATTTTACTTATGCATACAAGAGCTAGGGTGTAGGCCAGAGTTGTGGGGGTGAGAGGATTCACCAGAGACAGAGTGGAGAGCAGAACAGGCGGATTGACTGAAATACATTCAGGAGGGAAGAGCAGGTGAGACAGGAGAGGTCTGCTGTGCCATATGGGTTAGTTCCCTGGCTGGGGATTGAACTTGTGCTACAGTGGCTTCCAATAACTTGACAGTATTGAGACTTAACCCCTTTTGCCACCAGGGTGGCCTAAGTAAGTTGTTTTTAAACTTCATCTAGAACCTGCTTCAGAAAGTGCTATCGAAGATTCATCCACTACAGATCGGTTGAATTTTGACAGATTTGATATATGTAGATTGTTACAACATGGAGCATCACTTTTGGGATCTGCTGGTGCAGAGTTTGAAGTACAAGATGAAAAATCAGGTATGTAATAGTCCTTTAAAAGAATGAAATGTGTGTGTTTTAACTAGTTTGTCACTAGATATGCTATGTATCAGGCATTTAAAATCTAACATATTTCACAAAGTAAATTGACATTTGCAGTTGGAATTTGGGGCACAGTGGATGGGGAAGGTAACCAGATGTATCTGTTCTAAAGCCCCCATGTGAATTCTTTGCTCTTCTTAACTGAATATGTACCATATATGCGCACCATTAATAGGTACATATTAATATTTCTGCAACCATTTTATTATGTAATACAGAAATTTTAAAGTGTTACCCGAAAGCTTCAGTTCAGTAGATTTTAAAAATCAGGATTAGTGATTGTGGTAATGTTTTCACAATTCTGGAAAATTGAGAGGCTATGTGATAGTTTTATTTTTATCGCGTGTTTCAAATATTTAAATTATTGGATCTACTTATGCCAGTGGCCAAAAAAAAAAAAAAAGAAAAATGAAAAATTTGAATAGGTAATTGTCCCATTATCTTTAAACTTACAGAATCCATCTGGATAAATAATAAATGTTTTGGCCATTCAAGATTGATGCCTTGAGTGGAAAAAATCTTGATGTTTTTAATGGATTTCTGTAAGTAAATAGTTGCTTTTTTGACTAAAACCAAAACAGAACACCATTTTGTTTTGCTGCTAATTAAATTAATCATTAGTCAGGTCCTATTAGCTAAGTTAATCTTGAAATGATTTTCAGTTTGTTATTCTTTCAAAAAATGTCAAATATTCATTCTCTCTTGCTTCATATGAGACTTCTGTGGAAAGATCTGTTTTAATTATTTTGGAGAGAATTAACAGAATACTAAGTTTTAGAAAAGCATAATTTTTCTAATAAAGGAGGTAGAAGTCTTTACAAACATTTTACAATTTGAAAAAAATAGTTATGTCTACAAATTTACTAATCTTTCTAGTCTACCAAAGAGCATCATCAGAGATCATAGCCCTTATCCAAGAGTAAATCAATGTCACCTTTGCCATTAAAAAAGAATGTGTGTTTGGGTCTTGTCCTTGAGATTCTGATTTAATGGAGCTGTGAAGATCTCTAGGAAATTTTATTTAAAAGAAAAAATATACTCCACAGGTTACTAATATGTAACCAGTATTGGGAATTCCAGTTTTTTGATAACTCACTGATAAATCACATTATGCTCATTTAAAAACCTATGATTAGGTTTTCTTTACATGTCTGTGCCTCTGTTAGCCTTTGCATATATATGAATGACACATACTTTATAGGTGCTGGTAATTTTCTTTTTCAGTTGTGTAGGTTATTTTCCCCAACAGAACTTTTTCTGGAATGAGAGGGCCACACTTGTGTAAGTAACTGAGTTTGACATTCAGTCAGTAGTCTTCACTTTTTGGGTGTCCAGTATTTTTCTCTGTGGTTACAACAGACTTTAAAATATTTTTTAAAATAGCCTTTTTGAGATAATTCACATAAAATTTAAAGTGTACAATTCAGTGTTTTTTTTAGTATATTCACATTTAAGTGCAGTATATTTTAGAACATTTCATTAGAAAACTCTGTATTTTATAGTTACCAGTTTTCTATATTCCTGCCTCCTTCTCTTCAACTGCCAAATAAGAAGCAACACTTTATGTTCTGTAGAACGCTTTCTTTTTTTAAAGATTTATTTATTTATGCATATAAGAGCTGGGGCACAGGCCAGAGTCACGGGAGGTGAGAGGATTCACCAGAGACAAGTAGGGAGCAGAACAGGCAGACTGACTGAAACACACTGCCGAGCGCGGCAGTGGGCAAGGCAGGAGATGTCTGCCACGCCATGTGGGTCCCCTCCCTGGCTGGCAGCAGGTATCAAACTCGTGCTGCAGTGGCTGCAGTTTGCTTCATAGTGCATTGCTTAACCCACTGTGCCACCAGGGAGTTCCCTGTAGAACGCTTTCTGTATAAATGAAATCATACAATGTGTGTTTTTTGTGTGACTGGCTTTGTTTACTTAACAATATTTCCAAGATTTGCCCATACTGTATTGTGTGTGTAACAATGCTTTTTATTTTCCTTAGTTTTTATTACTGTTATAGGATTTATCAGTTTAATTATGGTAGAATATAGAGAACATAAATTGACTGTCTTAATCATTTTTAAGTGTACAATTTAGTGATATTAAGCACTCTTATAATGCAACTGATTTCCAGAACTCTTTTCATCTTGCGAACCTGAAACATTATTTTTTAAAAAAATATTTATACATACAGAACTGGGATACAAGCCAGAGGTTGGCGGGGTGGGGGTGATTCACCAGAGACAGAGTAGGGGACAGAACAGGCAGATTGACTGAAGTGCACTGCTGAGGGGAGCAGTGGGTGAAGCAGGAGAGGTCTGCTGCGCCACATGCGATCGAACTCACGCTACAGTGCCTGCAGATGCTTCATAGTGTGTTGCTTAACCTCTTGAGCCACCAGGGAAGCCCCTGTTCTTTTTTTTTTTTTTTAAGATTTTATTTTATTGTGGACACAAGAGCTGGGATGTAGCCCAGAGGTGCAGAGGGGTATGTGTTTGAGAGGATTCACCAGAGACAGAGTGGGGAGCAGAACAGGGAGATCTACTGAAATACACTGTTGACGAGAGCAACGGGTGAAACAGGAAGGTCATCTGCGCCATGTGGATTAGCTCTCTGGTCAGAGATTGACCTTGTGCTGCAGTGACTGTGGATAACTTCATAGTGCTGTGACTTAATAACCTTGTGCCCCCAGGGAGGCCCTTAAACTTTATTCTTATTAAACAACTCATTCTTCCCTGCACAACCAGTTTTCTGGCAACTACCTCTGGCAACTACCATGCTACTTTCCATCTCTGAATTTGACTACTCTAGGTACCTTATGTAAGTGGATTTATACAATGTTTTTGCTCTTATTTCACTTAACACACTATCCTTAGTGTTCACACATGTTGTAATATGTGTCAGAATTTCCTTTCCTTTTTAGGCTAAATGATAATCCTATTACGTTTTTACCATATCACATTTACTCATCAATGGACATTGAATTGCTTCTATTTTTTTGGTTATTGTGAATAATGCTGCTTTGAACATGGGTGTACAGATAGCTGTACTTTTAAATTCCTACTTTCATTTCTTGGCATATATACACGGAAGTAAAATTACTGGATTATAATTCTACTTTTAGTATAAAATTTTTTCGTATGTAGTTTTTTAGTATGTAATTTATGAACTCACTGTTTTCATAGTATCTGTTCCATTTTATATTCCAACACGCAAAACTGCAAAAGGTTGCCAGTTTTGTGCATCTATGCCAGTATTTTGGTACTTTTTGTTTGCTTGTTTGATAATGACTTTAATGGGTGTGAAGTGGTCTTAATTCATTTCATGACCAAGTAATACTCCATTGTAAGAATATTTTGTTTATCCACTCATCAGTTGATGACATTTGGTTTGTTTTCATCTTTTGGCTCTTAATAATGCTGCAGTAAGTATTCATGTACAAGTTTTTGTGTGCAAATACATTTTTATTTCTCCTGCATAGATTGCTAAGAGTGGAATTGCTAGCAAATAGAACTGCTAAACTGTTTTCCAAACTGGCTCTACTATTTTACATTCCAACAGCAGTTTATGAGGGTTCTGAACTCATGTCCTTGCCAACACTAACACAACTATTTGATTATATACATACTAGTGTGAAGTTATATCTTATATTTTTAATTCACATTAAATACCACTGATGACTAGTGGTATTGAATATCTTTTCACATGCTTATTGACATTGTAAGATATATTGAAGATATATTTATATATCCTTGGAGAACTATTTTAACCTTTGCCCATTTCTTTTTTTTTTTTTTTAAAGATTTATTTATGCATACAAGCACTGGGGTACAGGCCAGAGGTGTGGGGGTGGGGGGTGAGAGGATTCACCAGAGACAGAGCAGGATGCAGAACAGGCATATCAACAGAGGTACACTGCTGAGGGAAGCAGCGGGCACAGCAGGAGAGGTCTGCTGCACCATGTGGGTCCCCTCCCTGGCCGGCAGCAGGGATCGAACTTGTGCTACAGTAACTTGTGCTACAGTGGCTGCCGTTTGCTTCACACTGTTGCTTAACCCACTGCGCCACCAGGGAGGCCCCCCTTTGCCCATTTCTAAGAGAGATTTTTGTTCTTTTATTATTGAGCTGTAAGACTTCTTTTTCTGTTTAGGTACTTGCAAATAAAATATTCCCTCCCATCCTGTGGGTTCTCATTTTACTTTCTTGATGGCATCCTTTGAAGCTCAAAAGTTGCTGATTTTGATGAACTAAAGTTTGTCTTTTTCTTTAGTTTCTCAAGCTTTTGATGTCATATATATAAGAAACTATTGCCAAATCAGAAGTTATTTAGCCCTGTGTTTTCGTCTAAGATTTCATAGCTTTAGCGATTACTATCAGGTATTTTGATCTAGTTTGAGTTAATTTTTTTAATTTTGTGAGGTTAAGGCTCCAACTTCATTTTGTATGTGTGCGTGTGTTTTAATATTCTCTCTCTTTTTTTTTTAAAGATTTATTTATTTATGCACACAAGAACTGGGGTATAGGCCAGAGGTGTGGGGGGTGAGAGGATTCACCACAGACAGAGCAGGGAGC
>JAGFMF010011406.1:8147907-8166311 GCA_019455555.1 Galemys pyrenaicus | reverse complement strand
TGGCCGGCAGCAGGGATCGAACTCGTGCTGCAGTGGCTGCGGTTTGCTTCATAGTGCGTTGCTTAACCCACTGCGCCACCAGGGAGGCCCTCTCTCTCTTTTTAAGATTTCATTTTCTTTGCATGTAAGAATTGGGATACAGGCCAGAGGTGTGGGTGGTGAGAGGACTCACCAGAGACAACGGGGAACAGAACAGGCAGGTCAACTGAAATGAGCTGCTGAGGGGAGCAGCGGGCAAGGCAGGAGAGTTCTGCTGTGTCATGTGGGTCATCTTGGTGGTATTGTGTCCTTTAGTTTCAAATGTACTTTAGAGAAAAAAAACTTTATTAGCCTATTTGTACATCATAGAGTTCAATCTTTCCAACTGAATGCTGTAGTTCCTTGTCTTTCATAGTTTTTTGTTTCTCAATTGAGGTACCCTATCATTTCATCATTGTGACAGTACCTTCTTTTACAGTGACCTTTGTTACATTATCTGCTTCAAAATACTCTAATTTGCATCTCAGAGGTTATCCAAGTCATCTCAGAGTTGACTGTCTCCAGTAATATCTTTTGAGAACAGCTTGCATTTCTCATTCCTTGTCAGTTAACTTTAGTTTGTATTCCTCTCTATAAATTTCTATTAGATTCCATGTAGGCTAGATTCTGATATATTTCTTGAGAGTGTTTTGGGGTTTTTTGTTTGTTTTAGCAGACATTTAATTTGGCAAAATTAAATTGCGAACTCAGTCTCCTTTGTGATGGGCTCAAACCTCAATTTTTAGCAATTTAGCTGGACTGTAGAGTCTACCTTGTACATGCACAGTTCAGAGGTCAGTCAGAGATTTGAGTTAATATAGAATTTGTGTATTCACTCTGATTCCCATCTGGTTTTTTTCTCTCCACATTCTAGTGGCTCTAGTGACCTCTGATTCTGTTTTCTCTAGTTCCTCAAACCAGAAAGATTGTGGGTTTTTTAATCCAAATTTTAGGTGTCTCACACAACTTGGGCAGGATTTTTACTCAGATGGAAAGTTGCAAAAATGGGCAAGTTACCCAGTTGCCTGGCTCTTCCAGGCAGTGACAACTCCCGTAAGTAAATGGCTACTTTTGTTCTCTTTCCAGTACCTTCAGGTAGTGGTTTCTGATCTTTTGGCTAGAATTTGTTTTCTGTAGAGGGTTAGAACAATGAAAATGTAGTCATTAAAAATACTGTCTCTTGCTGCTGAGCTTTCTTAAGTAAAAAATTTATTTTAAAAATAGTATCTTTGATTTGTTCTCCACTAGAATACTTAGGCATTTACTTGGGAAATGAAAAATCCGTTTCCTTACATGCTTCTATCTTTTGTTATTTGGGCCAGGAGAATTCTATCATTTCAGAATACATAAATGCCATCCTTGGAATAAATATGAATTTTTTGAAATTTTTTTTCTGTCAAATGAAATTCAGATTTTTTTTTATAAGCCCAGTCAGATCTTTCAAAGAATGTATAAGGTTTTGCTATATGAAATGATTGATTTATTTCAGTAGGAAGGGATCTATGTATACTTGATACTTGACAGTAGAACAAAGGGGGAATCACAATGAAATTCTCTAGTATGTTAGCTAGAACACTGTTTTCCAGTAATAATTAGATATTAAGAGTTTATGACATGTTCATATGGTGAATGTGGTTTGTTTTATTGTTAGGCAGGGTATTTTTATCATCAAAGAGTTCTTAAATTTCTTATTCTAGTCTAATCTTCATGTGTTAAAAGAGTTCTTAACTTGGGAAATGACTTGGAGGAACTGTATTTCTTTCCTGTTTAAAGGAGAAGTGGATCCTAAAGAGAGGATAGCACGCCAACGAAAATTATTACAGAAGAAGCTTGGCCTTAATATGGGAGAAGCCATTGGAATGAGTACTGAAGAACTCTTTAATGATGAAGATCTGGATTATACCCCAACTTCAGCAGCCCTTGTAAACAAACAACCTGTAGGTAAAACCTTTGTTCCATTACACGTAATAATACAAGGGGGTTTGCTTTGTTTTTGCTTTGCAGTTGCATTTATATAAAATGCTGTCCTTAATTCTGTTCACTACTGTTTGGTACCACCATAATTTAGTGTCTTTATAAATTGGATTTCTGGTGACAGTTCTAAAAAATTACCGATAGCTGTTCAGCAGCCTCATAGGTACCAAACTGTTAAAGTAAAATGTATGTGGGGAGGGCTTTTTAGGAGCCACTGATTTTGATAGTTCCTAATTGTACCAGTTGCTGCTTCCTTTGTTCTTTAATGAAGGCAGAAAGAAATGTTTGAGAGAATGGGAGATAGTAAAGGCTGTCAGATACCTTAATATTAAATTTTTAGAGCTATAATTCATTCTTTTATTTGAGAAAGTAGTAACAAGCATGCTAAATAGAAAACTTTCAAACAACGTGAAAGTGTATACAATGCAAAAAAAGTATGAAGTAAAAGAAGTTTCTTGCAAGTAATTGATGAACACCCATATTCTTTTGCCCCACAGGTAACTGGTTTTTTTTTTTTTTTTGGTTTTTTTTTTAAAGATTTATTTATTTATGCATACAAGCACTGGGGTACAGGCCAGAGGTGTGGGGGGTGAGAGGATTCACCACAGAGAGTGGGGAGCAGAACAGGCAGATCAACGGAAGCACACTGCTGAGGGGAGCAGCGAGCACAGCAGGAGAGGTCTGCTGTACCATGTGGGTCCCCTCCCCGGCCGGCAGCAGGATCGAACTCGTGCTGCAGTGGCTGCGGTTTGCTTCATAGTGCGTTGCTTAACCCACTGCGCCACCAGGGAGGCCCTAACTGGGTTTTTTAAAAAAGATTTATTTATATAGCATACATGAATTGGGGTACAGGCTAGAGGTGCAGGGTTGGGGGGGATTTGAGAGGAGTCACTGAGACAGAGTGGGGATCAGAACAGGCGATCTACAGAATTATACTGCTAAGGGGATCAGTGGGCAAGATAGGAGAGGTCTGCCACACCATGTGGGTCACCTCTATTGCTGGGGATAGAACTTGTGCTACATTGGCTGCAGACAGCTCCATAGTGCTGCTCCTCAACCCCCTGCGCCACCAGGGAGGCCCTCAAATAACCATTTTTAAATTACTTACTCATCTTGTATGAAATTTTCTGTGTATATACAAGTTTGTTCTTTTAAACTATATTTAATTTTTTATCACTTCATATAGCATATCAGATTATATAGATCATTCTTTTTGAAAACTTTCTTGCTATTTTATGGTATGGCTGAACCACAATTTTGTTCAATATTCCTCCCTTTTCTCTTATTCTTCCAGTTCTTTATGAATGCCTGTGTGCTGCCTTTTTTTGTGCCCAGACTTTTTAAGCTCTAGATAAAACTGTTGCTCTCACAGAAAAATGTACATATAAATGAAATAGAGTGCTTTCAAGGGTTTATCACTCTTCCCTTTTTTTATCCTTATAATATCCTTTTAGAGTTCTATGGGCTCCATTAAGAATTCCTATGTTGCAGTCATTAAATTCTTGTCTTCTTATTCCCTTAATTTTTCCCTTTGTTTAAATGGAAATTGGTTCTGTTTGTTATTTACCCTCTAAATCTTTAGAATTTGTTAAACTGTTTTTATGGCTGCAGGGAGTATGATGATGAATAACTTATGCAGAAAAAAAAGAAATAGCAGATACCAGAAGGGAAAAGGAGAAGAGGATAAAGCGATATAAAATATAATTAAAACCAAGAAGGAATGAAAAGAAAAGGACTGTAAAGAGAAGTATTAAGATGTAGACAGGAAAAAATCACAATAAAGTAAAGAACACCAAAAAATACACTAACATGCTCACATTGTGATAACAGCATGGGTAAGAAAATGGATAGTCAGTGTATTAGAGAAAATAGAATATAGACAGAATAGTTGGCTGTGGAATGGACAGATGCCAATTTGAAGTTTACAAGATCCAAGTTTGTTTGGCCTTAAATGTCATGAACCTTTGGGAGAAGTTGTCATTCACTCACCACTGCTTCAGTGCATTGTATATGTACCAATGGTTCCTGGGCCAAGACTGTTGGAGGACATCCACACCAGTGACCCTGTAGAAGTATAATTGTAGAAGTATACATTTCAGTTGAATGTTGATCACTTAAAGGCAGAAAGGGATTTCAGGCTTGGATTCAAAGCATTTCTATCTCACTGTCTGTAATGTCTCCTGTGAATGGAAAAGAAAACAAAAACAGAAATGGGAAATGGGTTGTGAATGTGACAGGAGCAAATGAGCTAAGCTGACTGTAGGATGCCGAGCACCAATCGTTTATGGTTGTAGTTATGTTTATTTTTTTCACCTAATGGTCATCAGTTTCTTAAACTGACATTGTTTTTATTATAACTTTTGGCTGATATTAGGGTTATTTTGAAGTCTTAACCTCTTCAGATCCCTCTTTGTAGGTTAGGATCATATATTTTACTACATCCATGACATAAACAGATTAAACATAGGAATATTTATTGGGAATGGGAAGAAGAGGAAAGAAGAAAGAAGCCGGTGAAATGATGGTATAGCCATACAACAGCATGGCATGAAGTTGTCAAAAAAGAATGTGATCAATCTGGATCAGTCTGTATACAGTGAAATTTATAGACTTAGTACTTGTCTGAGGCTGAGTATGGGTATTTAACTTCAAAGTTCAAACTCTGTATTCTTCTTTTAGACTCTCCAAGCTGCTGAATTAATTGATTCAGAATTTCGAGCTGGAATGAGCAATAGACAGAAAAACAAAGCTAAAAGAATGGCCAAGTTATTTGCAAAACAGAGGTCCAGGGATGCAGTGGAAACTAATGAAAAGAGGTAGTAGTGTTTATCTGCTTATTTATTTAAAATCTTAATGCATATATCTGTGTTTGCTTGAGTTCTAAAAATATTTTGCAGGCATTGTGTATCACTGTGGAGTACCATTTGGATTGCCTCGCTCAATTGTCAGATGATATTTACTATTGCTAGGGACTAGGGCAACTTCCCCAGAAAATCAACATATGTAAGGTTTATTGTTCTTATTAATTTTTTTAAGAAAAGATTTATGTATGCATACACGAACTGGGGCACAGGCCAGAGTTGCAGAGGATGAGAGAACCCACCAGAGACAGAGTGGGAAACACAACAGGCAGATCCACTGAAATACACTGCTGAGGGGAACAGTGGGCAAGATTGGAGAGGTCTGCTGCTCCATGTGAGTCACCTCCCTGGCCGGGGATCAAACTCGTGCTGCAGTGGCTACGGACAGCTTCACAGTTTACTCCTTAACCCGTTGTACCACCAGGGAGGCCATGTTCTCACTAATTATTATGGACTCTGATTGAGGGCTGAAAATTTTCAAAGGGAGGAGTATGTTCCAGGCATGGGAGATAGGTGTAAATGCCTCAATTGGAATTTTCAAGAAACAAAAAGAGCAGTATATCTAGGGTAAGTAGACAGAAGTGAAAGCAGTAGACAGTGAAGTCAGAGAGATGTTCTAAGCCACAAGTTAAGAATGTTGCCTTAGTACAATGAAAACTGTCACAGTATCACAACAGGCTGGGGGCTAAGCCAAATAGGGGGTAATAATCCAATCTTGGTTACCAAAGTCCATTACAAGAAAGAATTTTGAGGGTAAAATCATTGTCCTCACTTTCTCAATGTGTTGATGAAAGTGTTATTTTTGTATGGCGTGGAGTAGCATTTCTGAGAATGATTCAACCCCCCCCCCCCACAGTTCCCCAAGAACATTTTGAGGGACATAATAAAATTCAGATTCTTGGGATCCATTTATCTCTGTTAAATTGTAATCTTTAGTGGTTATCAAGAAACATTTGACTTAATGAAATGCATAGGAACCTATGAAAATAAGGTTTTATTATAAATAACAATTTTTTTCTTCTTTCCATTCATATAAAGCTAAAAAATGCATTTAAAAGTTAGGCACAAAATGATAAAAATAATAAATACCTGCTTGGCATTTTTATGTGTGGTTAAATTGTTGGGTCTTTTTAAGAATGGAATCTTTGTCGAACTTGTTAATTACAGAGTTTGTTAGCTAGTAACTTGTTAGGATCATAGAGTATAACCTAGTAGTAGTATTTCTACTGACGTTAGTCTTACAAGCACTTTTCCCCAAAGACTTGAGTTTGGAAATATTAGACTGTATTTTTTTAGAGTTCATGATTCATTCCACAGATATTTGTTGAACACCATCTATGTGCCAGATACTATCCTATCTCAGGATAAAATAGTGAATAAAACAGATAAGAATTCCTATCTTTTCAAGACTTATAGCAAGATAGATAAGGAGCAAGATAAGTCAGTAAATGTATAGAACTTATATATCATTTACATATGATGAAGGGATAAGGAAGAAAAAAAATTCAAAGAAGGAGCGTGTGAAATGTTTTATGGAGAGTTTGAAATTTTAGATAGGATTAGTGAGGGATTCACAGTAATGACTCTTTTGAGTAAACATCTGAAAGAAGTGGAGATGCTAACCTTCAGAATATCTGGAAAAGATATTCCATATAGAGGGAATTGCAAGAATAAATACCAAGAAGTAGAAACATTCCTAATAAGTTCAAAGGCAGTATGGTGACCATATACAGTGAGTATGTTGGAGAGTAGACAAGCTCAGATTTCATTCATCAACTTATAGAAAAAAAATGGTTGACCAAATAAATTGCATTGTTAAGACTGGTGAAGGTTATGGAAAATAATGCTGTACTTAACAGTGCTAATTATTTCTTTTAATATTAAATAGTTACACTTACCTTTTCCTTTATAATGTATTGCTAGACTAGGTTTGATACTTAGTTTTTAGGTCATATAATTTCCTTCATATAATTTCCTCAAATTTTCTAGACACGTTTTTATTGGTCAATTGTTTTGCTTCTGTGTTTTTAAAGCAGTGATAAAATTACACTGTATTAGTATATTGGTTTACTCCAAGGTATAACAACCTAAAAATGTTAGGCTGGGCCAGATTTAGGTGGTTTTATCAAGGAAGTTTAAAGTAAGAAAAGAAGCTTCTTTTATGCATACAAGCACTGGGGTACAGGCCAGAGGTGCGGGACAGTGAGAGAATCCACCAAACAGAGCAGGGAGGAGAACAGGCAGATGGACTGAAATCCACTGCTGAGGGGAACAGAGGGCCAGGCAGGAGAGGTGTGCCTGCGCCATGTGGGTCAGCTCCCCAGCTAGGGGCAGGCTTCATAGTGGGTTGCTTAACCCACTGCGCCACCAGGGAGGGTCCAAGAAGCTTCCTTCTTTTAGAAGTAAGAGTGAAGATAAAAAGACTTGTTAAATTTGAGATTCAGTTTGAAAGCAAGAATTCATTGACCCATTTTATATTCATCAATAAGCAGAGTAAGGCATATTTTTGCTCAAAAAAATTTTAAGTAATTAAATTTTAAGCAAACCATAGCAAAATATGGCAAAACACTTGTTTTAGTTATGGATCTTTTAGATTCATTACTTAAACTTTACTCACTTTTCTAATTGGTGATTTTTATTTTTTAGCAATGATAGTACGGATGGGGAACCAGAAGAAAAGAGGCGAAAAATAGCAAATGTTGTTATTAACCAGTCTGCAAATGATTCCAAAGTCTTGATTGATAATATTCCAGACAGTTCTTCCTTAATTGAAGAGGTATTACTGAATTGTCCTAAAGTGTTCTTTGAAATTATTTTTTCATATTAATATGTCAGCATAATCTACAACTGAAAGAAATTTTATTATTAAAAATCTTACAGATATAGATTTCATTAGTAAATTTTTTAATTAAAAATTTTAAAGCCTGTCTAATATTACTAGACTTGGAGACGGAATATATTTTATTAAATTACTAGCATAAAATAATTCCTTTTGAATTAGAAGTAATTCACTCTTTTTTTTATTCAGACAAATGAGTGGCCTTTGGAAAGCTTTTGCGAAGAGCTTTGCAATGACCTTTTTAATCCCTCCTGGGAGGTAAGATTTCTTCATTGCAATTTCTCTCAGCTTGATTTTCTTTGCTAATGAGGGAACCATGGCATACATAATTTATTTTATTAGGGTTCTTACTCTCCCCTGTCCCTTTTAGGACCACTTACAGTACTTAATATCATATACCTTTTAAGAAGAAAACTTTGTGGACTGATTTTTTTTTTAAATATTTCTTTATGCATACAAGAGCTGGGGTACAGGCCAGAGTCATGGGAGGTGAGAGGATTCACCAGAGACAGAGTGGGGTGCAGAACAGGCAGAGCTACTGAAATACACTGCTGAGGGGAGCAGTGGGCAAGACAGGAGAGGTCTGCTGTGCCATGTAGGTCAGCTCCCTGGCAGGAGATCAAACTCATGCTGCAGTGGCTGCTGATAGCTTCATAATGCTTGGTGCATCTTAACTTACCCTTGCATCACCAGGGAGACCACCAGAAAACTTGTAGACTGATTATTACTTTTCATACCCTTTCTTTCCTATTTTTTTAGTGAATTATTCTTTTCATTCTTTCACCTATAATATAAAGACTTACATATCTTTCCCAGACAGTGAAACTTTCCTGTGGAAGTTTATAATTTTGACTAAGAGCAGCAGTTTTCAAACCAGCTTCTTAACCTCAGAAACACTTTTTTTTTTTTTAAAGATTTATTCATATAAGAACTGGGGTACAGGCCAGAGATGTGGGGTGTGAGAGGATCAACCAGAGACAGTGGGGAACAGAACAGGCAGATTAACTGAAATACACTGCTGAGGGGAGCAGCGGGCAAGGCAGGAGAGGTCTGTGGCACCATGTGGGTCACCTCCCCGGCCAGCAGCAGGGATCGAACTCGTGCTGCAGTTTGCTTCATAGTACGTTGTTTAACCCACTGCGCCATCAGGGAAGGCCCCTCAGAAATATTTCCTCACAGAAAATCTTGAATAGGTGCCAATATGTGAATGAGATGAAAATGAAGGCCTTTTAGTTGTGAAGTTAAGGGTTGGTTATCTCAAAGCATTTTGTCCTATTCTACTTGCCTTGTGGGTAATTTTTTTAAATACCACTTTGGAATATCTTTCAGTATCCTTTCTCCTCCTGAATGCACTTCTGTTTAAAACTGTTCAAGTCTCAACTCAAATGGGGTCTTGAAGAAGTGCGCAATGACACTGGCCTACTTCCTCCCTTCAGATAACAAGGCTACAGTGAAGCATTAATCATGATATACTTTGAGTTGTCTCTTTAACACTTAACACTGGTAACTTTGAAACTTGGTTTTGATGTGTTTTTTCTTTTATCTATTTTTATTGAGATAACATTGGTTTACAACACTATATGTTTTAGATGTATAGATTCACACTTTTTCAAAGATTTATTTATTTATGCATACAAGAGCTGGGGTATAGGCCAGAGTCACAGGAGGTGAGAGGATTCACTAGACAGAGTGGGGAGCAGAACAGGCAGACTGACTGTAACACACTGCCGAGGGCGGCAGCAGTGGGCAAGGCAGGAGATGTCTGCCACGCCATGTGGGTCCCCTCCCTGGCTGGCGGCGCAGGTATCAAACTTGTGCTGCAGTGGCTGTGGTTTGCTTCATAGTGCGTTGCTTAACCCACTGCGCTACCAGGGAGGCCCAGATTCACACTTTTTCAAATACACATTATCTTATCACAAGCAATAGTACCAATAACCTTCCACCACAGTCCATTAAACTCACTCCACTCTGGCTCTACCTATATCCCCTCCTCTGGTAACTTTAATTCTGTAATACTTGGACTCTTCCAAGGATTTGTTCTGGCTTTATCTGTTCCTTTATTTTGTTTCTTTATATTCCATACATGAGTGAAACCATCTGGAATTTTTCTTCTTCTGACTTACTCTTCTAGTTCCTTTGACATTGGCAAATGGCAAGCTTTCTTCCCCTTCACTCCTGTTTTTTTAAAAGCTGAGTAGTGTTCCATTTTGTATGTATTTTTTACCACCTTATTTTTATCCACTTATCAGTTGATGAGCACTTGGGTTGTTTCCATAACTTTGCTATTGTAAATAGTGCTGCAGTAAACACAAGGGTGTATATCCTTTTTCAAATTGCTGTTTTTATATTGTTTGGATAGATCCCTAGAAATGGAATTACTGGATCACATCTATTTATTTTTCAATGTTTTAAGGCACCTTCCTACTGTTTTCCACAGAGACTACATCAGTTTACATTCCCATCAACATTGTACATGGGTTCCTTTTTCTCCACACCCTCATTAACATTTACTGTTTCTGAAATTTTTGTTTTGGGCCATTCTGACAGGGGTGAGGTGATACCTCATTGTATTTGTATTTCTCTGTTAATAAGTGATGATGGAACATTGTTTTCATGTGTCTGTTGACTGTACATCATCTTTGGGATGAGGGAATATTTTTTTTCATGTCTGTTGACTGTACATCTTCTTTGGAGAAGTATCCAGATTGCCTGTTTTGTAGGTTTTTTTTTTTAGATTTTATTTATGTGTATGAGAGCTGGGGTACAGACCAAAGGCAGGGGGTAGAGGCAGGGGATAGTGGTGGTGAGAGCATTCACCAGAGACAAAGCAGAGAGCAGAACAGGCAGATCTACTGAAGTACACTGCTGAGGGGAGCAGTGGGCGAGGCAGGAGAGGTCTGCTGTGCCATGTGGGTCCCCTCCCTGGCCAGGGATCAAACTCCCTGGCAGTGGCTGTGGAAGCTGCAGAAGCTCCACAAGTCTGGCGCCACCAGGGAGGCCTGATTGCTTGTTTTTTGAGTGGGTGTTTTTCTGTTGAGTTGTATAGGTTGTTTATATATCTTGGATATTAGCATCTTGTTGGATGTATGATGTGTGAATATTTTCTCCCTTTCAGTAATATGTTCATTTAAATAATAGCTTCTTTAACTGTGCCGCAGCTTTTTAGTTTAATATAGTTCCATTTGTTTATTTTTGGTTTTGTTTCCCTTGCTGTTGGAGTCAGGTCCACAAAGACATTTCTAAGGCAGACATCATGATGTATAATGCCTGTATTTTCTTTTATGTATTTTATGGTTAAACATCTTATTGTCAAATTTTTAATTCATTTTAAATTGTTGTGCTTGGCATGAAATAGTGGCCTAGTTTTACTCTTTTGCAAGTGGCTATCTAGTTTTCCCAGCATCAGTTGATGAAGACATTTTTCTTTTTTCTATAGTATGCTTTTGGTTCCTTGGTCATAAATTAACTCTGTGTGGGTTTACTTCTGAACTCAATTCTATTTCACTGGTCCATGTCTCTGTTTTTTGTTCCTGTATCATGCTGTTTTGATCTCCTTTATAGATATTAGGGTTGGACTATAAAGAACAATATATGATACATCTTTCACTGTGCTGCCAATAATGCTGAATACAGGCAAAGGGTAAAGGAGTGACAACTAAGTGATTGGTATCTCAAAAGAGTTTAGAATAGCTGTTTTCTTAGCTTGATGTTAAAAAAGTTCCACATGACCAAAACTAGGAAATTAATTTATGTGAGGCTTCTTGAATAGTAGGAGAAAATCACTGCTTATAAGTGCCACTTATAGTTTATTTTAACTTCTTAAATAGTTAATATCACTTTTTCATACTGAAGCAAAGTTAAACAGTTTCTTGAGCAGTTAACTTCTTAACATTTGCTTCTTGGTTCTTTTTAGGTTCGACATGGTGCAGGCACTGGACTTAGGGAAATCTTGAAAGCTCATGGGAAAAGTGGTGGTAAAATGGGAGACAGCACATTAGAAGAGGTAAGTGTAGTAAAGCAGCAATAATCATCAAGTTAAGTAGTTGGCCTCTTCTGCCAAGTCAGGGAAGTAGTAACAGCATAAGCACGAGTATTTTAGAAGGAAATAATAGATTGGAAAGTAGAGTGAGATGAATACGAGGATAGTTTAGAAGTCAGTGACCAATATGATTAGTGTAGTATGGAGACACTAGTGATAGGATAGATAATAGATACATGATAGTTAATAATTGATACTGGCAACCATAAATATTAATTTCTCTTGGAAAACAAATAATAGAATTCGTGAATTTTAGAGATTTTGGTGTATTTGAATTTCATTAATCACCAAAGAGGATGTGGTTAATTTAAAGGTAATAATTTGGCTTTTCTGAATTTTGGTTATTGTTTTTATAACAAAAATAGTATGTTCTTATATTTTATTTTTGGATTTGGATCTTTATGTTTCACTATGTGATCTATGTTATTTTAAAAATGTCTGTTTTAACAGATGATTCAGCAGCATCAAGAGTGGTTGGAAGACTTGGTTATTAGACTCCTTTGTGTTTTTGCATTAGACAGATTTGGAGACTTTGTTTCTGATGAAGTAAGTATCACCTAATTGTCATAGCCCTATCATATTTCAGATTCTACAAAGAAAATTTTTGTAAATAGGAATTTTCTTCCTTTCTTAATTCTAGGTTGTGGCACCAGTTCGTGAAACATGTGCTCAAACATTAGGTGTGGTGTTAAAGCACATGAATGAAACAGGAGTTCATAAGACTGTGGATGTTTTACTTAAATTACTTACACAAGAACAATGGGAAGTTAGACATGGAGGTCTGCTGGGAATAAAATACGCTTTAGCAGTCCGTCAGGTAAATATTTCAGTTTTTGAAGCATATAGGAAAGACTTTTTCCCTTGTAGTTAATCTTCATTAATTTCTTCTTGTAGATAAGCCAGTACTTCAAGATTTGTCATCTTGAGATAGTATGATAGAGATAGGTAATGCTAATAAGAATTTAAGTACAAATCAAATGATGGTAAGGTAGATTTGGAAAATTATTCCTATTACATAGAAGACCAATCCTCAGTAAGACCACAAGGATAGCTTCTGGAAGCTGGTTTTATTGGGAAAATTGAAGAGTTGATTGGAATAATCTATCATACCACTTTGGCAGGATATATGTGTGTGTGTAGAACTGGAGTGTAGGCCAAAGGTGTGGGGGGTGGGTAGATGAGAGGATTCACCAGAGACAGACAGAGAGGGGAGCAGAACAGGCAGATTTACTGAAATACATTGCTAAGGGCAGTAGTGGGCAACACAGGAGGGGTCTGCTGTGCCATATGGGTTAGCTCCCTGGTTGGAGATCAGACTCAGGCTGTAGTAGTGATAAGGCTGAGACTTAATCTCTAGGCCACCAAGGTGGCCCCCTGTCATACCCCCTTTGGTTATCAGTTGTATTGCATGAGAAGTCAACATTAAGATTCTAGCACAGGTGAGGACCTCCCTGTGGCACAAGGGGTTAAGTTGCAGCAATATGAAGCTGTCCACAGGCATTGCAGCACAAGTTCGATCCCCAGCCAGGGAGGTGACCCACATGGTGCAGCAGACCTCTCCTGTCTTGCTCATTGCTCCCCATGGGAGTGTATTTCAGTGGATTGGCCTGTTTTTCTCCCCACTGTGTCTCTGGTGAATCCTCTCACCTTCCCTCCTCTCCCCCTCTGGCCTATACCCCAGCTCTTGTATGCATAAATCAATGAATCAATCAATCACTCTTGAAAACAAAAGATTCTAGCACAGGGTATGTTTGTATGTGTGTTAGCACAGAGAACTGGTAGTCTTACCTTATGTTCTGATGTTTTAAACTGCATGAATAATGAAGTACTTAATACTATTTTTGTCTTTTTCAAATGAAATTAGCTACATAGATATCTGTGAATACAATTTTTCTGTTTGTGATTCTTTTTAATACTGGATTTCATACTTTTATATGGCAAATTAATTTTAAAAAGTGTAAGCACAGTAATTGTACTACAGAAAATTAATACATTTTGATGTTTTTACAGGATGTAATTAATACTTTATTACCTAAAGTCTTAACTAGAATAATTGAAGGACTCCAGGATCTTGATGATGATGTCAGAGCTGTTGCTGCAGCATCTTTAGTACCTGTGGTAGAAAGCCTTGTGTATCTTCAAACACACAAGGTAAATTAAGTTAAATACTTTTGAATTTTCTTCCCACAGAACTTGTTTATATTTTGGGTGTAGAGATTTAGGAATAATGTTGAGTACATTTTTTAATTCATCCTTCATTTTCCTCTGACTTCCCTCTGAATCATGTGATCTCAATTATATATTGTCCTTGAGAAGAATGAATTTCTATTAATCTACAACCCCTTCACGTACAGAAAATATAGGGAACATCTTTGAGGGGAAAAAAGCAGCCATTTTTTCTTTATCTTACTCCTGGTTTTTAAACAAGTGAATGATTTTGGTATTTGACTTTTGGTTTTTAATTTGGTCTCATTTTTTGAAGTTCCTCTTAAATTCTATCTGATTTTCCTTTGCATTATTAAAACTTGAACACATTTGGAAGTGCAGCAAGCAGTATTTCTAAAATTTAAAAACTGTTTGCCCTTTGGGTGATGATTAGTATGGTCATGACTTGTTTGTCCATGCAGTATTGTTTTCAGTTTCATTTTTTATGTAAAATAGTATATTGACTTATTTTCTGAATTCTCCTACCCATTATGAGCCTGGTTAGGAAGGGAAGCACTGAAGTAGACTTGAATGGCATTAAAAAGAGTTTGTTAAAGACAAGTAATGTCTCTAATTTTGCTCAAAACCAGCACTATCCAAAATCATTGGCATTGCATATGTTATTCAATCAGTAGTCACTCTTGGAGTACAATTTACATGGCTTGTGGGCATTTTGTATAAAGTTTATAACTCTTCTTGATAACTGATGTTACAGGTACCATTCATTATAAATACATTATGGGATGCTCTTCTGGAACTAGATGATCTGACAGCTTCAACAAATAGTATTATGACTCTTCTTTCATCTTTGTTAACTTATCCTCAGGTCCAACAATGCAGGTAATTATTTCTTTTTAATGGGATAAGTAAAGTGTTTACATATATTTCCAGATAATTAAACCTAATAATTTGTCACCTTTGAGAAGTATAAGTTGCGAGTACTAAAAATTTCTGTTTTTAAGAGGACTTTTTTTTATTCTCTGGTGGTACATTTAGGGAAGGAATTAGTAAGGGGAGGAATTAGTAACACAAGGGCTACCCTTGTGTTAATTCATTTATGTTAATTCTTCATCTTATAACTTTAGAAATGTAATCCTTATATTTTAGCTGTGCATATAGAATTTTAACTTTGTTTAGTTGACAGTTAATAGAATTATCACTAAACATACACTTTCCAATTTGCTCTTCTGGTAGCTTTTTCTTTGTAATGGTCATTTCTTGTTCTCGATTTCAACAATTATACATTCAGGAAGAGGACATACAATAATGAAATAGCATGTCCAAAGGCAGAGGTTGGGTGAAGCAAAAGCATAAACCAAATATTTAAAGTGTCACCTATTTTCCTATCCTGATATTTGAAATGAAGTTCAACTAGTTAACGTGTCCCTTGCATTTCAGACTGTCTCCTGAGTATTATTGTTTCTATTAATAATATCCTTGGAGATACAGAGGGAAAAGTTTGTATGCAATTTAAAAAAAAATTACAAATGAGAAAATTACTGTCCTTAACCTACTGTTCAGTGAATGTTCATGTGATTATAAATGACTGGCTCTGTGAGTGACTCTCTTTCTAATAAAAATCATAGTTGTTTGAAAAATGTAGAGAATATTTCAAATAATACCAATCTACTGGTGGTACTTCAAAGCTACATTTACAGTTCATGGGTTAGAATAGCAATTTGTGCCTGTAAAGTAAGTGCCTATGAAAGCAAATTAAGATTAACATTGAAGTGATAATTTTCAGATACTTTCATGAGCAATAAACTTATCAATAGGCATTAAATAGTTAATATATGTGTTAAAAGTCCTTCTAAAGCTACAAAATGCCAGAGTTTTTAATTACACTAAATCAGGGTTTGGATCTTTTATCTGTGAAGGCCCAGATAATGATATTTTAGGCTCTGTGGGCCATAAGATCTCTATTGAAACGCCTTAATTCTGCCTTTGTAGTGCAAAAACAGCCATCAACAATAAAGAAATGAGTGTGCCTGTGTTCCTACTTTCTCTTAAAAAATGAATAGGTCATTTTTGACAAGTGGGTCTTAGTTTATTGACACTGTCCTCAAGGACTTAGTACTTTTTTAAAACAAATCATTAAGTGCATAGCATCAGAAAAAGCCAGATAACAAAATGAAAGAATGCAACAAAAATTCTGTTAATTTAATATGAATAATGTAGTGTTTGATTTTTTTTTCCAAAATTGCCTTATTAGAAAATTTGCTTCCTATGTTGATATTTGGCAGATACTGTCCAGCTTATGTAAGAAGAAATGCAGCATGTCATTTGGAGCATGAACAATTACACTATTAACAAAACCTTTTAATAGTGCCTTTACATACTTTAAGTCTGTTTTATTTCTGTGTGTGCATGTTAAATTAAGTAAATGTACTAAATGTGTAAATAAATGTAAGAAGTTGTTTTTACACAAATCTGAAAGTAATGAAAACATAAATGATGAAAAAGTAGACCTTCTGAGAAGAACCATTAAAAAAAAAGATATATTGGTGGTATTATTTTTTGCTCATGTGGATTTTTTTTTTTTTTGAGAGGTTTATATTTCAGATGCTACTTATAAATCATTTCCTACTTCCAGGTAACTTTTTTGACTCATGGATGTGACAGGAATCCTACAGTCCAGGTTGTTAGCCTACATAAGTCTTTGCTTGCTTCCCCATTAAAAAATATAATCTGTGAGAATGAAGATAATTGAATTTTCTAAATTTAAAAGGCTACATACACCAGGATAACAAATTTCAAAGCTAATGACACACCACCTCATGCTCATTTGATATGTGGCAGATATGTCCTGAAAAGGGCATTTATAAATTTTGTGCATCTGTTGATTACCCCTTGGGGTTAGCCATGGCAAAGGAAGTAAGGACTTCATAACCCTGATTTTTCTGTTAGCCACCAGATAAGATACATATCCATTTCCTTGAATAAGATTGAGAATTAGGGCAGTTAAATTGAAAACTTCTAATTTGATAAAGGTAATTCATGACATTAGTGCTATAGCAGAAACTAATATTAATATTTCTACTCTTTGTCTACTTGCTCTGGTTATTCTGGTGCTTATGTAATAGTTTTGAGTGAGACTTAAAAATCTACATGAAAATTATGTTATCTTTTTAGAATCTATTCAAAAAGGCGCTCAGTTCACCTGGAAAAAGTAGATAATATATTAATGAGGCTTCAACTGAGAATGAATGAGATTAACTTGTATCTTTTTTATTAGTATTCAGCAGTCACTCACAGTTTTAGTTCCTCGTGTCTGGCCTTTTTTGCATCATACTATATCATCAGTTCGAAGAGCAGCCTTGGAAACTCTGTTTACGTTGTTATCAACACAGGACCAGGTAAGAACTAATAATTATATATAGTAATCGTGAAATTTATATATTAATTTTATAAAACAAATTCTGACCACTGGGTTACTCTTGTGAAAGATCTAGAGAATGCTGAGCCTAGTAGTAGTAGTATAGTTACCATGTAGACACATAAAGAACATTACTGTGGCACCAGAAATATTTTAATATTTTGGATTCCTCCACTCTTCCCTCTAAACCCTTAGCAACCTCTGATTTTGTTATTGTTTCCATAATTGTGTTGTCTCTGGAACATCATATAGCTGGATCATATAGTGTGTGGCCTTTTCACATTGGCTCCTTTCATTTAGCAATAGGAAATTAAGGATTTTCCATGCTTTTTTCATGACTTTCAGGTTATTTCTTTTTATCACTGAGTAATATTCCATGACATGGCTATATTTGTCAGTTAATTTACTCATCTACTGGCTAATATCTTGGTTACTTCCTGTATTTGGCAATTATGAAGTTTTAAATATCTCTGTGCAGGCCTTTGTATGGACATAAATTTTCAATGCACTGGTATATATTTAATCTTAAAACAGAGTGTCCTCCAAAGCAGCTGTACCACTTTGCATCTACCAGTAATGAATGAGAGTTCCTGTTGTTTTGCATCCTTACTGGCATTTGTTGCTGTCAGTGTTGTTATTGTAGATTTTAGCCACTTTAAGTATAGAGTGTTATCTCAATTTAATTTTCAGTTCTCTGATAGATGATGGTGTACATCTTTTCATCTGCTTATTTGCCATATATATCTCTTTAGTGAAATGTCTTTTGGGATATTTTACCCATTTTTTGTTTTTTTTAAAAGATTTATTTATGCATACAAGAACTGGGGTACAGGCCAGAAGTATGGGCGGTGAGAGGATCCGCCAGAGACACGGTGGGAAACAGAACAGGCAGATGGACTGAAATACACTGCTGAGGGGAGCAGTGAACGAGGAAGGAGAGGTCTGCCACACCATGTGGATCACCTTCCTGGCTGGAAGCAGGGATCAAACTCATGCTGCAGGGCCTCCCTGGTGGCGCAGTGGGTTAAGCAACGCACTATGAAGCAAACCGCAGCCACTGCAGCACGAGTTCGATCCCTGCTGCCGGCCAGG
>JAGFMF010011406.1:8123678-8147857 GCA_019455555.1 Galemys pyrenaicus | reverse complement strand
GAATCCTCTCACCCCCCCCCCACACTTCTGGCCTGTACCCCCAGTGCTTGTGTGCATAAATAAATAAATCTTTAAAAAAAAAAAAAACTCATGCTGCAGTGGCTGCGGTTTGCTTCATAGTGCAGTACTTTAACCCATTACGCCACTAGGGAGACCCTTATTTTATCTGTTTTCAAATTGGATTATTTTAAGAGTTCTTTGTATATTTTGGACGCAGGTGTAATATTGTTCTTTTAAACTTTCTGTTCTTTATATGCTTATTGCTATTTTGTTGCTTTTCATTGCTTATTTAATAGTATAACTTTATTTTTTTTTGAAGATTTTATTTATTTATACGTACAGGAACTGGGGTACAGGCCAGAGTTCAGATTATGAAAGGATTCACCAGAGACAGAGTGGGGAGCAGAACAGGCAGATGGCCTGAAACACACTGCTGAGGGGAGCAGAGGGCGAGGCAGGAGAGGTCTGCTATGCCATGTGGGTCTCCTCTCTGGCCGGTGGCAGGGATGGAGCTCATGCTGCAGTGGCTGCTGTTTGTTTCATAGTGCGTTGCTTAACCCACTGCACCACCGGGGAGGCCCCTAGTATAATTTTAGTTAAATGGTTAGGAAGAAGGTATTTTATATAATTGCACTTCCCAAAGAGGTGAAACATAATTTTTATGCCACCAAAAATAGTTAACCATTAAAGTGATTCACACACCTAATCATCTTGAAGTATATTAAAAAAGTTTTTTTTTAATGAGTCAGACATCATTATTGTTTTGTTTTTTAAGATTTATTTATTTATGCATGCAAGAGTGGGGGTGCAGGCCAGAGGTATGGGCAGTGAGAGGATCCACCAGAGATAGAGTGGGGAACAGAACAGGCAGATGGACTGAAACTCACTGCTGAGGGGAGCAGTGGGCGAGGCAGGAGAGGTCTGCTGCGCCATGTGGGTCCCCTTCCTGACCGGTGGCAGGGATCGAATTTGTGCTGCAGTGGCTGTGGTTTGCCTCATAATGTGTTGCTTAACCCACTGCACCACCAGGGAGGCTCAGTCATCATTATTGTTGGTCACTAGTTGTATTTTTTAAGTTTATAGTTATATATTAGAGTTTATAGTTATATATTAGAGTATATAGTTTTGGGACTGCACTTCCATATGTGAATTTGCTCACCCCCCACCAAAGCTCCAGTGCTACAACCTCTGTGGAAAACTTTCCCTCCCTATCCCAGTTCCTTCTTCTCTCTTGCCTCCTCTTTCCCTCTGGTAACCAGTATATTACAGAGTTTAAGAATTAATCTTGTTTTGCCAATTTGTGCTCCTTACTTTTTTATATCCTACAGTTGAGTGAGATCACCCAGTAATTATTTTTCATTTTCTGACTTAATTCCCTTAGCATAGTCACTCATCGTGATTAATCCATCTTGTTCCCAAAGACACTATTTCATCTTTTTTTAGTGACTGAGTAGTACTCTGTTGGGTGTTCCACAGTCTTTATCCAATCATTTGTCATTGGACATTGGTTTCATGTTTTGCCTATTGTGACTAATGTTGTTATGAATATAGGAGTACACAAATCTTTTTCGTGTTAATGTTTTCATACTCATTGTGTAAACTCTCAGTGTTATTGCTGGATTATGTGATATTTCCATTTTTACTTTTTTTTTTTTTTATTAAAGATTTATGCATGCAGGAGCTGTGTTACAGGCCAGAGGTGTGAGCTTTGAGAGGACCCACCAGAGACAGAGTGGGGAGCAGGACAGGCAGAATGACCGAAACACACTGCTGAGGGGAGCAACGGGCGAGACAGGAGAGGTCTGCTGCGCCATATGGGTCCTCTCTCTGGCCAGCAGCCGGGATCGAACTTGTGCTATAGTGACTGCAGTTTGCTTCATAGTGCATTGCTTAACCCACTGTGCCACCAGGGAGGCTCTCCATTTTTATCTTTTTGAGGAATCTCCATACTGTTTTCCATAGAGGCTGGACCAAATTACATTTCCATCAACAGTAGATGAGCATTCCTTTTTCTCTATATCCTTCCCAATCAATGTTTGTTGTTTCCAGTCTTTTTGATCTAGACTAGTCTTACAAGAGTGAGCTGATACCTATTAGTAGTTCTGATTTGCATTTCCCTTACAATAAAGGTGGTATTGAGTATTTTTTTTCATGTGTCTGTAGGCTATCTGAATGTCTTCGTTGGTGAAGTGTCTGTTTAGATCTTTCACCCATTTTTGATGAGGTTGTTTGGGTTTTTGTTGTTGAGTAGTATAAGGTTTTTATGTATTTTGGAAATTAACCCTTTGTCAGGCATGTAATGTGCAAATATATTCTTCAGTCTGGAGCTGCCTTTTTGTTTTTGAACTATGAAAATGTTTTAGTTTCATATAGTCCCATTTTAAAATTTTTGCTTTTGTTTCTCTTGATGTTGGAGATGAGTCCCTAGAATTGCATCTGTGATTGATGTCCTATAGTGTATCTTCTATATTTTGTGTATTTTATGGTTTCAGGTCTTATGTTCAAGTTTTTAATACATTTTGCGTTAAATTTTTTGTATGGAATTAAGTAATGATCTAGCTTTCACTTTCTTGCATGCGGCTGTTTAGGTTCCCAAACACTGTTTGTTGAAGTTGATTTACTTTCTGCAATGTACGGTTGTCTTTGTCAGGTATTAACTGTCCATATTTGTGTATATTTATTTTGCAGCTCTCTATTCCATTCTTCTGTTTATGTTCCAGTATCATGCAGTTTTCATCACTGTCACTTTGTACTGTAGTTTGAAGTCAGGAAGTGTAATTATGCATAAGATAATTTCGTGTGCTCTGTCACTCCCCTGAAGTTTGTTCTACATTAAAATCTCTAGCAATGGCACTAATCATCCATTCTCAGTACATTTCACTGTTGATCTCCATGTTTATCCTTCACTATTTTTGTTCGATTTTTTAATTGTTTTTTTCAAATAGTATGAAGCTAAAATCTTTTAGAAACTTTTCTTACCCCTCCACCTGTTTGCCTTTTTAAAAAAATTTGTGAATTTTTTTTTAAATAGCAAAAAGAGCAAGGAATTACTAAAACAGTATGTCATTCATATGTTCACCATTCATAATTGACTTGTTTTTATCTTCAGTTTGATTTGGGTATACTTTTGAATTATTGAGAAATTCCTTACATGTGCTAAATTTGGACTTAAAGTAATCTTTGAACTCTCTGGAATTGGAAGCAAAATATTATACTTAGGTTGTATATAAATGTACTTTTCTATGTAAAGAATGTTCATTATTTTTATCAGATTTTCAAAAGATCCCTGACCATGGTGATCATATAGCTCTTAAACTCTTACCATCTAGCACAACAGCAGTAATCTGATTGTTTTTCTTTTTCCTTAAGAAAGTAGTGATATTAAATGCTGTTAGAGTTTACTCCCATGTGGAGGATGATTTCAGCTTAATGGAAATGGAATTTTGTATTTTTAATCATAATCATACTTTTTACAACTTTTTGGTGATTATATACCATTTAGTTTCTCCAAACCATTGGGATAAAAAAAAATATGGCATTATCACTTCAAAGTCTTGTCAGAATTTATCACCAGTTGAACCTCTTTGATAAAGGTCTACAATCAAACAAAGGCCATGTTGTCATGATAACATTTATTTTATTTAAAACACCCCAAGATTATATGCTGTAGCTTTGATTCTGTTTTTGTTTTCAGAACTCTTCATCTTGGCTTATACCTATCCTGTCTGATATGCTGCGACACATTTTTCAGTTTTGTGTTTTAGAAAGCAGTCAGGAAATTCTGGACCTCATTCACAAGGTACACAGTGAATCTCTTTGTACTCCTTTTACTAGTAACTTGCTACAAAAAAATTTTAAAACTTTTGTAATTCTAGTCTGTTGGTTATAGTTTTAAGAAATTAGAAATCACCCAAGAGATTTGAAAAGTAGAGATCTACAGGATGAAACAAAGGAATGGGTTTCTTATAGAATGTAATCATTAAGTCCTAGTTGGCCATGCTTCTTTTTCTGACTGTGACACCTAACTAGGAAGTGTTTTAAGAACTTCTGATAGCTTTGATACAGAAATTGAAATGAAGGTAAGATGACTTTCTACTAAAGTTACTTTGTTATTTATCAACTTGCATATAGATCCTGCAAAATATTTTTTGGAACTTATTGGTGATATGTAGTCACAGTTTGTTTGTTTATTTATTTTTATTGTTTTAAGGATTTATGCATACAAGAGCTGGGGTACAGGCCAGAGTCCAGAGAGGTGAGAGGATTCACCAGACAGAGTGGGGAGCAGAACAGACAGACTGACTGAAACACACTGCTGAGGGGAGCAGTGGGTGAGGCAGGAGAGGTCTGCCATGCCATGTGGGTCCCCTCCCTGGCCAGTGGCAGGGATGGAACTTGTGCTGCAGCGGCTGTGGTTTGCTTCATAGAGCGTTGCTTAACCCACTGCGCCACCAGGGAGACCCTGTAGTCACAGTTTAGACATGTGCTTTCCCCCCTTATTTAGTAAGATTAGTTAAAATGTTTGAAGCCTTTTTTTTTTTTTTTTTTTACTTTTTAAAAGGACAGGTTTATTAGGAAGGAGGAAGAAAAAGAGAGGTGCCTGCATAGTCACAGGTGGGCAAGAGAACTTGTGTTGGAATATTTAAGGAAGAACCATTTGATATATTTAATAATATTTATGAGGAAAATGGCAGTATTGTGCCTTTGGAACCTGTTAAGTTAAGCCAGAATTATTATTCTTGTCTGTGATTCACTTTTAACAACATTGGATAACAGTTGTATTAGTCCTCCATATTTGTCTTAGTCTATTTAGTATGAAGCATCAAGAAAGATATGTTACTGATAATATCATGAACAAGACTTATATTGTTCTTAATTTATACTAGACTATTATCCCCTTTAAATTTATCAGGAGAGATAAGCTGTGCCATGTGGGTCAGCTCCCTGGGAGAGGATTGATCTCAGGCCATAGTGGCTGGCAATAGCTCGATAGCATGGAGACTTCAACCTCTGCCCCACCAGGGAGGCCCTCAGGAGCAATTATATGTTCAAGTATATATTGAATATAGGTCTTCTTTACATAGAGCTGATACATACAAAGGATTTCAGTGACTTAATGAGATTTTTGACAACTATTTTTATGGATTTTTTTATTTTAAATGATTTTTATAAAACACTGAAGAAAATTCTTTGTACCCCCTTTTTTTTAGAAAACATTGTTTTCTATTACTCTTTTAGTATAGAATTCTACCCCCAAAAAACACTATTTAAAAAATAAGCCTTTATATTGACTTGTAAAATTATTTCTGTAATATATCCTACTTATTTTTTTTTCAATTTAGTATTCTAAAAATAAGTATTAGGTCTTACTAGGAAAATTTCATTATCGTGTTCCTCTTTCACTCTGTAGGTTTGGATGGAATTATTAAGCAAGGCTTCAGTTCAGTATGTGGTAGCAGCTGCTTGTCCATGGATGGGTGCTTGGCTTTGCTTAATGATGCAGCCTTCTCATTTACCTATTGATTTAAATATGTTGCTCGAGGTAAAAACTAGAGCAAAGGTGAGTATAGAAAGACAATATATTTATATTTTCAGCTCATAATTTACACAGGAGGGAGATACATGGGGAATGGGCACAGGGAGGTTTCGTGGAGAATGAAAAATATATTTTAAAAAAGTGAATCCTTTCCAGTAGGGGAAAAAACAATTTAGTACTAGAGGTTTTGACTAGAGTAATCAGAAAAGAAAATGACTAAATTAATGCTTTTTTTAGTTGTTGAAAAAGAGTAGCTCTTGGAAAAGAGTAAACAGCAAATACATGCTACACATTCACTTTGATTTTCCCACTAAGAAAATATTTTTAGTCAGAAGTAAGGAAAGGATTATTGTATATTATACTATATATTATTTCCCATAGTGATTCTGGCATTATGTTTACACTTTTGAGATGAAATGTAAAGCATTATTGGATTCTTTAAAAAAAAACAAACAGTAACCATGTAAAAAGTCTTGCTTTATTACAAGTATGATTTCATTAATTTAACATCAGAAGCTTTTTTATTATTATTAGGATCTTGACAAAAATACATAATTACATTATCCATTAAAATTTTGTGAAAAGACAATGGACTATGGTGGAGGACTGTGGGTGCTTGGTGGTGGGGGAGCTACGGTGACCATACTTGAGGGGAGAAATCCTATACTGTCAAAAAATTAACAGAGGTGTGAGAAAGTAGTATTAAAAAAAAAAATAAGTGTTGGATGCACCCCAAATTTTTTTTGTCTGAAAAGAGCTGTATTTTAATGGAATATAATAAATCAGAATATTTTCAGTGTTACCTATTAACTTTTGATGGTAAATCTTTACTATTTTTTTCCTCTTGCCCTCTAGGAAAAAACAGGTGGTAAGGTGCGCCAAGGCCAAAGCCAGAGTAAAGAAGTACTTCAAGAGTATATTGCAGGTGCAGACACCATCATGGAAGAGCCTGCTACCAGAGATTTTGTGGTTATGAGGGCCAGAATTATGGCTGCCAAGTAAGTAGACATAATTTCAGAAGTCATTTAACCAAAAGATTCTGTTGTATCTGTCAGTAATTCCTTCATCACACTAGGTTTAGAATAAGAAAAATTCAAGCATAAGAAAACATTTTAATTTGGGGGAGCTTTAAGACAGATTTATATATATCTACATATATAGATATATTTAAATCCCCTCCCCCAAGAATTTCTACTTTTTTAATAAAAATAGGAGTTAATGTCTCCTTGGGAAAAGTTACAGCTTCAGTAGGGGAAACTTCAGGTAATTTCTGTAGTTATTTCTTTTTTCTCCTTCTTAGGTTGTTAGGAGCACTTTGTTGCTCTATTTGTGATCCAGGTGTAAATGTGGTAACCCAAGAAATTAAACCAGCTGAATCCCTTGGCCAACTACTGCTCTTCCATTTGAACTCCAAATCTGCCTTACAGAGAATTAGTGTTACTTTGGTAATCTGTGAATGGGCTGCTTTACAAAAGGTAAGATTTTGCCCAAAAAATAATGACAAGTTAAATAATTTCCACTTAGCTGTCAGGATTATTTTCATTATAGTTGACAAACAGAAAAGTGAAACTTCTTTCTGTATAAAAATCGAACAGTTATAGAAGGGTATTCCAAAATGCATTGAAAGATTGTTTCTCTACTGTTGACGTTTAACCTTAGACTTCTTAGCACCTCCAGTCTTAAACCTGAGACTACTAGCTATTTTGTATACTTAGTATTTGCTCTTGAACCTGCAATTTATTAACAAATGTCCCCATTAAAAAACATTTAAATGGAAGCAGTCCAGAAGCTATTGCTCATTCATTCCTCTGTATTGCTCTATCACTAGAAACTATAAAAATTAAGAGGCTTTGAGTATTAGAGATTAATTTGTATGAGTGGTAGCAAGGGCAGAATTTTTGGTCACAGGAAGAATAAAATTTTCTATTTAAACCAAATCTTCATGTTTCCAAATAAGCCATTCCCTTGCAGCCTTTTTAATATTTAATTTTTAGTAAGATACATGATTTTGTATAAGACTTGCTTCTGTAAATCAAAGAAACTTCCTGCTGGCTTTGTATATTCCATTGACTGGAATTCTGGAAATTTAACTGTCTGCACTTGCTGTGAGAGTTGTTACTGCCTCTTAGCAGTTTGTCAAAACTGTGTCTAAAAGTAATTGAGCCATGCTCTGTGGCAACTGAGACCCCTCCCCACCTTTGCCTCTGGAAAGAAGCAAGGCTCATCTGT
Organism: Galemys pyrenaicus; assembly: GCA_019455555.1. NCBI lineage: Eukaryota > Metazoa > Chordata > Mammalia > Eulipotyphla > Talpidae > Galemys > Galemys pyrenaicus. The sequence goes on along the minus strand of JAGFMF010011406.1, from coordinate 8,140,092 downwards.
TTTTAGGCAGGACTTGGTGTGCTGGAGAGGCAGTGATGATGTGTTTTTGTGCCTCTCAGACTCAGCAGCAAGTGTTGACAGTTCGGTTTCTGGACCCTCACAGAGCTTCTCTGGACTTACTCTGTGAAGCCCAGGCTGATCACCCAGATCCCACAGAACCCCTCATGGCTCACCACTGAGGCCATTCCCCCTCTGGTTGGGGCAGGCAACAACCAGAGAGAGTGGGAAGGGTTAGTTAAATTTGGGGGCAGGTAAGTAGCTTTTAAATTATATATCCATTCTACAGTATGGCATGTGAAAGCTGTGGGCTCAACTGTTAAGAAATCTAATGAGTTTTTAAATAACATTTTTAGTGCATGCTAAGTGTTCTTTTCTGACTGATTTCTTTTTACAGTTACATATTTAAATATATATAAACATGGAGTAAGTTCAGAATAAAGTAAAAGTAATTAGGTGGAAAATTTAATGGAATGTAATAGTTCCATTTGCATGTTCTGTAGTCATTCATATTAAAATTTTAGAGTAGTTTGAGTGTGATATCTTTTCTCTGTGCAACTAACTATGTTGTTTGGATGTAACAACATAGATTCAAAATCAGTAGGAATTTAACTTGGTAGTTTGCAAGTGAAGATTTATGCATCTCTAAAATTATGTTTTTATATTTGCTCTGAATATTTGTTGTCTTATGTTTTAGGAGTGTAAAACTGTTACCCTAGCTGTGCAGCCACGTTTACTTGATATCCTTTCAGAACATTTATATTATGATGAAATTGCCGTTCCATTCACACGAATGCAGAATGAATGTAAACAGCTTATTTCATCATTAGCTGATGCACATGTTGAAGTTGGTAACAGAGTAAACAACAACGTTTTTACAATAGATCAAGCTAATGACCTGGTAAGTAAAGAAATTTTAAATAGAGTGTCAAGTAAAGACTAGAAATGTGCCATGTTTTGTTTACCACACAAACAGTAATTTGTTGAAACGGTGGCTTGGTAGTCTGCCATCCCTACTCTTTAAAAAGGTTATTGTATTGTATTGACTTTTTTTTTTAAAGATTTATTTATTTATGCATACAAGAGCTGGGGTAAAGGCCAGAGTCCAGGGAGGTGAGAGAATTCACCAGACAGAGTGGGGTGCAGAGCAGGCAGACTGACTAAAAGACACTGCCGAGGGCAGAGGGCAACAGTGGGCAAGGCAGGAGAGGTCTGCTACACCATGTGGGTCCCCTCCCTGGCCGGTGGCAGGGATCAAACTTGTGCTGCAGTGACTGTGGTTTGCCTCATAGTGCGTTGCTTAACCCACTGCGCCACCAGGGAGGCCCTGTATTGACTTTTCTTGAAGTAGGAAAATGAGGAAGGGTTGGTTTTGTTTTTGTTTTTAAATCTTGTACCTTTGTTAGAAAAAGTTTTCTGTTTTTGATTTTTGTTTGGGTTTTTTTGGTTATTTGTCTTACGACTGGCAGTATATATAGGAAAAATTACTTCTAAAAGTTCCTGAGTATTTTTCTCTCCCCTCCTAACTTATGATGATAATATTCAGAGAAAAGGTACAAGGATTAAACATTGACCACTCAGTATATCCACTGTTAGAACCCACAGTGAACATTTTACTAAATTTGCTTTATCACATTCTGTCTACGCCTCTATCAGCCATTTTATCATTTTATCAGTCCAGCTTATTTTTTTTTGGTGCATTTCAAGGGTGCAAATACCAGTGTATTTCAGTGTGTGTGTGCATGTGTGTGTATACATGTGTGTGTACGTGTGTGTGTATCACTAACTCGAATTCAATATTTGTTGTTTTGCTTTTTTAAAATAAAAAAATTTTTTTAAAAGATTTATATATATCATAGCTGGAGTACAGGCCAGAGTCATAGGAGGTGAGAGGATTCACCAGAGACAGAGTGGGGAGCAGAACAGGCAGATGGCCTGAAACACACTGCTGAGGGGAGCAGTGGGCGAGGCAGGAGAGGTCTGCTGCGCCATGTGGGCCCCTCCGCCATGTGGGCCCCTCCCTGGCCGGGGATTGAATAGCGCTGCTGTGCAGCAGATGCTTCACAGTGCCAGCACTCAACCTGCTGATACTATGAAATCTCATGCTATATAACTTATAGCTGTATAATTTTTGTATGTAATTATATATAATATTAATGTAGTTATAATTTTGAGGCATATCTTCACATCTCTTTTTGTATACTTTATGGTTCACTCACCTCCACCAAAGTACACAAATCTTTTTTTTTTTTCCATTTTTTTTTAATTAAAATATTTAAAAATTTACATATACTTGCCATTAATTGTAATCCCCATGTATTCCCCTCTAGTACACAAATCTTGAATGGACCATTTGATGAATTTTAACAGCTGCACATACCTATTCTTTTTTTTTTTTTTTAAAGATTTATTTATTTATGCATACAAGCACTGGGGTACAGGCCAGAGGTGTGGGGGGTGAGAGGATTCACCACAGACAGAGCTGGGAGCAGAACAGGCAGATCAACTGAAGCACACTGCTGAGGGGAGCAGCGGGCACAGCAGGAGAGGTCTGCTGCGCCATGTGGGTCCCCTCCCCAGCCGGCAGCAGGGATAGAACTTGTGCCAGAGTGGCCGTGGTCTGCCTCATAGTGCGTTGCTTAACCCACTGCGCCACCAGGGAGGCCCTGCACATACCTATTAAGCCCAAACCCTTATCAAGTTGCAGACAGTTGTATTACCACTTGCTTGTCAACCCCTGCTTTTCCACACTCTCTCCTAATGTTTCCTCTATATAGATCCCTTTTTCTTGTTCTATAGCTTTATATAAATGGAATGATAAAATCTGTGATGTTTGGGTTAAGAATTTTTTCCAGCATGCTGTCATAGCTACCTATAATTCGTTCTTTTATATTGTTAAATATTAGTTCTTTGATAGATATACCTCAATTAGTTTAATCCTCTCGTATTGATGAATATTTGGGCTGTTCCTAGACATTGGCTGCTATAAACAAGAGTGCACTAAACACTTTTATACAAGTTCTCAAAGACATGCATTTTCATTTCCTTTGGGTAAATACAAAGGCATGAAATTGTTGGTTTGTAGGATAGGTATTTAGTTTTACAAAAAATTGCAGGCCTTTCCCCAAAGTTACTCTATCAGTTGCCCATCTCGGAATATAATAAAAATCTTTGAATTGTATTCCTTAAATGAAAATAGATCTAGTACGTTGATTATATTTCAGTAAAAATTTTAAAAGTGTATTAAACAGTCTCTAAAAATAGTGTGATACAGCAGTCTTACAGCTCTTGGCAATTAAAGAATTAGTTACTTGCACCATTTCTTTTCATACTTGCTTTCTGCCACCCCCAAAACACCTGGACATTTTCTCATTAAATGGGAAATCAGTGAAAGAATAAAAGTAATCCAATTAGCAACATTTAGCCACTTAGCGATAGCTACCTTAATCATTTTTGAGTTAAGAATATTATTCCCTAAAGGAAGTTCATGAATTTGGTATTACTTAAGAGTTTATATTTGCTAGTAGCGTCTGATTTCACAAAAGTACTTTGTGGGTGTTGAGGTTGGCTTTCTCTCAAACACACTAGGTATATTTAAAGAATATGTAATTTTGTTTTCAAGAAAGTGTGTCTTTCTTAAACAATATAATGCTAATGTTATTGTCAGATTAAAATAAAATTTAGTTGGGAGGTTTAAGACATTTAGTTGTCTAAATACTAAACATTACTAGATATTATGAAACTTAAAATTAAGAGCTATCCTTTAGGAGTTTACAGGCTGTTTGGGGTTGATGTGATAAATGATTTTTCATTTCTCTTTTTTAATAGGTCACTACTGTTTTTAATGAAGTAACGTCATCTTTTGATTTAAGTCCACAAGTGTTACAGCAATTAGACAGTAAACGGCAACAGGTCCAAATGACAGTTACAGAGACAAACCAGGAGTGGCAAGTGTTACAGTTGAGAGTGCATACTTTTGCTGCATGTGCAGTTGTGAGCTTACAACAACTTCCGGAAAAATTAAATCCTATCATAAAGCCATTAATGGAGACAATTAAAAAAGAAGAGAATACACTAGTACAAAATTATGCAGCTCAGTGCATAGCGAAACTACTTCAGCAGTGCACAACAAGGACACCTTGTCCCAATGCAAAAATTATTAAAAATCTCTGTAGCTCACTTTGTGTGGACCCCTATCTAACTCCTTGTGTCACGTGTCCAGTACCAACACAGAGTGGCCAGGAAAACTCTAAAGGTATATATTTAAACCTTCATTTGGAGTAGGAAAAAACCCTTAAATTTGTTTAAAATCCAAGTCAGGTATTAACCCTTACTTTCCCTTTCAGGACCATTATAGAGTCTAGAAAATTGTATCAAATGTTATTGAAAGGAAATTCTTCCTATAAAACTAGTTTCTTAAATTTAGTGCATGTCATTAGATAAGTGAACTCTGTTATCTTTACCAAATAATGTATAATCAACATTGTTTTCATCTGGAGAATATATATGGAAAATAAAAATTGCTCTTTGTCTCAATGATAAGCATTTCTTCACATGCCTTAGTCCTATATGAGTTTTTTGTTGTTTATAAGATTTTGGAAAAACAAATTATAATTATATATAATATATATAAAATACAATAAATTTACAACTTCAGCACAATATATATTAAGAAAAATGTGAGTGAAGAAGATACATTTTGCACATCAACAACTTAAAAATGTAATTGGATGATTCCCCACCCCAGCTACCATAATGCTATGTGAACCTGCAGTATTTTTCAGTGGTCATTGTTTCTGAATTCATGGTAACTATGGACATTTATTTTTTTAAAGAAAGAACAAACTTACATTCTACAATTGTTTTTATACCTAGACATATTTATTAAAAATATTAATTTACTACAAAAGGCACAGTCATTCTTGCATGTGATTTTTTCCTGTTAATCTAATTCTACATTTTTTAATGTATTAAGGATGACCTTATGCAACTAACAAATTTAATGTTATAAATTATGAAATATTTTGTTAACATTTCATTGTCTAAAGAAAATGTCATTGCCTATAAAAATTGAGGCTTAAAGGACAGTTTTAAAATATGTTGTATCTATTTTAAAACAGGAACATTTGGTCATCTATATTATGCTTAAAATTATTTAACTTTTTTCTTATTAGGATCCAACTCTGAAAAAGATGGAATGCACCATACTGTCACCAAACACAGAGGTATAATTACACTCTATAGGCATCAGAAAGCTGCTTTCGCTATAACAAGTAGACGAGGTCCTACTCCTAAAGCAGTGAAAGCTCAAATAGCAGATCTTCCTGCAGGAAGTAGTGGAAATATCCTTGTTGAACTTGATGAGGTAAATAGTTTTTTTGTTTGTGTATTCTGATTTTTAAACACATACCTTGTAGACTGTGAATTAACTTCTTATCAGCTTCTTGTTTTTTTATATTCTTTAAGTGAAAGAACTGGGATTTGATAATAGCGTTTTGGATTACTCTAGTACATCATCTAGAAAAATTGCAAACTTCTTCAGATTTCTCATGCCCCTTAAATTTTTACCCATTTTCTTTTGATTATTTCCCTAGTCAAAAAAAAATCTCTTGATAGTGGGTACCTAAGTCAATCATAAATATAAACTAATCCATTCCCCTGGAAGTAACTGAAGAGATGTTAAATAACGTCTGAAAGCTAACTTTTTCAAATACTGTTAATGTCAGGAATTCCAGTTGCTCCTCAGAGGATAAATTTTTAAGTGTCAGATAGTTATTGCTCTAGGCTTTTAGTCAACCTTTTAAATGTGTGTGATGTGAGGTAGGGATCTAAATTTATTTCCTCATTATATGGCCAGTTCTCCCACTATTAAATCCTTTCCTTCCTTATAAGGGTATCTCTTTAATATACCATGCTCCATGTTTTATATATATGAGGATCTATTTGGGCTTCTTTTTCCCCTGTTTTGTTGGAGTAATTTGTTCTACAGTAATAATCTTATTTAAAAACAATGAGAAAAAGTGTTTTTTAAAAATCTTACAACCACATAATTACAATGGGATGAATGCTTTAGATAGCTTCTTTGGTTGCAAGATGTAGGAACTTACCAGAAATCAGCAGTAAAAATTATGTTAATCCTAAATTAACTCACTATGAATCCTAAAAGACTTAGGTTTAATGTATTTCTCTAACAAATAGGCCTATTTTAAGGTTCTTTTTTTAAATTTAGATATATTCTTTTAAAAATACTTTGAAGTCTTTTTCATTAAAGGTATTCTCTTTTATTTTAAAGACTTTATTTATACATATAAGAACTGGGGTATGGGTCAGAGGTGTGGGGGAGTGCGAGGTTCACCAGAGACAAAGTGGGGAGCAGAAGAAGCAGATCTACTGAAATACACTGCTGAGGGGAGCAGCACATGAGACAGGAGAGATCTGCTCTGCCATGTGGGTTAGCTCCCTGGCCGAGAATCAAACTCATGCCACAGTTGCTGGCGATAGCTTGATAGTGCTGAGACTTGAACCCCTGTGCCACCAGAGAAGCCCTTATTCTCATTGTTTTAATGAGATCTGTGACTTTAATATTTGTACCTCTGGTTTGCATAGGTTTTCCTTTACTTAAAGTATATAATTTTATATATATGTTATGTGAAAATTTATATATTTATATTTTATGTGAAAATATAATTGGGGTTTAAATGCCCATGTAAACTTAATTTCAAATAATATTTATAATTGTGATAAATATGTCCAGTACCTGCTTAATTGGCTAATGGTAATACTGTGAATTCTTAGATAGTGACTTAAATTCTCTTAAAATTTCAAATGCATTTTACTTTTTCCTGAAATTCTATTTTCAATTAACATTTAATTTTAGGCCCAGAAACCTTACCTGGTGCAACGGAGAGGAGCTGAATTTGCCTTGACAACTATAGTGAAACATTTTGGTGGTGAAATGGCAGTAAAGTTGCCACATCTCTGGGATGCTATGGTTGGTCCATTGAGGAATACAATTGACATAAATAATTTTGGTGTGTACATATTTTTCTGAGTTTTTTTTTCCCCCCTCCTCACTTCTGATTGGCTTGTTAACAATTTCAATATATGTCCATTACAAATGTCCTTATAAAGCAGATAATTTTTAAAAATGCAAGATTAGTAAAAACATTTTCATATCATTCTGTATATTTCTCACTTTTCTATAATATATTTAGAGAGAGACACTAGAACAGGATTACTATGTTAAACATCTTTAGTTGTTTTAAGTACATTACTCTAGCACTTAAATTAGGGCATAGCATTTAATTTTATACTAAGTAAATTCTCTATTGATGGCTGGGGAGGTGTGCTAAAACTTTTTGTGGACTTCAGATCTTCAAGACCTATTTGTAAGGTGATATGCGCTTAAAATCATGTATTTTAATAGATGGAAAGTCCCTCCTTGAAAAGGGAGATGGTCCTGCCCAAGAATTGGTGAATTCTCTGCAAGTTTTTGAAATAGCAGCAGCCTCCATGGATTCTGAGCTTCATCCCTCGGTAATTAACTCATGCAAATACAGTTTTCATCAAGTGGCCATAGTAAAAAGTTTTAAGGCAAGGAAAATGTAACTTTAATGTCATCCCTAGTAATTCCATTTTCTTTTATATAGTGTAAATAGATTTTTTTTCCCCCTTACTAACAGCACTATTGTGGACTTTGAGGCAGAACAGGTGCATGAATGAAACAAAGGTCACTTTTGGGAACTTATAATACAGGGTATGGGGACATAGAAACTGGGTATAAATAGGAAGAATGCTGCTGCCCTATTCATCTTTACCATCTTAATATAGCTGCAAGAAAGGAGGAGCACAGGTAATATAACCTCTTCCTAAGATAAGTATAAGGTAGAAGGAAGGTACCTGCCTAAGGTGAAACTAGTCACTGGCAAAAATAGAATGTTGCTTTGTGTTCTTTGCCTATTAAATTATTTCTTACAAAAATTTGGAACAGAGGGAGAAAGAAGATAGACTAGGTAACTATCTAGCTTTTCCATAAAAGAAAGTATGATTCTTTCAATGCTATGGGGAATTCTCTGATTTATAGTTTTGTGAAGTAATATAGCTATGATTCTCTATTCATAACTAATGTAAAAGGTAGAATCTACAGGAGAATAGGGAAGAATGAACTTTGCTTGTTTATATAGTAATAAAATGTGTCTTTTTGTTAAATTTTGCTGATTTATCATTAGCAAGAAAAATTTCCATCCGTAAGCTTTTATCCTCTATGATCAACAACATACACACAGTTGAAACTGTAAGGCTAGATTGTTGAGTAGCTAACTGACTCTCATCAACATCAATCCTGGCAGATATTTAATAATGGCATATGTGTTATTTGTGATCATAATGCCTATGGTAAATTTACCAAAGTATGGTATGTGAAACAAAATCAGAATCACTCAACGTAGTGAATAAAAATTATGTATGTAAAGTGCTACCAAAGTTGGAGAGGGCTGGTGATGTATGATGCCATTTTCCTAACTCCTACAGAGGAATCTTGTAAGCACCTTTTGACGTGTTCCCCATTAATGCCTGAGAGAGAGTATTAAATCGGGTTCTGCGCCTTTCTTTCTGAAAGAATTATAAAACCTTAATTTGGGTTTAGATTGATTTTTATTGAGATTGTTTTGATGTTTTGAGGTAATTGGAGTCTTGAATTTAGTTACTTTGAAAACTTAAAATTTCTAAGTATAGACAATTGTAGTTATATTTTCAACAGTTGATTTCCCTAATGAGTATTCTAATCTTCTTAAATGTTTTATTTGTAGTTGGTACAACATTTGCCTCATCTTTATATGTGCCTTCAGTACCCCAGCACCGCAGTGAGGCACATGGCTGCTCGTTGTGTAGGCGTTATGAGCAAAATAGCTACCATGGAAACAATGAATATTTTTTTGGAGAAGGTTCTTCCATGGTTGGGAGCAATTGATGACAATATCAAACAAGAGGGTGCAATTGAAGCACTTGCCTGTATCCTTTTTGTATTTTGGCTAACTACTCAGAAATTCTATTCATTTTTGTTTAAGAATGTCTAAAATAAAATCCATTTATTCAAATAGGAGACCTGCTGTCTCCCAAAAAGAAAACTACTTTGTGCATTTTATTTTGAAGTTTTTTACATTACATTCGAAATACATTACGTATGTTTATATTTTATTAAAATTTTCATACTGGAAGTTTAAAGATTTCATATTACATTAGAAACATGTATGTGTTTATATTAAAATTTTCACACAAAAAGTTTAAAGAATAGCTATTTTAATAGGTTTTTTTTCTTATAAGGTAAAAATAATTCTATGTATTTAGTAATGAACCCATTTAGTTTAGGATCATTTTATGAATCAGATACTGTGTATATAATCCTTATAAACATATTTCCAAAGTTCATTGGTGAAAGGTAAGTGCACTAAACAAGTCAAAATATTCAGGCTAGCTCTGCTAAGAGTATGGCACCCACTGGTGTTCTTTTTATCTGAAAGTTATTCCAAAGAGCAAGAAAGATGGAGATTAAATCAGTAGAAATTCTGGTTCAGGAATACTGAAGATTTTAGGAGGACTGAACTTGCTGGGTCTGCTGGGTCCAATTTCTGATAGTCAAGATCCTAGTGGGAAATTTGGAATTAATCTTCCGGTAATACTAAGTTGTTTTTGTTGCTTGCAGTGTAACTCACTTTATTTTGGTATTGCAGTTCTAGAAATTTGTAGGAATTTCTTTATTTAAAAAATTATTAAATTAATATTATTAAAATATTATTAATTGGGCTTTCTTTGGGCCATAAGGGTGGTAGAACTTTTAATAACTGAGACCCCTAAGCACTTCAACAGATCACTCCTCATGGAACTGGAAGAGTGTTGTAGTTTCTGTATGTGAACGAATTTAGATTATGCTGAAAAATATCTATTGATGTCTACCTGTTTACAAAGGAGCAACAGTGTGCACATACTGTTCTAATTGAGGGACTTTACCCTCTTAAAGTAGAGATGAGAAGATGAGGAACTGCTTTAACAATCTTGTTTTATCTCTCTGCAAAAGTATCTTCCTCAAAACCATTTGGAAATTTCCTTAATAACTCACTCAGGTGTAATGGAACAACTGGATGTTGGTATTGTCCCATATATTGTCCTTTTAGTTGTGCCTGTATTGGGAAGAATGAGTGATCAAACGGACAGTGTCAGATTCATGGCAACACAGTGCTTTGCAACACTCATTAGACTCATGCCACTTGAGGTAAGTTGAAGATACTTGGTTTTCTACAACCATACCACACTATTATGTAACCCTTTTTAAAGAACATGTCAGGTTGGAAAAAAAAGAAAGGACAACATTGTTTTGAATATATTTTTACCTTATAAGCAATATGAATTTTATACTTAGTGGATACTTTAATAAAATAATACCCAGTGATATTTTATTGAAGCTGTCCAGAAAGAGAATTGTTCTGATGACCTAGGTAATCCAAATCCAGGTAAAGATTCTGTGCTAAATTTTCCATGAAAGGTAAATTTGAGAGTGGTAACAAAGTGTAAAAACAAATGAATTGTCTGTGAGAGTATTAAGAAAGCAGACTACCAGGCCAAAGTTGGAGGATTTTGGAGTAAATTTATGGGGGAGAAATAATATGTGTAGCCAATGAAGAAAATAGAAGCAGCATGAAGCAAGGAAAGAATCAGAAACCCACTACTAATACTAAGCTGCTTAAAATATTTTGATGAAATTTTTGTAGCTTAGGAAATAAGTATATGTAAGTATATGTGTACTTCATCCATGCTATTGTGTGTATCATTACTTCCCCTCTCTGACTGAGGGGAAGAACACACCACAGTTTGTATATCCATTCAACAGTTAATGGACATTTGGATTTTTTTTTAAAGATTTATTTATTTATACATACAAGAGCTGGGGTGTAGGCCAGGAGTATGGGGGTAAGAGAATTCATCAGAGACAGAGCAGGTAGCATAACAGGCAGATCTACTGGAGTACACTGCTGAGAGGAGCAGCAAGTGAGGCAGGAGAGGTCTGCTGCTCCATATGGGTCAGCTCCCTGGCCCAGGATCGAATTCATGCTGCAGTGGTTGCAGATAACTTCATAGTGCTGCGACTTAACCCCCTGTGCCACCAGGGAGGCCCCAGTCGCAGACATTTGGATTGTTACCAGCTATTGGCTATTAGAAATAATGCTACTGTGATCATACACTTAAAACTCTTTGTGTGGCACATGCTTTATTTCATTTGAGCAGATTATCTGGGAATGGGATTACTGAATCAAATGACATTGATCTTTTTAAGTAACTATCAACATTTCTCCAAAGCAACTGTACCAAAGTATGAGCATAATACTTTGCAAAAATATTTGACATGGTTGGTAAAGTCGAAGATTGCTCTAGAGAAATTCATACATATATACCAAGACACATTTCAAGAATATTAGTGTTTTTGTTTTTTTTAAAGATTGTTTATTTATGCATACAAGAACTAGGGTACAGGCCAGAGTTGCTGGGCAGGGAGTCGGGGTGAGAGGATTCACCAGAGACAGAGTGGGGAACAGAACAGGCAGATTGACTGAAATACACTGCGAGGGGAGCAACAGGCCAGATAGGAGAGGCCTGCTCCGCCATGTGGGTAGCTCCCTGGCCGGGGATCAAACTCATGCTTCAATGACTGTGGATAGCTTCATATTGCTGTAACTTAACCCTTGTTTTTGAACTAGGGAGTAGATGGCGAAAGCATTGTTTTAGGAAAATTGGTATAACAGTGGAAAGTAGGGCCTTTAAAAAAAATCAGTTTATTAACTATCTGAATGTGGATTAGAAGGGAAGTGCCCCAAAACACAGCCCAGATCCACTGTAAAGTGATAGAGGAGTCTAAACCGCTATTTGTTTTTTGTTTGTTTTGGTTTTTTAATAAAGGAAAAATAATAGTGTCTGGTAACAGAATGGCAAATAAACAACATTTTGAACCTTAGAGATTAAGATTGGAAGGGTTCCCTGTGATAGATATGAAAATTACAAGGCTATAATTGCTTCCAGTCATGATAGTAAAACAGGGACCAGATTATTTTCCCATCATAACTGGAAAACCAGACAGAATGAATCAAAAAGTGGTTTTCAGATGTTGAACAGGCAGCAGAGAATAGTGGTACACAGGATAGAGAAGAGAAATAAATGAAGTACCCTCACTTTATGTTTGTTGGGAGTGAGTTCAGATCATAGGGCAGGGATGTGAAATGAAAGCAGAACCTAAATGAGTTGGAGTCAGTTTCTAGTACAAGGAGGACAAGATGGCTAGATTCTCAAGTTAGAGTACCTGGAGTAGCTGCATATAGAAGACAGTTAGGAGGTCTACACAAGGCTTTCTTAACTTTAGAAATACTATTGGATAGTAACTCAAATTTCTGGTTTCCAGGCCTTTTTATACACTTAAAAGTGGAAAATTCCAGAAAGCTTTTTTCATATTTTCTGTAACACAAATTAAAACCGAGAAATTGTAAAACTATTGATTCATTTAAATAACAACCATTAAATTTTATAAATAAGTTTCAGTGAAAAATAACTTTTCTAAAACAAAAATAGTAAGAAGAGTGACATTGTTTGACATTTTTGCAAATCTCTTTTAAGACTGTCTTGGTAGCAGTTAACTGGAGTCTTATATTTGCTTGGTTATTGCTGTTTTTGAGGTATTGAGGGTTGAGGCATATGAAGAAAGTCCAGCCTTATAGAGGTTGGAAATCGGAAAAGTGAGCAGTATTTAGACAACTATTTAAAATAATTATATTCTTCTATCTGATACCATAACCAAAAACAGAAAATTCGTTTAAATATTGAGAAGCTGTTAATGTCATTTTCCTTGAAGTGACAAATACATTTCTAAGAAAATGTCAGCCAAATATCCAGTCATAATGTAACAGGGTGGTCCCAAGGAAAAGGGGAAGTTCCAGGATCCTGGCCCCACCCTAAGTGGGTGGGGCTGAGCAGGGATTTAAAAAATGCTAGAGATAGGACAGAAGGAAAGGAAGAAGAAGGAAGCAGGATGAAGAGCAGCAAGGAGATGTGGAGTAGGCATGTGAAGCAGAGGGACATGTGAAGAAACTGTGCTTGCTTCTTAATCTTGAACTAGTTGGAACAGATGTGGGTGAGAGACCTGTGGGGAACTTAATAATGGCAGCTTTCATCTTAATTTTAATTTTGCTCTTTTCCTCCCAGATTTGTCTGACTCTTTCTGACCCTTTTCTATGGGTCCTTTAAATTTGTGGCAGGCTTTTAAAAGCCTTGCTTTAAGCCAATCCTATTTGGCTAAACATTTACCCTCAAGGAAATAAGTAACTTTAAATACTTAATAACTATATTATTTATCTTTTCTATATTGTTCCCTAATTATATTAAAGTTCCTTTCCATTAAAGGCCTTATATGTTTATCTTAATACAGCAAATAACAAAATCCATTTAAAGAGGGCAGGGTTGGGGGTTCTAGGGTGCCCCTCTCCCTGCCCTGTAACAAGAATACCCTAAGTTTGTCAGTCCATTCAAATGTTTTTCAAAAAAAAAATGGCTAGTTGAGTTCATAATTTAAACAACTTCACTGGTACTTTTCTGAAACAAATTGTACTTTGGTATGCATCATAAATGCTTTATATGTACTTCACATTAAAGATGTGCTTTCAAGAGTTGAGATTTGATAAGATTATTTTCAGTCCTTCCAGGACATTCTTAAATGAAACCAACTTATAAAAATGCTAGCGCTTGACTGTGAGGAATACAGTGACTACTGGTACATTTGTTGCTGGGGCATGAGCAGTTTTGCCCACCATTACTGTTATATTAGTGCAAATATCAACACAGGAAAAAGCAAACAATGTCTTTTATTATGTAATAGCTTTCACCCCAAGAACCTTTTGAAAAATTTTGAGAATCCTGAGGAATCTGCAGACCACATTTTGAAAACTAATACCCTACAGAATCAGAACATGAAAATTGAGAAACTCTAGTAATAGCATTTTACTATCTAACTGTATTTGTCTCTTTATCAAGTAATATATGGTGTGGGGAAACTTAGGTTGTAGCTGTGCTCTTTAAACCTCAAATCTCATTATAGCACTTTTAATACCTGTTAGGTTTTTTTTAACTATTTGCCTCCCAGTATTTAGAACTACAGTATTTTAAAAACGTGTCTCTGCATTTCTATTTTGGTAAGACTTGAAATTGTTTCATAATCTGGAAGTTATTAGTAAGTAGTTTTAATACACTTTAAAAATGATTTTAGGCAGGCATTCCAGATCCTCCAAATATGTCAGAAGAATTAATTCAGTTGAAAGCCAAGGAACGACACTTCTTGGAGCAATTGTTAGATGGGAAAAAACTAGAAAATTACAAAATTCCAGTACCAATCAATGCTGAACTCAGAAAATATCAGCAGGTAAAGTTTTATATCTTCTAAATGTAGTGACTACTCCTTTCAAATATATCTTATATCAGTTTTTTTTGTTTTGTGTCTTATTTAACTCTTTTGCTTGTAAAAATATAGCTTTTTGTTCTGTCCATATGTTTTTTAGACGAAAAAATTTTAATCTATTCACATTTATAATTTTTCTTTCTCCCAACCTTTCAGGATGGTGTGAACTGGTTAGCATTTCTTAATAAGTATAAACTTCATGGAATTCTGTGTGATGACATGGGTTTAGGAAAAACTTTACAGTCCATCTGCATTCTAGCAGGAGATCATTGTCACAGGTAATTTTAGATGTTATTTTAAAAGAAAGAAGACATCCAGATGTTGAGAAAGCAAGCTGGTTAATTTATTGTTTTTGTTATTGTAAAGGGCCCAAGAATATGCAAGATCGAAATTGGCAGAATGTATGCCACTTCCTTCATTGGTGGTCTGTCCACCAACATTAACTGGTCATTGGGTGGATGAAGTAGGTAAATTTTGTTCTAGAGAATATCTCAATCCGTTACATTATACTGGACCTCCTACTGAAAGAATAAGGTAAGAACTATATGACAACAAAGTTTTACTCTTTCATGTTAAGTAGTGTGAAGAGTAAAATGTATTAAAAATAAATTCTAGTTAGTGCTTTAGTAATAAGACATAGAAACTTAGTCAACTTATTTAAGACAGTCTCATTTACATAATCAGTGCGACTCATTACAATTCATATTTTTTTAATTTGTTACTGATTGGGCTTTCTAAGTATGGAATCTAGGAAGTTGTCAGGAACCAAAGCCACTTTCTTAGGGAGTCTTTTGATCATCACATCTCCTAGGTGCTTCTGTTATATTCTCGTTCTTTATCTATTTTCCTTAAAACCTCTCCCAACTTCCTCTTCCCTAAGAGTGCTTTTGATTCACAGTGACTGCTGTGCCTACTCTGACAACATCAAACACTGGAGTTCTTTTAGCTTTACCCCCTCAGTTAACTAGTACATCTCTTTTGTGCCTAACTAAATTTTAAAGATTTAAGTATGCTTAGATAGTCAAAGACTGCTAATTAGCCCATAGATTTACTGCACTTCTGTATTAATAATAGCTGACATACATTGAACACTTACCAGCCAGGCATTATTCTAAGCAGTTTTACTTTTTTTTTAAGATTGATTTATTTATGCATAAAGGAACTGGGGTACAGGCCAGAGGTATAGGGAGAGGATTCACCAGAGACAGAGTGGGGAACAGAACAGGTAGATTGACTTAAGTACACTGTTGAGGGAAACATTAAGTGAGAAAAGAGAGGTCTGCTGTGCCTGGTCGGAGATTGAATTTGTGTTGCAGTGGTCACAGATACTTCAGTGAGGTGCTTAATCCCTTGCACCACCAGGGAGGTCCCCACAGTTTTACATTTACTGTGTATTGTATATATTCAATTGCTTTTCAAGGTATGGGTATGATATTGTTTCTTATTTGCTGATACTGTTTCCTCTAAGAAGCCAAAAACATGGGGCCTGGATCCAAGGCCATTTAGTTAATTAAGTGGGCTTAGTGAGAAACTGAACACAAATGATGCAAAAGCTTGCACTCAAATAATTTACTGTAGTTTTTGTTAGAATTCATTCATGTACAGATAGAGAAATTCAATTCACATTAGCTTGAGCAAACAAATACTTTATTAATTTACTAAATTAATAATTTTACCAATGAGTTCTTGCTTCAGGCATATCTAGTTTGTGCTTCCTCCTCGTATACAACTTGTTCTGTTGGTATCTACTAAACTTCAGTCTATGGTTGGTGGACATGACCATGATCCCCAGAGGGAATGCTGAGTTAGTAGGACAGATTTAAAAGCACCCTTATGGACTTATCACACAGATCCACAAAGAACTAACCAGACTAAACAGAAAAAAAGAAAACAACCCAGTCCAAAAATGGGCAAAAGAGCTAAAAAGGCAAT
>JAGFMF010011406.1:8014247-8120768 GCA_019455555.1 Galemys pyrenaicus | reverse complement strand
TCCCCACTCTCTGTGGTGAATCCTCTCACCGCCCCCATACACCTCTGGCCTGTACCCCAGTGCTTGTATGCATAAATAAATAAATCTTTAAAAAAAAAAGAATCCAATTCATACATTGGGAAACTGTCGAAAATGAAAAAAGTGTTGATTTTTTTTCTCATGAAACTTAAACAGTAAAATCTGAAAGATGCTGTACTTACACCTTGTGACCCATGAATTTTTGGTGAACTTGAACTGTCCACTGGTGTTATTTGCCAAATTCCTTAAAACATGCTGTTAATTTGAGTGTCATATTCATCTTTCTGCTCTTCTGTTTACTATTGTATAGATGCTACCAGTAGGGTACAAATTCTGTGGATCAGGTTTATTCTGGTGGTGGAGACTTGGAAATTTCCCCCCCTAAAGAGTATTTTCTCTAGGGAAAGCTGAAGTAAAATACAGACTTTATACCATATACCTAAAAACGTGGTGATGTCATCTATATTATCATAATGGGCTTTTATTTATTTTTTAAAAATAAGGGAATCATTCCAATATACAAAAGATAACTGATGTTTTTTTCTTAAATTCAGAACAACGTTTTGGAACTGTGGTCATTGTTTGATTTCCTCATGCCAGGATTTTTGGGGACTGAACGCCAGTTTGCTGCTCGATATGGTAAACCAATATTAGCAAGTAGGGATGCTCGGAGCTCCAGTCGAGAACAGGAAGCAGGTATGAAAGAGGTGTAATGCTGTACTCTCTGCAAGTAAATATATTTTTTCTGGACTACTTAAAAGCCATTTTCTTTATTAACAGGTGTTCTTGCGATGGATGCATTGCACCGCCAAGTCCTGCCATTTCTTTTGAGAAGAATGAAAGAAGATGTTTTGCAGGATCTTCCTCCTAAAATTATTCAAGACTATTATTGTAATCTTAGTCCTCTCCAGGTTAGGAATCTCATGATAATATGTTTATTGGGGTATGTTTATTAGTAGACTTGGTTTTATCACTCCAATCTAGCTTCTGTTTCCCTAGATTTTAGAAATATTCTTTTTCAAACACATGCAGATAAGGCCCGAATGGATCTATTTGGATATGTGCATTTTTAACATAAAATGTTATCATTCTTGCTTTCTTATCTACTTAATTGAAAAAGTCACAGTTAAATTGGTAGAAATATAAACCAGGTTTATAAGGACCAAAAAAAATGACTATTAATGTCATCCTCACAGCAACATTATAAGTATTGTTTTTTGTTTGTTTGTTTGTTTTTTTAAAGATTTTATTTATTTATGCATACAAGAACTGGGGTACAGGCCACATGCGTGGGAGGTGAGAGAATTCACCAGACAGAGTGGGGAACAGAACAGGCAGATCAACTGAAGTACACTACTGAGGGGAGCAGCGGGCACAGCAGGAGAGGTCTGCCGCACCATGTGGGTCCCCTCCCTGGCCGGTAGCAGGGATCGAACTCATGCTGCAGTGGCTGCGGTTTGCTTCACAGTGCGTTGCTTAACCCACTGCGCCACCAGGGAGGGCCCCATTATAAGTATTGTTAATCCCCATTTTTATAAAAAAGGAAAGTGAAGTTCAGAGCTGAATTTCAAACTTTGGGAAAGAGGACCATATCCGTTTTGAAGCATTATTGCATTAGCTATACATATTCTGTTCTGACTTCTATTTTTTAGCACTCTATATTTTTTTTTTCTTTCACATTGGTTTAGCACCTAAAAGGTAGAACCCAGATCCAAGGTAATGCTTGCTAGGAATCTTGTTTTAGGCCACAGTGATGTTCTTTTAAAACATGTGTTTGTTTTTAATAAGTCAGTAGGGTGTTGTACACATTGCTTCACTTAAGATTTTTCTTATTTATTTGTAAGCGTTCAGGTTCTCTTTCATTGGTAATATATTTATCTTCCAGTACAGAGTAGAAAAATTGAATCTAGGACTGTTTGATTAGTTGTTTAGTATTTTAAGAGACCTACTTAGTGTTTTCTAAATGTAATTTTACTGAAATGCAGTGCATAATCTGTAATCACTAGTGAGATATAGGTTATCATGATTTCTTTAAAGAAACATTTAAATTACTGTACTTTTTTGTGCTTTGCTGGTTTTGTTTTAATATACACTTACCTGCTTTTTGGGGGGCAATTTTATAGGTTCAGCTCTATGAAGATTTTGCTAAGTCTCGTGCCAAGTGTGATGTTGATGAAACAGTTTCTTCTGCTGCACTTTCTGAAGAAACTGAAAAACCAAAGCTTAAAGCTACAGGCCATGTCTTCCAGGTATAAATTAGTCTAAATTTTTTTTTTCAATATTTCTTTTTTTTAAGATTTATTTTATTTATGCATACAAGAACTGGGGTACAGGCCAGAGTTTGGGGGGGGTGAGAGGACCCACCAGTGACAGAGTGGGGAACAACAGGCAAACCTACTGAAATATTGATGAGGGGAGCAGCGGGTGAGGCAGGAGAGGTCTGCTGAGCCATGTGGGTCACCTCCCTTGCTGGCGGCAGGGATCGAACTTGGGCTGCAGTGGCTGTGGTTTGCCTCATGGTGCATTGCTTAACCCACTGCGCCACCAGTAAGGAGGTCCCTACAGTCTACTTTTTAAATGAGTAACAACTTTTACATTACCACTGAAATATGGGTTTGTTTTTTTCTTTCAATGTCATCTATACATTTGTGAAAATAGGTAAAGTACCAATGGGTTTTTATAGTCATAATATTATGAGTAATTTAATATTATATATATGAAATGTAGTATGTGTATATGTTACATAAGAACAGTTTCAGGATTGCGAATTTTTTGCTTTCCATTAAAAAAATATTGTAACACCTACCCTAAGATGGTAATTTTTTCAGACTCAGGGGTTAAAGTAATAAAGCAGACCTCTTTTCTTGTAGAGATGAAAAATAAGTAAAACATATAAGAGGAAGTAAAATGGAATTATAAGGTATTAGAAGTTAGAAGTAGATGGTGGTCTTAAATAGAGGGATGACCTCTAAGGTATTAGAAGTTAGAAGTAGATGGTGGTCTTAAATAGAGGGATGACCTCACAAGAATATGATATTTGAGTAGAGCTCTGAAGGAGGATTGTGCCATGCAAGTACAGGTAGGGGAATCCAGCAGAGGATATAAAAAGTACAGAAGTTTTGAGACACATAATGCTGCCTGTGCTTGAGAGAATAATAAAAAGAGATGGGAGGTGTCAACTTACTTTTTCTTTCCTTTTTGAAATTTCACCATAGAAAACCTAACTTCTTGTTACCGATGAATTAAACACTTTCAATTTTAAAGAGGGAAACGATGGTTGTGAAGGGTTGTACCTTTCCCATGGTTTCTATCATAGTGTTCAGCAGTCTCTTCGGCCCTTTCTAGTAGAACTTACTAATCCAAATCTGTGTGCAAGTTAAGACCCAAATCATAAACCAAGTAAAAAGAAAAACACCCTATAGGATTCTGACTCTCACTTAGCTCAACCACTGCATTAGAATACTGTATAAGTTGGAGAGGCAGGCAGATTCATAAGGTCTTCAATATGTTTTTATATCTCTGAAGTTTGACAAACCCTTCTTTAGGAAATGAAGCTTGATTCTAGAAGCATCTTTAAATACTCCTGGCATTTTGTGTGGAAAAGAGTTATAGGAGCTAAAAATAGGACAGTTTTTGCCAGGAGAAGCTTATTATACCTCAAGAAGCTTATACCTCTTGGAAGGACAGACATTACAATTTATACATACTACCATAAAAATAAATACAAACTGCATAAGGAGCAGAAATGAAATTACAAATGAGATACTTCAGCTGGTTCTTGAAAAATTAAGTGTGAATAGTAAGAAATGCATTATGGACAGATATGGAGTAGGATAGGAAAAGATATCAAAATCCAAAATATTTGTGGCATACGAAGTAGATGCATGTATACTTTCTTTTCCTCCTTAAAGGCATTACAGTACTTACGTAAGCTGTGCAACCATCCAGCATTAGTCTTAACACCCCAACATCCAGAGTTCAAGAGTACTACTGAAAAACTGGCAGTTCAGAATTCTTCTCTTCGTGATATTCAACATGCCCCTAAACTCTCAGCTCTGAAACAAGTAAGTCGGTCTTTTAGGAGTTAGATGTATATTGGACATTCCAGTGGTAATGTGTAACATTAGGTAAATATTTTTCTAAAAGGTTACTCATGTTCGTCATTTTTTTGTTAAGCTTTTAAATAACTTTTTAAAAATTGTGGTTAAAATATATATAGCATAAAATAATCCATTTTATCAATTTTTAAGTGTACAATTTTGTGGGATTAATAACACTTTGAGTGTTATATAATCATCACCACTATTTATTTCCAAAATTTTTCTTCACCCTAACAGAAGCTCTGTATTCATTAAGCAGTAATTTCCCATTCTCCTTTTCTCCAATCCCAGGTAGCATCTGACCTACCTTCTGTCTCTGTGAATATATACCCATTCTAATATTTCATGTATTTGTCCTTTTGTGACTTATTTTTAAAGTTCATTCTTGGAGTATGTATCAGTATTAAGTTCATTTTTATGGCTGAATAATATTCCACTCCAATAGTGATGATGGTGATGATGATTAATTTAATGTAGTTTATACAACATTTTATGTATCTAGTCATTCATTGATGAATACTTGAGTGTTTCTACATTTTGGCTATTGTGTATAATACTGCAGTAAACATGGGCTTATACGTACCTGTTTGAGTTTCTCTTAAGCTCTTTTGGATAGAGACCTAAGATTGAAATTGCAGCATTGTATAGCAATTCTGTGTTTAACTTTCAGCTATAGGCTTTTACTTATTTTTAACTTATCTTTTTGTACATTTTTTTCCAACTGTTAGTGCTTGAACTGACCTCTCATTTTAAAGTGCTTCTTGTCACCTTGAAGTGTCTGGAATTAAGATGCTTTGGAACTCTGCAAATTAAGGAGGCTCAGATTGCTTCTTGCCATGCTCAAATAGAACTTTTATTAGAGTCCTACTTTTCTGTTTTCTCAGTTCTTTCCAGCCATTCAGAGTAAAGGTTCTACTCAGAAGAGAGATCTTCCTTCCCTTCCTTTCTCTAAATTAAGAGAGAAGTCATGTTGCTTTTTTAAAGTCTGATACTAGAAATAGAGAAATATGTTAATCAGCAAATAAAGTGCCAGAAGTATCTAATATTGCTACAGTGAGAATGTTTTAAATGTCAGGAGACTAGAATGAACTAAAACTAAGTAAAAAAAAAATAATGGAGAGTCAAATTTATGAGAAAATACTTAGGCTGGATTCTGTCAGACTTGGCAAACATTTTATAGAGGGTAGGTTTGCGTTTTGAGGCAAGTTTGCTGTAAACCTAAATTAATTGGCAAAAAATGAAGCCGATACAATCTTGGGTAGGATAACAGGATAATGGCTAAAATGAGAGTACCAAAGTTTATAAGAAGATCAAAATAACCTGGAAGTCATTTTATTTATATGAGAAATAGTAGCTTGAAAAACTTGGGAGAATTTAGCTTAGGCCAAAGTTAGGGGAAGATAAAATTAAATTGGCTGTAGTGAGGCAGCTGACCTCTCAAACTCCCACATCAGGTAGCCTTAGTAATCCCTTTCTAGATTTTGATAATTGGCTTTTCAAGGCCCGTGTTAGATTTTGTCAGAATACTTGAAATTCTTCAGTTTCTCAAGTTGCCAGAATCAAGTTGTAAAAGATTATTGGGGAAACCAGAATGCTGCCAGATATGACTGATATCAAATATCAAGTAACCTGTCTATACACCCCATAGGGATAGCGACACTGGAAGATTGTATCAGGAAGATTGGTAAGTGTGGACTTGGAAAAGAATCTTAGTTGGAAGTTCTTGTATGACGATCTTTATGAAGATCACCCAAAGAATTGAGATCATTGAATGTTCATAATATAGACTTAGATAAATTCTCTAGTGAGAGCCTCTAAAGAGTGAGGAGAAAGGCATGTCAGAGAACCTCCTGTGAAGAGGTGACCAGGAAATGCTAAGCCTGAGCAGCTTAAAACTTAGTTTCAGATGCTTCAGAGTGAAAGAGCAACTGCCCAAAGTGCTAATCTGCTTTCCAGGTGACAGGCACATTTAACCTTTCTCACCATGAAGAGAAATATTTGTCACAGTGAAATTGGTTACCCACTTTACTGAGCACCTTTTCACATTTTTCTTTTTTTCCAAGCTGCTCTTGGACTGTGGTTTGGGAAATGGCAGTACTTCAGAGAGTGGCACAGAATCTGTGGTGGCCCAGCACCGGATACTGATCTTCTGTCAGCTTAAGAGCATGCTTGATATAGTAGAACATGACCTTCTCAAACCTCACTTGCCCTCTGTCACTTATTTGAGATTAGATGGCAGCATACCTCCTGGTCAGAGGCATTCTATTGTTTCAAGGTAAGTGGGTTCCAGAACTCTCATAAATCAAGTGACAGTCCGTGTAGTATTACTTAGAAGTCACTTCTGTTAAGTTACTAACTTAACAGAAATAACTTCTTGAGATATTTTCTTTAGTTGTTCTTTTTTATATGATTAATCCAACAAATCCTTTTTAAACTAAGAAAACTACAGAAATAAAATTGAGGCGTTTGCTGACTTCAAGAGTCAGCATTAATAAGTAGCCCTAAGAGATTGTTAGGCATGATAAATTAGAACCCATGAAAGGACTTCTGAGGCAGGCATACCCAAATTTGACTACTGACTCTAATAATTAGGTATTGGTCTGTTTATCCATCTATGCAGTTTGAGTCTCTCTGATAATAGCCTTATAACATTATTATAATTAAATAACTGCATAAATAGTAGCTCGGTAGCTGATATATTACTGTTGGTTACAATGTTAGGTTTTTCTTTACCTTAGATGATGCTATTAGATGTCTTTTAGGGTTAGTACAACAGTGGCAATCCTCAGTCTCTACCCTCCCTGAAAGATCTAACCTATTCTGCATTCACCTATTTCCAAACTTTAAAGGTTTTGTCTCAGTTACTATTAGTGTTTATATTTTTGAAGTTTAGTTTTTATGATACTCTAAAAATATAACCCAGTTAGACTTATTTTTATAAAATTCTGGCATGCTCTAGAATACATTTTTTTCAACTACTAAAGTGTGATATATATTAGTTTCCTCCCATGTGGTCACAGAACCATATTTTCTTTAGTTGTCTGCAAATGTGTTCTTTTTTATATGATTAATCCAACAAATCCTTTTTAAACTAAGAAAACTACAGAAATAAAATTGAGGCGTTTGCTGACTTCAAGAGTCAGCATTAATAAGTAGCCCTAAGAGATTGTTAGGCATGATAAATTAGAACCCATGGTTTTTAAAGGATTATTCTCACTTGTCTTCAATTTTTATTAAACAATTCACGTTTGTTTTGGATGCCTTAGAAATGTACTAATTTTACTTTAACCTTATGTTTTTAGGTTTAACAATGATCCCTCTATAGATGTTCTTCTACTTACAACTCACGTTGGTGGCCTGGGGCTTAATTTAACAGGCGCTGACACAGTAGTATTTGTGGAACATGACTGGAATCCCATGCGTGATCTCCAAGCCATGGATCGGGCCCATCGCATTGGGCAGGTATAAAAAAAATCACATGTGTTAATCTGTGCACTGGGAAAAATACCTCTCCCAGAAGATAAGCCTTGGTTTAAGTTCCTAGTCTGATGTTTAAAAGTGTCAGGACCTTATGCAAGTCACTTAATTTTCTGGCACCACTTCCTCGTGCATTAAATATGGTGTTCAGGTGAATAAAACCTGGGCATAACATAGTTAAAAACCCACAAAAGGATATCAAAGGCAGGCAGACCCCAGTTTGACTCCTGACTATACTATTTAGGTAGCATTCTCTTCGACCTGTTTATTCCTAATATGCTGTGATTCCTTGCAGAAATTTTAGCTCTTGGTAGCAGATAGAGAAAAACCCAATCCTGACTAGAGGCAGTAGTAGTTCAGTGCCTATTGTATGTAAGCCCTTTGACTTGGTAAACCTCAATGTTTACTTTTCTTTTAGAAACGTGTAGTTAATGTGTACCGATTGATAACCAGAGGAACACTGGAAGAGAAGATAATGGGCTTGCAGAAATTCAAAATGAACATAGCAAATACTGTTATTAGCCAAGAGAATTCTAGTTTGCAAAGTATGGGGACAGATCAACTTCTGGATCTTTTTACTCTTGATAAGGTAAGATCTTACACAGTTTGCTTTATCTTTAAACAGTTGGTAGGCTTTCTGGACTGTTTGGTGATAACTTAACCCTTTGAGGGAATTTTGGATGTCCAGATAAAACTTTAGAATACTGAGAGATGTGTGATGGTTTTTTGATTGCTGTCTTTAGTATCCTGCCTCAAGATTGTGTTTCTTAGTCCTTTCCTGCTAAAGGGTAGCTGTAACTGGAGTCAGCTAAATCTGTGTTTCTAGCTCTACCTATTATCTGGTGACCTTATGCAAAATAATTTGTCTAAGCATCTACAACCATAGTAGGATAACTGCTTATATGGTTGTGAAGATAAAATATATGTAAGTTCTTAGACTATTGACTCTCAATAAATAGTAGCCATATTCTTGTGAATAACGTCAGGTAACAATACACAATCAAAAGGATGTACAAGCTGGGAAATAATGCTCAATGAGTAGTTTTAAAGGCATGCAGTTGGTTCAGAAAATGAATTGCATGGACAGTATCTATCAATCATGGTGAGAAAGTATCTTACAATTATCTAGCTGTAGTAACAGAAGGCAATGTTTAAATGTGACAGAATCTAGTTCCAAGGTATAATGTGTTAAGCCACATTTTCTAAGTACCCAAGAGATTGCCAGAATAGAGGGTTCTTCAGTCACAAACATGTAAGGTTGAAAGAACAAGAATTGCTATCATCAAATAGCTTTTATTATTATGGGTGACTTAAATGAACACAAATGGCTCAGGGGAATGAGAAGAGCTATTATCATGGCAGATCTCATTGAGGCAGCTGACAAAATTTGAATAGACTTTTAATATAAGTAGACTATAGTTTTAAAGTATCAGTGTCTAATTTGACCTTTGGTTGTATATAAACATGCACTTGTTTTTTGGAATACCCTGCGGATTCTAATAAAGGGAATCTACAACTTATAAAATCTATTTAACCATAGCTTCTACAAAGCCAATGAAACAATTAACAATTAGTTCTTTGTAAGGTTCCTGTGATTTTGAAATTCTTCCCAAACAGAGCTTAAACTGACAAAACTACTAGAGCTGTGGGAAGACAGAACAGACTATTGAATGAGATCATGAACTTCCCCATCACTTAAGGTGTTGATTCTGTTGAGTAAGTGCAGTTTTAGAATGTAAGTGTGATTTTTTTTAAGGAAAAATACAATTTCTAAAGTAATCTTTCTGCAAATTTTTTAAGGATGGTAAAGCTGAAAAAGCTGACACCTCTACTTCTGGAAAAGCAAGTATGAAATCGATTCTTGAAAACCTGAGTGATCTCTGGGATCAAGAGCAGTATGATTCAGAATACAGCCTGGAAAATTTTATGCATTCTCTCAAGTAACTATCAAATATTGTAAATGTAATTGCTGCTAGTTCAGTTACATTTCTGCTGATATTCAGCAAATTTCAAAGTTTATGGTGAACTTTTAGCTCATTGTGTAAATAGATCTGAAGAATATTCAGCATAACGCTGGTTCTTGTTTCACTGGGGGGAACAAGTTATTCTCAAATATTTGCACTGTATTAAATTTAAATATTAATGTGAAATGATTTAAATTTTACATGCTGAATAGCTGCAGAGCAGAGGAACCAAACCAGGTTTACATGTGCTACCATGAGGTGTTCTCACTGGGAACGAGCCTCCTGTTTCTATGTAGTCACTTTGTATAGCATAATATCCATGAGTACTTTCGTGTTCATGTACATTTTTTTCCTTTTAAATAGAACTTGTTTTTATAAATGATTTAAAAATAGGGCTTTTTTTTTTTCTATAAAAGCCTTAATGAGCCATAATTTGAATAATGACTACAATATTGATCAACCTTAGACAATGAACTGAACCAGGCCCTGGTGGAAATCTTTATATATTAATGCAGATGCATAGTGTTTTCCAAATCTTTAACATCATTTTGTCAACTTTTAATATATCAAATACAGGTAATGGTCTATTTAAGGCTATGTAACATCCTATTAAGAGGGTGTTTTTTTAATTTATCTAATGGCTAGGATATAGCCAGATTCAGAGAACATATGTACTCAATAGGTTTCAATCATATATAATATATTTTTTGTATCTATGAACCTATACAGTTTTCCTGAAGTAGATTTTACACTGTTTAGAATTCTAAAACCTATGGTGAAAAGACTGTTTATTGTAGTAATGCATGATTGAAGCATAAAAGGGAAAGAATTCTTTATATACACAAACATACATAAATACACATATCTATATGCACAGATGTTACCTGTCCTGCATCTGGAAAGGTGCTTGGTACTGGCACTAAAATCATGTAGTTATACTGAGCAGCAATAATAACTGGGCATGAAAGTGATTAACTAGTATTAGCAAAGTGAACTCAACGGTGAGGTAAGGGTGGATCTATGTATATAGGTATGCAAGTACCTGTATGTATATAATTTTATAAATTTCACACATAAATTAATACATGCCTGTGTGCATATATGTATGAGATACATTTGTATATACATGTACAGGTAATAAACATCCCCACGTTTTGTGACTGGCCATACACATAGGCATCGGTTTAAAAAACCATCAGACCTCAGCTGTAAAATAATTTTTTGTTTAAAATCACTTATACTGTTCTGCAGCATTTAGACATGGACATATGTCATGTTTCAGTAGCTTTGACAACCAGACTGTAACATTAAACCTAGCATTCCACAGAGAATAAATAAGACTGAAACTGTAAAATATGCAACTGTGTGTTATTTGTAAGAAATGATCATTAGAAAATGTTAAAATTATTAGTTCTAGTACAGAGGTTCTAAGAATGTTTGATACTTTATGCTCAAATTGTAGAAGATCAAAAGGAAACTCAGCTTTATATAGAGTATCCATTGTATATAATAGTGAGTAGCTGAGTCAGTATTCCTTGAATTTTTTTAAAAAATTATTTATTTGCTATTTCCATAAGCAAGTTACTTAACACAGGCTCATCGTAATTGATACATTGCTTCCCTGGAATTTATAAAGAGGGAGAAGAATTCACCCCATAAAAGTTTACTCAAACTATGCGTGTGTTAGTAAAATATTTCTGCAAAAATAGGCAGGAAAATGATATCAGTGATTTGACCTGTTTTTCCCAGTCAGAAGGAGTGGAAGATAGTGTGACTGATTCTAAAAAGTAATCTATTAAGTTATGAAAATTAAATCACATTCCAGCTTCCCAAGTAAAAAGAACTAAGTATTCTCAACTAAGTGACTCATTTAGAGTCACGTAATACAATTCAGGAATAATGGATACATAGGGAAAATTGAACAAACAGAGTAGGGAATGGTACAGTAAATGATGCTATTAATTATAAAAGATGTTAATTTCATGAGATATGGTAGTTATGTTTTAAAATGTGTGCATGTGGGAAATAAAGCATATGAGAATGTTGGTAATATTTTAAGCTGTGGGTAATGGGCTCATGGCTGTCCGTTGTACTGTTTACCCTTTTGTGTGTCTTTATTATAGAAAATTTCATATGGTTTTAAAAAAAACATTCATTTAGAGATTAACAGAATCAAGTCTTTACTGTAGGGAAAATCATCTGACCACTACTAAAATTCGAGGTTCTGGGTATCATGTTTGTTATGTATATAGCCACAA
The DNA here is from genome assembly GCA_019455555.1 of Galemys pyrenaicus. Classification (NCBI taxonomy): domain Eukaryota; kingdom Metazoa; phylum Chordata; class Mammalia; order Eulipotyphla; family Talpidae; genus Galemys; species Galemys pyrenaicus. The sequence goes on along the minus strand of JAGFMF010011406.1, from coordinate 8,108,951 downwards.
ACAAATGTTTTATCCTTTCAAAAGACTGCTTATAATAGTAACAAGAGTGAAAGTCGGGGCCTCCCTGGTGGCGCAGTGGGTTAAGCAACCCACTATGAAGCAAACCCCAGCCACTGCAGCACGAGTTTGATCCCTGCCGCCCGGCCAGGGAGGGGACCCACATGGCACGGCAGACCTCTCCTGCCTTGCCCTCTGCTCTCCTCAGCAGTGTGCTCCCTACTCTGTCTGGTGAATCCTCTCACCTCCCGTGACTCTGGCCTGCACCCCAGCTCTTGTATGCATAAATGGATAAATCTTTTAAAAAAAAAAAAAAGAGTGAAAGTCTCTGATGAAGGGATTAAGCCAATATAGCTTTACTCTTGAGGGTAGTTATATAAGCATATGTAAATGCAAATACTCTAGTAAAGCTATTTGAGAATGTCACCACTTAAAGACAAAAGTGAGGAAATTACAAAAGCAAAATAGAAATTATAGAAAAGTAACAAGCATTTTATCACACATCTGTTCCAAATATTTGATCTCAATATAATCTACTTCCTGGTTAAGGAGAGATCTCCATTTCCTAGAATACACACTGGTAGCAGTGGAATCTAAAGTGAAACTGATTTCAAGAACATCTGTTACCCGGGTCCAGAGTGCTCACTATGAAACCCTGAAGTAAAACTTGAGTTGTGCTAATTAGTAGAAAATGTTTTCTGGTCATACCAACCATCATCTCAGTTTTTAAGTTTCCTCAAGAAAAGGTTTTTGCCAATCTCTGATAAATTCCCTCAAACCAGTAAAGTTCTGTTGAAGAATATAAGAAGCTAAAAACCTGATGTCTGTATAGGAACAAGAGACTTGGTTTTAGGCCCATAGGAGAATATGGAGCTGTAATTTCTTTCCTGGCAGAGCTCCTATACTCACACAGGACTGATACAGCTGTCCGTGAGCCCAGGCAAAGTCAGCGGAGAAACAGGAATCCGAGGCCTGTACCCACAGATAAGTTTAAGGTCTGGGTTTATGCTGAAAGCACAAATCAAAATAGCAAACCACTCCGGGACCTTGCAGAAACAAACACAAAACTGCTCTCTGGGACAGTTTCAAATAGAATCCCTCCTCTAGGGTAATCCTATGGGACCCTAAGATTAAGTTTAATACAGATGTCCACACAAAATCTGTCTGCTACCAAGGGGGGACAGTCTGCTACCAAGAGGAAAAGTCAGCATATGCAAATAGGGAAATAGGTTTCTAAAAACTACAGTAGAATAATTAAGTTAATTAGGATAAGAAAAATAAGATTAGGTAGATTGGAAAAAGAGCCAATAAATGAAAAATGTGATGAATTGAAAACTTGATGGTAATCAATGCAAATTAGACACAGTTGAAGAGAACTTATAAACCTGTAATAGGATACAGAACTGAATAAAAAATAGAAAATATGAAGGAACAGGCAAAAATAAAGGTGATGGATTGAGTGTCTTATATACACTTAAAAAGGAGGAAAAGGGAGATCATGAGAGAGATGATGAAGTCACCATTGTCTATTTTTTCACGGCCCACATTAATCCACGAACAATTTATCCCATGCCTAGCAGCAAAATGTATGCCAGATCTCCATCTCTGCCACCACCACTTTAGCTCCCACCATCTCCTGCTGCCAAACACTCCAGTGGCTTTGTGTAATTCAGATTGACTCATTACCATGGTTTACAAACCTTTGGGTTGTAAGCTCTCTGCTCATCTCTCTGTCATTACCCTAGTCAGTAATTCATCTTTCTTATACCTCAGCATGAAGCCTGACGTGCTTATCCTACTGTTGGTTCTTGCACAACTGTATGAATGGTGTCAGGAGATAGGGAACACTGAACAGGAGGGGAAGATAGGAAATAAAGAATTATCCTTTGGTTATTACACTTGAGATGCCATGTTGCATATCAAAATAGAGATGCTGAGTAGACGGGGGCACAGGAGTCTAGAGCTTAAAAGACTAGAGAGAAATTTGGCAGATAGTATTTTAAGATCTAAAACTGAGAGCTCTTAAGTTTATCACAAACTATAGCAATGAAAATCAAATGCATGGTAAAACATGGATAAATCTCAAAAAACAAGTAAAATATGTATAGTTCGAGTTCATTTATATAGACTAAAAACAGTACTACTCGTGATCTCACTTCCCTATGTATCCTTTAAAATAACAAAGGTGAGAGCCACCCTGGTGGCCTAGGGATTCTCAGTGCTAGCGAGATGTGAGTTCGCTCCCTTGCCAGGGGGCTGACCCACATGGCGCAGCAGACCTCTCCTGTTGCCCGCTGCTCCCCTCAGCAGTGTGTTTCAGTTAATCTTGGTGTTCGGCTCTCCACTCTGTCTCTGGTGAATCCTCTCACCCACCCATCACCTCCAGCCTGCACCCCAGTTCTTCTATGCATAAGAAAATGCATCTTTAAAAAAACAAATTCCTGAAAGGGGGCGGGGGGGAAGATGACTACTAGTGTTTTCATGGGATAAGAGAAATTGAAACACAGTTTTACTTTGAACACACCGGGGCCTGGCAACCCAAGAGCAGGTAAGCTGTCTGCAACATGGACCCTTCTGTTCTTGGTGACTGAGAGACTCACACTCATCTGGACCACTAGTACCTGGGTACTGACTGCACTGGAGAGGTGAACACACAGCCAGGTATGGAAAACTGGGGTCTTCCTCAGAGAACAGCAGGATTCTCAGGAGCAGAGAGCAGCAGCCAGGCACTGGCAGAGCTGAGGATACTGGTAAAGGCTGATGTATTAACGGCTAAAAACAAGGAGCCAGGGCTGGAGGGCAAAATGCCTGGCATTCCTACCACAAAGGGCATCTGAGGCCATCAGACACCCCTAACAACAACTGATGCAGCTTGTGTCCAAGGCAATGCCTGCCAGCTTACAACCCCATCCCCCAACCCCCACCCCCATGTAGGCAGCTGGAAGTCGAGCCTTTGGGAAAAGCCCAGTTAGTGGCACTTGTTGGGAGCAAAAGGAGGTCCCCCTGTGGCCCTCATATGAAAGCCTCTACAGCTAGCTTCTATATTACGTGACACAGCTGCCTCATCCCATCTTGGGGCCATCACTGAGGTAACATTCACTTGAATTGCTTGCTGCCTGTAGTATGAGCTTAAGGCCCTGGCTTTTTGCCTCTGGGGAAAGTTCTGTCTGTAGAAGTTGCTGGGGACATATCCTGATTTGCAGACTCACCCACCATAGCTCTCTCCTGAGAAAATTGTGGGTGCAGAACCTGCATCAGAGCTGGACCCAGTCAGGGGGTGGGGAGGGATCACTGTTAGCCAGAGGCTCTGGGAAAGTTCTGAGAAACTGGTCTAGAAGAAGGGGTCGCTGCAGATCTCCTTTCATCTGAGGCACCCATCATGCTTAGTGGGGCTTAAATTTGGGGGGCTCTGACAATCACCTCTACTGCCCTGGCTCATAACCTTGTGCCAGCATTCATTCAAGCTCCAGTCATCCACACAGGGGGAGAGGCATCAGTTTATACAGCAACAGACACTCCAGTGTCTTGGGCAAATAATCTAGTATTTTATCCTGCAGCATGTAATTTTAAGATCAAGACCTCAAGTGAAAGAAAGCTATCTCAACCAATAGAAATTTAAAACTAAGAAACACTACTAGGAACACACAAATAGAACGATGGTACATACATATGGACATTATACTTCTTGAGAAGTATTCTCACTTTGAGAAGCAAAACTGAGTCACATACAACATTACCAATCATTTCACACTGTGTCAGACACAAGAGAAGTTCAAAAACCAATGAGAGGAAGGATACAAAGCCAACATTTTGTAGAGTTACATCTACCAAAAGAAAAAAAAGCCTTTCTAAGGTCACTGGGAGATTTTAACTCAGCCTCTTTTAAGAACAAGCAGACTAGGGGAAAGGATGCAACAAGATACAGATAATTTTAATAATACAGTTAACAAATATGACAATGTACTCAACAATTGCAGAATACATTCTTTGGAAGCTTTAACCAAAACTGACCATATGCTGAGCCATAATACAAATCCAAGCAACTTCAACCAATTAAAACCATGCCTAGATTCCACTTTCTCCAGTTCTGTTCAACAATATACTTGAGGTTCTTCCCAAGCAATGAAACAATAAAAGGAAGGCATACAGATGAGGAAATAATTAAAACTTTCTGATTATGTAGAAAATGCCAAGAAATCTACATAAAAGATACTTGAATTAAGTTTGACAAGCTTGCAGAAAATCAGTGTACAGTAAGGTTTTTTGTATTAATATACTATATGTAAGTTGCTGTATGCTTATATATAGTATATAATGAGTTCTAGAAATATGAAATTAGAAATTGAAATGATTGCACAGGTTTTACATAATAGCACAAGAACCCATGAAACAAAGTCTTACAAAATAGAAGGTCTGTATGTAAGGTACTATGTTGAAAACGTGAAAATGCTAGTGAAAAAAGACCTAGCAAGTAGAGCGATACATCATATTGTGGACTGAAAATATATGAATAAGTCTTCCCCAAAATCAATGGTACACATAAAGCAAATCAAATGAAATGTCTAGTAGGATATTAGCTAGAAATAAACTGATTCTAAAACGGAATAAGACTGGGCCCTCCCTGGTGGCGCAGTGGGTTAAGCAACGCACTATGAGGCAGACCGCGGCCACTCTGGCACAAGTTCTATCCCTGCTGCCGGCTGGGGAGGTGACCCACATGGCACAGGCAGACCTCTCCTGCCTGGCCCGCTGCTCCCCTCAGCAGTGCATTTCAGTACATCTGCCTGTTCTGCCCCCTGCTCTGTCTGGTGGATTCTCTCACCTCCCCACAGCTCTGGCCTGTACCCCAGTGCTTGTATGAATAAATAAATAAATCTTAAAAAAAAAAAAAGGAATAAGACTAGAATAACCAAAGACAACTATGAAAAAAGAATAGTTGGATAAGTAACATTGCCAGATTTTAATGCTTTTTATAAACATACAGTAATCAAGGGGGTGTATAGCCTAATTATGTTGTAGATTGATGAAAGAATGACTGCCTACTGTATACAAATACACTGACACGGTCAATTCAATTGATTCTACCAAAGTGCTAAGGCAATTCAATGGAGAAAGGATGACTGGGTGTCTAGACTAAAGAACAAACAAAAATCCAAAATATAATTCATGCATTATGCAAAAGTTAATCATGGACCTACATAATAAAACTACATAATTTAATTCCATGGGGACTACAACTGATATCAAATAAACATAAACAGGTAATAACTACATAACTCTAGAAGAAAGCAGAAAAATTTTGTGATTTCTGGATTTGGCAAAGATTTCATAGATTTTTCTATGAAAAGCATGAACCACAGAAGAAGAAAATTATAAGTTGTTCTTATTTTAAAATTAAGACCTACTCTGGGGGTCTCCCTGGTGGCACAAGGGGTTGAGTCACAGCACCATGAAGCAATCCTCAGTCACTGCAGCAAGAGTTTGATCCCTAGACTGCCGGGGAGGTGACCCACATGGTGCAGCAAACCTCTCCTGTCTCATCTGGTTCCTCTCAGCAGTGTATTTCAGTGAGTCTGCCTGTTCTGCTCCCCGCTCTGCCTCTGGTGACTCCTCTCACCTCTCCCGCACTGCTGGCCTGCACCCCAGTTTTTGTATGCATAAATAAAAGATCTCATAAAAAATTAAGAAATAGTCTGAATAAAGACACTTTAAAAAGTGAAAATCTACAAAGTAGGACAAAGTATTTCCAAATCACATATAAATGCTTTATATGTTGAATGTATTAAGTATATTTAAACTTCCAAAGCTCAGTAAGTTAACATCCCAATTTGAAAACAAGCATAATATTTGAACAGACACATCACAGAAAGTAAATGCACATCAAAAGAAGTTCAACATCTTTCCTAGTGGGTGTGTAATGGGCTACCCCTACCTTCACACACGATGAAAATAGCTCAAAAGAAAACTAACGATCTAAACTGCTGATGAATTCGCAGCTCAAGGGGAGTCCTAGACATTCCTGTTGGAATACAAAATGACAAAGCCACCTGGGAAACAGTTTGGCAGTTTCTTATAAACTTTAACATACACTGGCACATGACCCACCAAACCTCTCCACCAAGGTATACCCTAAATGTTAAAGAAACATGTACAAAAACAGTCATAGCAGCATTATCAATAATAGGTCACCGAATGTAAACAACCCAAGTGTCCCTTAATCAAAGGAAAAATCATATCCATGAAATGGAGATTGGCCGTCAAAATGAAGAAGGCACGGATACACAGTACAACATGGAGGAACCGTAAACCCTGCTCACTAAAAGCAGTTGGGGACCTTCCAGGTGCCACAAGGGATTAAGCCTTAGCATTGTGAAGCTATCCGCAGCTGCTGCAGCATAAGTTCAATCCCTGGCCGGGGAGCTGACCCACATGGCTCAGCAGATCTCTCCTGTTTCACCAGCTGCTCCCCTCGGCAGTGTATTTCTGTAGATCTGCCTATTCTGTTCTCCATTCTGTCTCTGGTGAATCCTCTCCCTCACATTCACATACTGCCCGGAACCACTGGTCTATACCCCCAGCTCTTGCATGCATGCATAAATCTTTCTTTAAAAAAAAAGTAAAGCAATCACAGAAGACCATATGTTACATGATTCATTCACAGGCAACATCCAGAATAGGGAATTCTAGAGAGAAAGTGAACTAAGTGGTTTCTTAAGGTGGGGAGTATATACAGATGTGTGATAGGTAAGGGAACAGGTTTTTTATAATGAAAACATTCTCAGTGGGCTGTGGTGATGGTTGCATATATTTGAGACTATACTAAAAACCTTCAAATTGTATACTTAAAATGGGTGGACTATGGTAAACTAATTATACCACAATCTGTTGTTGTTTCTTAAAAGAATTTCTAGGTAACCCCAAAGACAGGGGAGACTAACCAATGACATTAGAAAAAAATTGAAGCTTATAAACACAGCAGTATTTAAAAGAACCTAATTAATAGCCAGATACACAGAATCTCACAGCAAGGCCTGTTACTTCAGATTCTGTTTCCCAATTTATCATACCCAACTTTCAACAAAACTACAAACATGCTAATAAGGCAAGAAAAGACAATATGAAGAGACAAAGTAGGTATCAGTACTACACTCACATATGGCAAGGATTATGGAATTATCAGAAATTTAAAATGACTATGATTAATGAAAAAGTAAAAAGAACAGATGGGTAATATAAAACAAGAGAGGGCCTCCCTGGTGGTGCAATGGGTTTAGCAACGCACTATGAAGTAAACGGCAGCCACTGCAGCACGAGTTCGATCCCTGTCGCTGGCCCCACTTGGCACAGTAGACCTCTCCTGCCTCGCCCGCTGCTGCCCTCTGCATTGTGTTTCAGTCGATCTGCCTGTTCTGTTCCCCACTCTGTTTGGTGAATCCTCTCACCTCCCGTGACTCTGGCCTGTACCCCAGTTCTTGCATGCATAAATAAAACAAATTTTAAAAATATATATATATAAAATGAGAATAGAATTCTAAAAAATAAAAAAAATTGCTAAAAAAGAAAATTGAAAACACCAGAACAGAAATGAAAATTGCCTTTGATGGCTCACCAGTGCTCTTGCTATTGAGTCACTGAACTTGAAGATATGCCAATAAAACATCCCAAACTGAAATACAAGGGGAAAAAAAACTAATGAAAGAGACAACAGAATATCCAAGAACTAAGGGAAATTGCAAATGTGTAATGGAATATCAGAAAGAATAGAGGAAGGAATAAAATATTTTAAGTAATAATGACTGAATTTCCATGACTAATATCAGAAACTGAATAACAGATACAGGAAGCTCAGAGAACAGCATGCAGAATAAATCCCCCAAATCAACACATGTATAGCATAGTCAAACTGCAGAAAATCAAAAATGAAGGAGAAATTTTGAGGGAAACCAGAGGAATAAATACTTCACCTATAACGGAACAAGGATAAAAATTACATTAGATATTTCTTCACAAGCCACGCAAGCAAGAATAGAGGGGGGCCTCCCTGGTGGTGCAAGGGATTAAGGCGCAGCACTATGAGCTATCCACAGCCACTGCAGCAGGAATTCGATCCCAGACCCCCTGCCAGGGAGCTGACCCACATGACACAGCAGACTTCCCTCTGCCCGCTGCTGCCCTCAGCAGTGTATTTCAGTCAATCGCTTGTTCTGCTCCCCACTCTGTCTCTGGTGAAACCCCTCAGAGGATTACTTATGTATGCATAAATAATTAACACATTTTTTAAAATGTTAAATGTAACTGATATTCTGAAAGGAAAGAAAAATTTTATTATTTGCTCAAATAGAAGCTAGTAAATGAGAGGAAATTTAAAATGAAAAAGAACACTAAAAAAGTTATAAATATGGTACATATTAATACAAATATATCAATGCTCACCTTACTTTTTTTAAAAGATTTAATTTATTTATGCATACAAGATCTGAGGTGTAGGTCAGAGGTGTAGGGGTCAGGGGCGGTGGTGAGAGGATTCACCAAGACAAAGTGGGGAACAGAACAGGCAGCCTGACTGAAATACACTGCGAGGGGAGCAACAGGCCAGACAGGAGAAGTCTGCTGCGCCATGTGGGTCAGCTCCCTCTTGGGGAATCGAACTCATGCTGCAGTGGGTACCATGATAGCTTCATAGTGCTGAGACTTAACACCTTGCACCACTAGGGAGGCCCCTCAGTGCTCACTTGAAAGTAAATGATCTAAATATGCCAATTAAAAGGCAGAGACTGAGAGTGGATTAAAAAAATAAAACCAAGTCTACGTTGTCTATAAGAAATTCTCTTTAACTATAAACTCATTAGGTAAAAGTAAAGGGAGAGTCATCTCATATGCATTAGCAAAAATGTGGAGAAACTGGAGCCCTGTCACTGCTGGTGAGCGTGTAAAGCAGTGCAGCTACTATGGAAACCAGTGTAGTGGTCCCTAAAAATGTGAAAGATACCATATAGTCCAGCAAGTCCACTTCTGTGTATCAAGTAGATTTGACAGCAGGATTTCAAAGAGAGAACTGTACACCCAGTTTTATAGCAGCATTATGCAAAATAGCCAAGCGGTAGACGCAACCAGTTGTCCACTGATGGATAAATGGACAAACAAAATGTGATATACACACAATGGACTACTTGGCTTTAAAAAGGAAGGAAATTCTGGGCCTCCCCTGGTGGCGCAGTGGTTTAAGCAACGCACTACGAAGCAAATCGCAGCCACTGCAGCACGAGTTCGATCCCTGCTGCCGGCCAGGCGCGGGACCCACATGGTGTGGCAGACCTCTCCTGCTGTGCCCGCTGCTCCTCTCAGCAGTGTGCTTCTGTTGATCTGCCTGTTCTGCTCCCCGTTCTCTGTGGTGAATCCTCTCACCCCCCTACACCTCTGGCCTGTGCCCCAGTGCTTGTATGCATAAATAAATAAATCTTTAAAAAAAAAAAAAATAAAATAAAATAAAAAGGAAGGAAATTCTGACATTACTACAGCATGGATTAAACTTAAGGCTAGTATGCCAAGTGAAATGGAACAATCACAAAAAAAAATACTATATATATTTTACTTAAGTATCTAGAGAAGCTGAATTCATAGAAACAAAGTAAAACAGTGTGGCTGCTAGGGGCTGTAAGGGAAGGAGGTAGGGAGCTCCTTAAATTGTAGTGTTTCTGCTTCACAGTATGAACATTTCTGGAAATCTATTGTACAACAATGAATAAACATCATAAACTGAGCACTTAAAATAGTTAAGATGGTAAATTTTGGGTTTTTAACATAATGCAAAGTTTACAAAGAGACAATGAGGAATAGACAGGCCATATCACAACATGATAAAAGCTATATATGACAAACCCACAGTCAATATTATCCTCAATGGTGAAAAATTGAAAGCATTCCCTCTAAGATCAGGAACAAGACAAGGATGCCCACTCTCTCCCCTGCTATTCAATATAATACTGGAAGTCCTAGTCAGAGCAATAAGACACATACAAAGGCATCCAAATAGGGAAAAAGGTAAAAATATCATTATTTGCAGATGATATGATAATATACTTGGAAAACCCTAAAAGCTCTAAAGAAAATCTAATTAAAACACTCAACCAATTTAATAAAGTAGTAGGATACACGATCAATGCACAAAAATCAGTAGCCTTCCTATATACAACCAATCTGAAGAAGAAATCAAGAAAAACCACTTTTTACAATTGAGGCCAAAAAAATCAAATACTTGGGAAACATAACAAAAGAAGCAAAACACCAATATAGACAAAATTATAAAACTTTGTTAAAAGAAATAGAAGAAGACACAAAGAAATGGAAAGATATCCCCTGCTCTTGGGTAGGAAGAATAAAAATTATCAAAATGGCTATCCTACCAAAAGCAATTTACAGATTCAATGCTATACCAATAAAAATCTCAATGACATTCTTCAAGGAAATAGAACAAATATTGATGAAATTCATATGGAGCCACAAAAAAACCTTCATTAGCCAAAACTCCTAACTAAAAAGAAGGGGCTTGATGTTATCACACCCCAGACTTCAAACTATACTACAAAGCTTGGTACTGGAACAAAGACAGACACACAGACCAATGGAACTGTATAGAAAGCCCAGAAGTAAAACCACACCTATATGGATACCTGATCCTTGACAAAGGAGCAAAGAATATGCAATGGAACAAGGACAGCTTATTCAATAAATGGTGCTGGCAGAACTAGTCTGTCACACGCAAAAAAATGAAACTAGACCACTACCTTACATCATGTACAAAAATCAGCTCAAAATGGATAAAAGATCTGAATGTAAGACCTGAAACCATAAAATATATAGAAGAAAACATAGGTAAAATGCTACAAGACATACATCTCAGTAACGCCTTTAAAGATGCATCCCCCAAAGCAATAAAAATGAGGGAGAAGATAAACAGATGGGACTATATCAAGTTAAAAAGCTTCTGTACAGCAAAAGAACATTAACCAAAACAAAGAGATGCCCCGCTGATTCGGAAAAAAATCTTTGCACCCCATGCAACTGACAAGGGACTGATCACAAAAATATACAAAAAACTCACAAAGACTCAAGAAAAACAAAGCAAATGACCCAATCAAAAAATGGGCAGAAGAACTTAAAAGACACTTCTCCATAGAGGACATACACATGGCCAACAGGCACATGAGAAAATGCTCAACATCCCTCAGAATCAGGGAAATGCAAATCAAGACCACAATGAAATACCACCTTACACCAGTAAGAATGGCACATATCAAAAAACCAACAACAACAAATGTTGACAAGGATGTGGAGAAAAAGGAACTCTACTACACTGTTGGTGGGAATGCAAGTTAATCCAACCACTGTGGAAGGCCATATGGAGGTCCTTCAGTCTACTAGAGATGGAACTACCATATGACCCGGCAATCCCACTCCTAGGGATCTACCCAAAGGACACCAAAACATTGATCCAAAAGAATACCTGTACCCCCATGTTTATTGCAGCACTATATATAATTGGTAAGACCTGGAAATAACCCAAATGCCCAAAAGTAGATGACAGGAGCAAGATGATGTAGTACATATACACAATGGAATACTATTCAGCAATCAAAAATGATAAATTAGAGCCATTTATTGAAACATGGATGTAGCTAGAAGGAATTATACTCAGTGAAATAAGTCAGAAGGCAAGAGAAAAATATCAGATGGCTTCGCTCTTAGGAGGAATGTAAAGGAACAACAACTACAAAAAAAAATAATGAGAGAGCTCAAGGAAATGAACAATTACAGCCAAAACCAACCAAATAAACAAGCTACACAACAAGAACAGAAGAAAAAAGACAAACCAAAGGCATCATTGTGGGGAGGGTGGGGTAGAGACCAGGATGAGGGCAGAAAGAGCACAAGGGACTGAGGTGACGGTGCACGGGTGAAATGGTGGTGAGAATTCCCTGGAGACTACAAAGGATGTTAAATATAATTAAATAAATCTTAAAAAAATAAATAAAAATAAAAAGAGATAATGAAAGATATGTCAGGATAACACAAATCAAAAGAAATTGAAGTAGTTTTATTAATTTTAGACAAAGCAGATTCATTACTTCATTTAATGACTATGTGTTGTACAAAGTTGCCCAGTTATTCTAGCGTAAATGTCCTTTGTTTTCTAAATGCCTTAAAAAGAAGACAATTTAAAAAAATCCAAGTTCATAGGTACAGAGAACAGATTAGTAGTTGCCAGAGGTGGTAGTTGGGGGTTGGGTGAAATGGGTGAAGGGAGTCAAAGGGTACAAGTTCCCAGTTATGAATCAGTTGTGAGGGTATGATTAATAACTACATTATTGTTAGGAGAGTAAAATTATTAACATTAGCTATAATATGTATTGTCTATACACAAAAACATTACCATATATATAACTATATATATATTATTAACACAAGCTACCTAATGTATAGTTAATATAATAAAAGTGAGTCTATCAAGATTGCATGATATAAAGCTAATATTAAAAAGTTCATTTCTGGGTCTCCCTTGTGGTGCAAAGAGTTAAGTAACAGCACTATGGAGCCATCCCAAAGCCACTGTTGCACGGGTTTGACCCCCGGCCAGGGAGAGTACCCACATGGTGCAGCAGACCTCCCCTGCCTCTCCCAATTCTGTCCTCAGGAGTGTATTTCAGTAGATCTGCCTGTTCTGTCCCCTACTCTGTCTCTGGTGGATCCTCTTGCCCCCACACCTCTGGTCTGCACCCCAGTTCTTGTATGCATAAATAAATATAAAAGAAAAAAATTCATTTCTTTCCCATATTTCAGATTGGCACCCAAGAAATGGAATGCTTAAAAATTATATGTACAAGATATATATTAGAAAATGTACAAAATTCTGATGAAAGAAATGACAAATAGATGAGGAAATATGCTGTGTTCAGCTAAGACCCACTGTTGTGAAGTATCAGTGCTTTCCCGTCTGGCCTGTAGTATCACACTGCCTATCCAAACCCAGGAAGTTATTTTGTGAATATTGACAAACTGATGCTAAAATTTGTACATAAAAGAAAAAAAAAACCACTACAATCACCAACACAATACTAAAGTAGGGCAAAATTATGGGATTGACACTTCCTGACTTCAAGACAATACAAAGCTATAGTAATCAAGATGGTGTACTAACAAAAGAACGAGGAGATCAATGGAACAAAACATAGACCTTTCATAGTCAACCAGTCTTTGAAGAAGGAGCACAGGCAATAAATGGAGAGTAGTCTTTTCACCAAATAATGCTGTAAAGACTGACACCCACATGCAAAAGAAAAAAAAAGTGAATTTCAGGCACATACTTTACACCTGTCATAAAATAGATCATAGTCCTAAATGTTAAACACACAACTACTAAACCTCTAGAAGATAAACAGAAAAAAAAAAAAAAAACCTGATCATGAGGAAAAAATATGCAAAGAAAGATGAGTTTCTAGATGCAACATAGAAGGCATGTCCTACAAGTGGGAAAAAACTGATTAGTTGAACTTATTATGAAAAAACTGCTCTGCAAAAGACACAACCTGTCTGTGCTACAGACAGGGAGAAAATATCTGCAAAAGACAGAAAGGATTCCTATCCCAAACATACAAAAAATTGTTAAAACTTACCAATCAACCAGGGGCCCTCCCTGGGGGTGCAAGGGGTTGAGTCGCAGCACCATGAAGCTATATGCAGTCACTGCAGCATGAGTTCAATCCCAGGCCAGGGAGCTGACCCACGTGGCCTACCAGACCTCTCCTGTCTCACCCACTGCTCCCCTCAGCAATTTCAGTCAATCCGCCTGTTCTATTCCCCACTGTCTCTGGTGAATCCTATCACCCCCCACCCCACACCTCTGGCCTGTACCCCAGTTCTTGTATGCATAAATAAATCTTTAAAAAAAAGTGCCTCATGGTGGCACATGGGTTAAGCAACACACTATGGAGCAAACCGCAGCCACTGCAGCCAGCCAGGGAGGTGGCCCACATGGCGCAGCCGACCTCTCCTGCCTGTCCCGCTGCTCCCTTCAGCAGTGTGTTTCAGTCCATCTGCCTGTCCTGCTCCACACTCTGTCTCTGGTGAGTCCTCTCACTTGCCACACCTCTGACCTGTACTCCAGTGCTTGTATGCATACATAAATAAATCTTTAGGAAAAAAAAAAAGATTCTATTAAAAAAGAAGAAGAAAGGAAAGGAAACAATCAACCCAATGGAAGAAATGGACAAAGTCTGAAAAGGTGGTACTTTGTATGACATCAACTACATGGCACTTTGGAAAAGGCTCAAACTATAGTGATGGGGTGGGGAATCAGTGGCTACCGGGGGCGAGGCAAGGGATGAACAGCTGGAACATATGGGGTTTTAGGGCAATTAAACTATTGTGTCTGATATTAGAAAGGGAAAGAGATGACATTATTCAACTGTCAAAACCCATAGAAATATACAACACAAAGAACCCTAAAGCAAGATATGGGTTATAGTTTATAATAATGTATATTTGTATGTGTGTAATGCATAATAACCCTTATTTGTTGCTCAACTGCAACAAATGTACCCACTGGTGCAATATACAATAGGGGAAACCTGGCAAGGGATGCTGAGGGGTACAGGAGAACTCTATTATTTGATTCATTACTACGAACTTCAAATTGTGCTATAATATAAAGTGATTATAAAATACAGGATTATGCATCTATTTCATGGACCTGGAGCAATCACTACCTGCCGCTCAGGTTCCTATTCAGAGTCAAGAAAAATGTGTCCTTGTGCTTTGTCTGATTGTGGTGGCCATGACTGAATGGTGGCGGGTGGGGAAGGGTTTACCGGGCACAAACAAGGAATTTTTGCAGCTCAGAAATAACCTTGTAAACAGTAAAAAGCCTATTTTGTGCCAAAGAAGAATCTAATACTTAAGTTTACAACAGATGTTTGAAAGTAGTCCTCTCCGCCCTTGCTTATGGTTTCTCACACTGAGAAAGCTAAAGGGCTAAAGGTAATTAAAAGCAAGCTGGGGATCTATGAGGGGAAAAAAATATTCACTGGATTAAAAAACAATCCAACGGGCCAAAACCAGAAAAAGTTCCCTGAAGAGGAGAATATGGAAACGACAAATACACACATGCAGAAGTGTTCAACATTAACAGCCACTAGGGAAATGCAAATTAAAACCACAACAGAATACCCTGCACCCCTATCAGAGTGGTTAAACTGGAAAGTAGGGATAAAAACATGCTGGAAAGGATACAGAGAGACGACGAGAGCACTCATACATTTTAGTCAACGTATGCAATAGTAACCCACTTGAGAGAAGATTGGTGATTTCTTTTTTCAGTGTAGAAGAACTCCAGGGTAGGCCAGAGGTGCTGGGATGGTGGGGAGGTGGGGTGAGAGGATTCATCGGAGACCACTTAGTGGGGCACAGAACAGGTCGATGTGCCCTATGTGGGTTAGCTCATTGGCTGAGGCTCTAACTCAAGCCATTGTGGTGATAACACTGAGACTGAACTCCTAGCCACCCAGGAGGCCCCCCAAAATTGGTAATTTTTCTTTTTTTTTAAAATATTTATTGGGCCTCCCTGGTGGCGCAGTGGGTTAAGCAATGCACTATAAAGCAAACCACAGCCATCGCAGCATGAGTTCGATCCCTGCTGCCGGCCAGGGAGGGGACCCACATGGCGCAGGCACACCTCTCCTGCCTTGCCCACTGCTCCCCTCACCAGTGTGTTTCAGTCAGTCTGCCTGTTCTACTCCCCACTCTGTCTCTGGTGAATCCTTTCACCCCCCCACATCTCTGGCCTCTACCCCAGCTCTTATATGCATAAATAAATAAATCTTTTTTTAAAAAAAGTCTCCTTTAAAAAAAAATATTTATTAATGCAGGGGGTTGGGGTGGTGGTGGTGAGAGGATTCACCAGGGACAGAGTAGGGAGCAGAACAGGCAGATCTGCTGAAATACACTGCTGAAGGGAGCAGTGGGGAGACAGAAGTCTGCAGCACCATGTGGGTCAGCTCCCTGGCTGGGGATCAAACTCATGCTGTGGTAGCTGTGGATAGCTTCATACTGCTGTAATTCAATACCTTGTGCCACCAGAGAGGCCCCAAGATTGGTAATTTCTTAAATAGTAAGCATGAAACTAACAGGCACTCCTGGGCATTTATCCTAGAGGAAAACATGTTCACACAAAAATCTGTGCAGTAATATTTATAGCAACTTTATTTATAATAGCCCCAAACTAGAAATAATCATGATGTCTTTCAATAAGTAAATGTTACACTCTGGAGCACCCATGCTGTAGAGTACTTGACAGCCAAAAGGAACAGACAACTGATGCATACGGTGGCCAAGATGACTCTCTAGAGAATTATGCTGTTTGAAAAAAGCCAGTCCTAAAAAAGCCATATACATTGAATATTTCCATTTACCTACCGGTCTTGAAGTGAGAAAGTTATAGAACTGGAGAAGAAATCAGTTGGCAGGGGTTACAGGGGTGGAGTTGGGAGAAAACGTGAATGTTCTTTGTGGGGATGAAATGTTCTGTCTGTACCAATGCCAATATTCTGGTGGTGATATTTAATATGGTTTTGCAAGAGGTTGGGGGAAACTAGGAAAAGAACACATGGGATCTCAATTCTAACAATATATGAATTTACAATTACATCAAAACTAAAACATGAAATGTTAAAAAATCTGATTATGAAGTGGAAGTGGAGCCAACAGACCTTGGATGTTAAGTAAGACTTTAGAAGCAAGTCAGTAGATGCGCTGGGAGCTAATCAGTCTGGATTGATGCTCAACCTTCAACCAACTGCAGAGATTAACAGATGGAGTTTTTTAAAACCTTATTTCTCTGGGAGCACGGGGGACTGAGGGGATGGTGCACTGGTGATACGGTGATGGGGAATATATGGGGATTACAATTGATGTCAAATACATATAATATATAAATTTTTTAAAAGATTTATTTATTTATGCATACAAGCACTGGGGTACAGGCCAGAGGTGTGGGGGGTGAGAGGATTCACCACAGAGAGTGGGGAGCAGAACAGGCAGATCAACTGAAGCACACTGCTGAAGGGAGCAGTGGGCACAGCAGGAGAGGTCTGCTGCACCACGTGGGTCCCCCCCCTGGCCGGCAGCAGGGATCGAACTCGTGCTGCAGTGGCTGCGGTCTGCTTCATAGTGGGTTGCTTAACCCATTGCGCCACCAGGGAGGCCCAAATATATATATAAATTTTTTAAAAACTTTATTTTTTTATTCTACCTCTCCTTGAAATTGACTAAAAAAAAAAAAAATCCCTTAGGATGTTGGTAGCTTAAGGAAGAGCAGAAAGAAGCCTGGAGATGGAAGCAGGACAACTGGGAGCAAGAAAATTGAGATTTGGTGATCGCATGTCAGTAGGGATGGGGAAGTGGTGGCAACGGCAGCCAGAAGGGAGCCTGGTCACTCAGCAGAATGAGACGTGAATTTAGATGGTGGTAGTCTGGAGACAATTAGACTTGACCCAAGAATCAGCTTTGATCTTTCCCAGAGCCCATTCTGGGCATGTACCTGAGTAGAGAAGCTGAGTCACAGGATATGCATTCAGCTTTTGCAAAGACGGTTTTCTAAAATTGTACTGCTTTATATTTCTACCAGCATTTGTCTAGAACTTGTTTCACACTTGGCATTTTCAGTCTGTTAAAATTTTAATCGTTCCTGTGGGCATGTACGGAAACTGGGATTTGGGTCTAGTGATGAGTAATAAAAGTGAACAAAAGAACCCTGTCTTTTCAAAGGGGAGGTCAGGCACAGAAGACAATGCTTCACCTTAGAAAGCAAAACTTGTCCAGGGAGTTATTCTCCCACTTACAAAAAAATAAAAAGCGATCATTCTGTGTTAGCCTGAGTGGAATGAGCCAAGTCAAGATGTTTCCCTTACACGCAACAGTTCAGCCAAACCCTCTTAACCAAAGGTTTAGACCAGAAACAGCAAAGAAGAGAATGTCATGACTGGGCTGCCCCGTAGGAAGTTTGTTAGCTACAACTGAGTCTTCTTTACTAAATACAAACAATGCCCAGACCTAGGATGTTATTCCCTCCATAATAGTATCTAATGGGACAGAATAAAGAATAACTTTCATTTATCTGTCCCAGTGTACTCTATTTGCAGGGACCCATTTGGGCCCCGAGTTGCTATGAAGATGATTTAAACCTGAAGACAGTTGAGATTCAATAAATGTGAAAAGCAGCTTTTTCAGAGCTTCCCTGACCTAAAGGCAGAAACTTCAAGAGGGAAGCTGTAAGGAAAGCCCTTCCTGGGCAGTTTTCCCGACCAGAAAGAAGAGTGGAGACAGTGGGCACCCGCATGAACAATCAGCACAAGCTTTCTAATGCCCCCCTCCCTCTCCCCAAACCACTCATCTTTCTTAAAGAAACCACTGGCCCCTCACCTCTATTCCCCTACACTTCCCCCATTAAGTTAGGCATGTAACTCCGATCTCTAGCTCTAGTCATTGAGGGAGCCTCTTCTTTTGTGCATGTCACATGCATGTTCGTTTTGTTAATCTCTTGTCAGTTAAAAAGACTCATCTTTTAGGAGGCTCCTAATCACACTGTAAGTTGGCAGAGGTAAGTTTCTCCTTTCCGACAATCCTCTGAGTAGGCACAGGCCCCCTTACTCCTGACTCCCTTCACGGTCACAACCACTGACCTAGTTAGTAGAACGACTGCAGTTAAAATATAGGCCTTTTAAGAGTGTCCAAAGTGAGTATGTGCCAAGGGTCTAGTGAAAACCACCTGTCTCCATCTTAAAGCTGAGCGCGTCCCAGTGTTCGCACCAGTGTTCGCAGGTATTGCCCTTTGTTTTGTAGCAGGTATCTGAGACAACAGGCCTGAGGGGTTAGTATCCAGGAAGGGGGCTGCCGAGGCTCCTCTGTGCTAGAACGCCCCATTTCTACCCCTAGAAAAACAGGCTGCTTCGCACAAGGGCAACACACACCTGCCCCACGTCACGCCAAGAGTTACGGCTTCGAATCTTCCCCCAGTGGATGGACACGGGGTTCAAATCAGAAGTATTTTGAAGCTGGGATTCCATGTGTAGCTTCGTGCAGGATACCCTTTTTAGTAAACTAATTTAAAGGGGACCTGGAAAACACTACTACTCTCCCCATTTTGGAAGGAGTTGCAAGAGCGTGGATACAGCTGCGAGTGTTAAGTGCTATTGTGGGCGGCCCAGCGGCTGAGCTTGAACGCAGGTTTCCGCGTTAGCATCAGGCCGCTGGGGCAAACCTGCGCAGGAAAGGCGACTCCCCAACACCCTTCGCAGAGCCCCGAAGCAACCCGAGCTGCCCCTCGGCCAAGTGGGCACGGCGCCGAGTCCCCGCTGGCTTACCTTCAAGGCTGTAGCGAGGGGCCACCCGAGGGAAGGGGGTAGACGTAGGCTCCAGCATCGGTGGCCGGCTGCAGGGTGGGGTGCAATGCAGATGGAGCTGGGGAGACGGCCTGTAAGGGAGTCCGCGACCAAAGAGCGGGTGCGAAACCTGGCGTCCGTCGGCCTCGGCTGGATAGAGGGGCCGGGGGCGCCGGGAGACAACTGCAACCGGGCCCCCATCCCGTCCCGGGACCGTGCCAGCCCGCGCGGGCCTGCCTGCTGCCCTTTCGGGCTGCGAGGGCTTAAGGCCGGGGCTCCCACCTCTGCGGACGCCGCCTCCTGGCAGCCGAGCCTCCCCGTCGGCCCCAACGCTGCGCGGGTGCGAGGCCCGTCCTCCTCCGGGAGCCCCCAGTGACCCCTGCGTGGCCTCCGCCGCCTCGGGGAGGCCCTGCGGACCCGCCGCGCTGACTCCCGCACCGCCTGATGAGCGCGCCCTGGGAGCTTCAAGATACCTGCGCCAGACCGCACCCGAAACCAATGAAATCAACCTCGGGGTGGGACGCTGGCAGCACCCGTTGCTAAAAGCCCCCGAGGGCATTCTTTCGTGCAGCCGTTTGGAGTCCTTTTTCTTAAAAGACTAAAGTTAGCATTTCCAAAGTCTACATGGGATTTTAAAAAGACCCATTTCCTTAGATGTTTATAGAGAACCTCGTGTAAAAAAATTGAAACGAAGAGAACATACTTACGTTTTCATTGCCTCTCTGGGTTTTAATTTTGAAAATTTGTTTCACAGGGCCAGTGCTGGCGTTAAAAATCTAGTGCGTCTCTACACAGCTTGCATTGAATACACGTTCACCATGTGTCAACTATCAAACACCTTCCGCTTTCTCGTGTGTTTCTTTTTAAATGAGTATTGTGTCAGAGAAAAGGTGAGTTTTTGGGTACTTAGTCTGCTCTAAGGGGAGTTCTCCCCGCCTCCCCACAAAAGCTAACGCAGTGAATTGGAATGTGTGAATGCTCCCAGTTGCGAATCCTTATACTCTAAGCTACTCCTTAGCAAATGCAAAGGATGACAAGTGTCCGTACTTCATACAACTAGATTTAATAAGTTGTTATTACAGAAAAAAAGAAGTTCAAACTACAAAGTCGAAGCAGTTGTAAGCAATAGCTGCATTGAGCTCCATGGTGAGTCACAGTACTGCAGTTCCATACAAGCACTATTAGTCCAAGCCCCAAAGGCGAAAGCTGAATAAAGGTTACTAGCAAAAACAATCTAAGAGAACAGGTAATAAAAGATACAATACATTTAAAATTAGTTGTTAGTTGAAAAACAAATACAGAGATCTTAGCTGTGAACACTCTAAAAGTTATGTCCATTATTTTGACAGCAAAAATACAAATACCTAACACTTTATACCCCAACAGAACTACATCCAGAAAAGATAAAGAGCAGAAGTTATCCTGTATTAGCACCCAAATTTTCTACTTGTTACGATTAACTTCATCAAACAAATTTAAACCTCCCCGAATCACATATCCACTTCTTGACCCATTTTGGGGTATAAAGTCAACAGCATTAATTATAAAATACTCTGTGGTAAAATGGAACACTATTGCAGCTGAGATAGAGAAATTTGGTTATTATTAAAAAAAAAAAAACAAACAGAAAAAGTTAGCTGACATACCATACAAACTGGTGAAAAAGCAACAATCCATACAAATAAGCCAGTTTTAACAAAAAGATACTTTTTTTCACTAATCTGTGACTACTAATCTTTCACTCAAACCTTGCAAGTAGAGATGTCACAATACTCAAATATTTAGGTAGGAGCTTTACCCAGTTAAATGCCTTTTTGTTGCTAATATAATAGATAAATGAAAACTAGCAGTTATTTGCTAATTGCATAAATGCAGTACATTCTGCATTAGTCCATGCCTCACTAACAAGCTATAAAACACAAGATATAGGCAGAAATCTAAGCATAATCTTTATACCACTAAGCAAGAATTTTCCAATTTCTTTTCTTCTGTTCCTAATCACTTATTTGTAGTTAATGTAAAATTCCAACCAGTAGTACCCAATTTGAGTTAAAATTTTACATCACAACTTGATCTAATCTATATATTATTTACAAAACTGAATACATAGAGCATACCCAAAAGCCAACTCTGGACACATGTTTCGCTGAGTTATTGATAACCTCACGTCCGCAGCAACGGAACTGGGAGAGGCCACCAAAGACTAGCAGAAACACACCGTCTATCTAGAGCAAGTCATTGGATGTTCTGTTTACGCAACACCAGTTTTGCAATTGTATGATTTAAAAGAAAATTTCAGGTGCCATTATAGTGACACACTGCCTTAACAGCACAGGTTTGGGTGAGGTGGGTGTTAGAAAAGAAGCAGGAGGGAGACAGATCATGCTCGGAGTGGCCAGATGTACTGCCACAATAAGGGGCAAATGAGGGGCACCATAACAGGGAGCAGGTCGGGGTGAAGGAAGACAAAGTCCGAGGTCGTCCATATACCATGGTGACGTCTGAGTGTGCTTCCTCAGCACACCTCCGGGCCGCACAGGGAGGAGACACAGGTGAGACACTGCGACCCAAGTCTAATCACACAGAAATTTGTGTCCTCTTAGCCACCTTCTTGGACTCTCAGACGTCACCACCGTAAGTGCATGGAAAAGACTTGGCTTAGGTGACAGGCACCGTCTCACACATGGACAGCAGTTGGTGGCAGATTCACACACACACACTCACACGCACATGCGCGCACACGACATAATGAAGAGTTAGAGGGGAAAAGCAATGTATCATTCTGTTGACCTGGCCAGGTTCTAAGCCTGGAGGTGTTTCAGTAGGGGTGACTTCATTGTCAGGGCCACAGATTTGGCTGCACCTGGTGTTGTATAAATCCACTGTGACATCCCTAGAGAACTGTACTGTGACATCCCTAGTCTTACACTAAACCACTGTAATAAAGGAAAAGGCTTGTCAAAATCTCACATGTTCTGCTCATTCTGTCATTTTATTACCCAATTATTCATTACATTTTCCAATCACATTACATAACCAACCATTTTCATCGTTGTCACACTATTGTAAACCACATCAGCGAGTTAATACATAAAGCTTTGCATTTCAAAAAACTAGACACTTTAGTAACAATATTACAAAGGTTTTAGCTTCAAAAATAACTGAAAATGAAAAAAATAAACTTTTAAAGAATTAGCATCATAAAATTAATTTATTCCAAGTAAAAATACAAAATAATATTATGACATTGACCAGATATGAAAGTCCCTCCCAGAAACAACTCTATTAATGATTGAGAAAGCACTCCTTAAAGAAAATACGAAATAAAATGAAAAATATGTAAATATGTTTAATTTTTTTCTTAGCAAAAAATCTTTCTAAAAATAACAATGAAAATTTGTCTCAGTACAAAGGCTACATTACTATTGAAAAAATACCAGCATGAAGAAAAGGTACATATTTGACAGTAGAAAAATGATTTCAGTGAATCACAATGTCTAAAGTTTGCAATGAAAATAAATCTGCAATAAAGATTTATGCCTTTTTTCTTTTCTTTTTTTTCTATTTTTTATACAAACAGTACAAACAGTATTGCACATAACAACAAAGAGTCGAGGTTAGGTTATAGCCTTCAAAAAATCGACTAGTTCAAGTGTCACGTCAAGGAAAGGCCACAACAGGACCTGTGATACCCAGGGGCTTCCCAGTCAAGTTGCAGGTCAGAACACCTCTGTGTTTTAAAAAATAATTTTTTTGAAGGACCCTCTCTTTTAATATAACATTAACAACTTGGGGGCACATTTATTTACAAAACAAAAGGGAACATGTTATAATTTAATAAACTAAAAAAGTTCTCTTTAAAAAAATACAAACAGAAGAACTCTTTCACAATCCTGGTCAGTCGTGCACAATCAACGCTTGATTATAAATATACAAATTAAGGGAAAGTAGTTTCCACCATCTATTCACAACTTTCAGCACCAAATGGAGTTTGTTATTTGTAACCTATTCTTCATGACAATGTTTTTTCGCCTTCACTTTTAGCTTTATGCTGTACAATCTTCCAGCTTTTTTTTTTTCTTCAAATCTCTGTTACTTTAGTACATGAAAGAGGGGTGCTTCTTCAAAAAGTTTTGCTTCTTTCACATAATTAGGTAGATTTCTGTAGGTTAGATATGATCTTTAATATTATAGTTATAAAGCTCTAACTTCTTCATTTTCAAAAAACACAAATAAGCATGAAAAAAATAAAGTTACCCATCTGTTAAATCATTTTTCTTGCAGAATTAAATTAATATATATTTTTCTGAATAAACTTACTTAGAAAATATCATTTTCTTTCCTATATTTCAAAATTGAGGTATTGCAAAAGATCACGTCAGTCAGAAAGCATGCCTTTTTCCTTAAAAACAAACAAACAGCTCTTCGGCCAACTTTTGAAAACTTTCTAGAATACAAAAAGTAGTAGTGCATAACAAAATTTCTTGTACAGATGAAAAAAACCACAAACATAGAAAAAAAAAAAACACAAACAGAAAACCACAGCTGGGCTGGGAAAAAAGCAATTGTTACCAGAAAGCCCAGACATAACTGCAAAAGGGGAAGAATTCTAACAAGCATTTTTAATCCAGTAAAAAACTATTTTGTTTTTTTGAAAACAAACTATAGTTTGAGAGTTGGTAATTGCAACTAAGCACTCGAGAAACAAAACAAAACCAAAACAAGCAATATTAACTTAAGACAGTACAAGGACATCACAGCACATAAAACACAGCGACTTAAATCTGTTCTGCAGTGTCATATCCAGTCAGAGTGTCCCCAGAATTCCAAAACATAGGAAGAAGATTAAAAAAAAAAGATTTACATAGTCTCACAATCATTGTGTGTGTTTATATATTACTATCTGCAGCCCGCGAGTGAATGCTAAAAAAATGTCCATGGTAGTTCTAGCAGGTCTTAATTCTATTCAAGCTTTACAGGAAAGATCCAGGGAATTAAGTAGTTAATTTCTCACCCAGACAACCAACACTGCCCAGGCCCTCTCATTTTCTAAAGACATTTCTTTAGCATCACCATCACACAACTTTCTTAAAATGTGCCTAGTTTGTCAATCTGACAACTTATCTCTATATACTGTATATATTCCTAGTGTTTGTAAGCTAAGATGAGCTCTTTGGTTTTCTGGACAAGGTCTGAAGCTATGTAAAATGGTGCAAGCACTAGGAGATTGTAACTAAGAGCTCATGTGTTAGTTAATAATATATCAGTTATGAACTGTCAAGTTCATTAATGTCTGACACAAAGGCTTTAAACAGTTAAGTTTGATCACAGTTAGACATAATCACTTTACTATATAAAATAAATTGCACAATATATAACAGAGCACCGCAAAGTACTTCATCTACCATCCACAAATTTGCTTTAAGAATATCCTACACCTAGGTTTTATATTGGTTGTAATATAGGTCATTCTGTTATGGGCTCTTCCTAATTTCAGAAGCATTCCATTTATTGAGGCATGCCTTCCTCCAGTCAATTACCAATTCTTTGAATGAAAAAAATCTTAAAAAAATCAGTATTTTATAGCTTATATAGATTCTTAATTTGTGCATTGTGGGAAGGTTTTATACTAGACATTGGATATAAAATTTATTGCATGCAGCAACCTGATTAAGTAAACATGCAGTCAGAAATAGTGACCTTCCATTGAAGCTTTCTGAACTCTAATCTGATCTCCGTTCGGCAGCTGATTCTATCCCTAAATCATAAAAGTGTGTTGTTGGGTTTCTTTTTTATTGATACCTTAGCCTGAATAGAGTATTATGGTATTAATACCATTGTAATAGCAGCAAAAGCTATTGCAGCATAAATTTACATAACACTAAAAGATCTAACCAAAATCCTCAGCAAAAAAAAATCAAACATGAAGGAGAAATAAAGGTTCAGCTTATGAGGTATCCTTACATGTCAAAATAGAGAGCAACTAAAGGCTTATTTTCATTAAAGGTTATCCTTACTCTAAATGACCCCAACTAATGAGTGATTGCTGAATTGTTGTGAAGTGTTTGCTACATCTGCCACCTACTCTCGAGTATTACACCTTTGGTAAGTCTTCTCCTAGGGGCAACTTTCTAAGTTTCTGAAAATAAGTGCATGCTCCAGTTCAAAAACAATCAGAACAACAGCACAACAAACAAAAAAATCACAGACATCCACCTGATGGCCGCTGATGAGAATGGCAGTCTATGCACTGTCACGAGTGACAAATCAGGTGTAAGAAATTAAGGTACCAAGCAGACAAAGGTGTGAATCAAAGTGCAAATCAGTACCGTTATACACTCTGCAATTTTGCATTATACTGGACACTGAGTTCAGTAATATGACTGTAAATAATAATAATAAAAAGACCCATTTCTTCTTTAAAAATTGAGAACAAATGCACAAATTTCCAGAACACTGTAAGCCCTGAGGCAGTGCCCTCTCTTTTCCCTCCTTGTTATCTACTCCAGTACTTGTGGCCGGGTCTGCCCTGGGCTCAGCTCCAGCGGAAAGGGACATGACGAGGGCGGTCACCTCCCTCCTTCACCAGCGGTTTGTGGAACTCCCGCCCGGCGCGGGAATGTATGCTCGCCCAGCAGTATTCGCAGTAATACTGCAGACAGGTGACGTTGGCACAGAAGAACGGGGCAAACTTCCCACCACAGCGTGTGCCCTGGCACTCATCACACATCTGATCATCCAGCACATATGGCTTCACTTCCACCTGGACCCAAGAGGAAAGACAGGAAAAAAAAGTTTAGCAAAGCTTCCTCACGTTTCTTTCTTTTGAGAGTAGACAGAATAGCTTAATGATGTCTCAGTCAGACATCTCTTTGGATTCAGCCAACATAGAATGGCAGTTTAGAGTACAAGCTTTGGAATCCATTTACTAGTTGTATGACCACAGGCAAATTCTCAACCTCACTCTGCTCTGTATGCTCCATTTCTATCTCTCTAAAGTGGGTATAACATTCACATGTTTGAGAAATAAGTATAACATTTATACATACACATTTGTCTATCTGTAAAATGAGAATAATAGTCGAAGCAAAAGGGTGCTAGTGCGGATAAAGAAGGTAGCCCATATAAATAAAGCATGAGCTAAATCCTAAAAGCCCAGCAGTGCATGACAATGGGGGACAAGGAAGAGAGTTTTAGGGAAAGGAACCGGCTAAAACAAAGGCCCAGAAGCACAAAAGGGCAGGGCATAAACTTGGGGAATGGCTTGGCAGGAGCTAAGCTGGATCTCAGGAGTCACACTGAGGCTGGCCAGACAGGTTTAAGGGAGATATTGGCATAAGCTATCGGCCTCTGGATGCAGCCAAGAGGTTCCAGCAAAGGAGGATACAGGGTACAATAGAGGACACAGAAAGAGGCCCTGCCTAGTACTAAACACGTGACTCTCCCAGATCTCCTTCCCTTATGAAGATCCATTGCCAGCCTCCTCTAGAGTTTTGTCTGTAGTCATGAGCTCTGTTCACAGGTACAAGAGCAGTAGGCATTTCTACCAGGAAGACCCACCTGTACCAACTCTTGGTTGCACAGGGGGACAATGTCATTGCTCTAGTTTCCTTCCCCTCATTTCCCTCCCCTCAACCTGACAAGTTAGTGAGAGGGCTTAAAAAAAAATGGCACATTCACCAATGCTCATAATTAAAACTGTAGTGGCTCTGGGGTCACATCTGGGTTCAAATTTAAGTCATGTTAATAACTGTGCAAACTTAGGCAAGTTTCTCAGCCACTCTGAGCCTGTTATAACATTTGTACATGAAGAAAAAGAAGCGTTCTAATTTTACAGAATTCCTAGAGGATTAAGTAAATCAAATCACATAAAGCACACATGACAGCGCCTGGCATGTCATATGTACTAAGTATAGTTGTTATTCTCTACTGCTTTTTGTCTAGTCTAGGCCACTACAAGTGACCCTTGGATGTGTTCATTATTGATGACTTCCATACTGGCCACCAAGTTCCAGGCTTCCCTAGTTCAATTCTCCATGTACATGTTGACATTTCAATTACCTACTTTCATAATGTTCCTCTCCTGGTCAAAAGTCACTCAGATCTTCTATTGCCTAATGGATTAAACCAGCTGCCTCTGTGTAGTAATAGCCACAACTTAAATACAAACCAGGGCCTTCATGATTCGCCCCAACTCCTCTCTCAGCTACTGCCAAACTCAAATTTTGCCTGGTTTCTGTTTTCATTTGCATTTCTACCTTAAGTGCGCTCCTAAATGCTCAGTCCGCTCAAATTTTCACATACCCAGTGAGGCCCAGTCTTTTTTTTTAATCTTTAAAACTAAACAATTTCAGAGTGAAAAACTCAGTGGTATTTAATGTTCATAAGCTGTTCAACTGCCATTTCCATCCAGTTCCAAAACATTTTCATTACCCTAAAAGGAAACCGTGCCCCACTTACTTCCTCTCTAGTCCCCACAACAACCAATCTACTTTCATTCTTTATGGATTTACTACTCTGGATATTTCATATAAATGGAATCACATAAAGTGTGACCTTTTATGCATGGCTTCTTCCACTTACCACAAATTAAGAAAAAAGTCATGTTTTAATGTTCATCCATGTTGTAACATGCAGCAGTATTTCATTCCTTTTTATGACCAAATAATATTCCATGGTATATGTAATATTTTATTTAGCTCTTCATCTGTTGATGGACATATGGATTGATTCCACCTTTTTAGTTATTGTGAATGTTGCTACTATGAATAAGCATGTATACTTACTTGTTTTCAGTTTTTTTGAATATATATCTAGAAGTACAGTTGCTATGATATGTCATAATTTTATGTCAAATTTTTTTGATGAACTGCCAAATTGTTTTCCACAGTAGTTGTACCGTTTTACATTTCTGCCAGCCATGGACCAGGGGTCCAATTTCCTTACATACACACCAACACTGGTAGTTTTCTATTTTTGCAAAAAAAAATGTAGATGTGAAGCTATAGCTCATTGTGGTTTGTTTCTCATTTCCTTAATGACTAATGATACTAAGAACCTTTTTATGTTTATTAGCCTTTCTGTATCTTCTTTGGAGAAGACTCAAGACCTCTGCCCATTAAAAAATTTTTTTTGTCTTTTTGTTGCAGAATTGCAAGAGTGCTTTATATGTGCTAGGTATCAGACTTCTTTTTAAAGGTTGGAAAAATTATTTCATGAATTCTTAAGAAGCACTGAGAATAAACTGTAGCCCAGAGTTATTATTAAATTAAAGAAAGTTAATAATAGCTCAATTCCAAAATAAAAACTATTGAAAGTGAGATTATGAAATTACCTAACATTTGGTTATCTATTTATCTATGTAATCTATCTATCAATTTGTCTATCTATCCATACCCCAAGACTATCTGAAGTAGAAAACATGTTGTATATCTCAACAGCAGTACTAGAGGACAGAGTCTGAGACAGGGATTTATAAATGCTTTTTCAAAGCATGGCTTTGGAAAAATCAGCAGACTTTGAAAATATGTTCTCCTCTTTGTAGGTTGTCTTTTAGCTTTCTTGATAATGTCCTCTGATGTACAGAAGTGTTTAATTTTGATAATGTGCAATTTATCTTTTTTTTTGTTGTTGTTGTTCCTTTTGATATCATCTTAGAACTCGCTGCCATCACCAAGGTCATAAGGATTTCTAGAGGTTCTTCTAAGAATTGTAAGGTTTTAGCTCCTATATTTAAATTGCCTGATTTTGAGTTAATTTGTATAAAAGGTAAAATAGGGTTCCAACTTCATTCTTTTGTGTGTGGTTATCCTATAGCCCCAGGACCATTTTAGGAAGATACTATTCTTCGCCCAACATTTTGCAAACCAGAAGCACAACCTTCTGAAACTAACTCAGTTCCACAGAGATCTAATCCTTCCTCCACTGAACTTAATACTCCATATGGTTCATACAGCATTTCCTAACTATGGTCCCGCCTTGGTCAACAGCTCTCCTTGGTGCCAAATAACCTGAAGAGAGGGTCACAGATCAAGACAGTGGTGGATGTGGCAAAGACTGTGGTCAGTAGAGAATGGTGGACTCCCGGGGGAAGGGAGCTAGTATCTTCTCTCATCTACACTTCCTATACCTGAAAGTCCAAGCAGCAGCCAAAATGGTAGAATGAGCCCTCTCTGCCTCAAAGCTGGAGGACTACTGGCATGCAGGAAACGGGTAGTCACCTGCATCTCTATCTCCATGAGTTGAAGACTGCTTTGATTCTATAATTATGAAGATGCCTATAATCAGGGTACTCCATCATCTATATCTGAGCCCAAATAAGTTTAAAAAAGAGGTCCAGCAGGAATAGAGATTGGACTGAACAAACAGAATTCACACTGGGCAAAAGAAAACTGTTGGAGGAGAACGACAACAGTCATTTAAAATACCTACAAACATGAAAAGAGCACTTAGGAGATTCAAGCATAGTACCAAGTATGTACACACAGACACATATACACACAGTACTAGAAAAACATGCATGTACACATACACATATATATACAAATATATATAGTAAAATAATTATTCATTTATTGTTAGATTGTTATTTTTTAATATTTATTTTGTGTAGAAAAACTGGGGTATAGGCCAGGGGTGCAGGGGCGAGAGGATTCACCAGAGACAGGGTACAGAGCAGAACAGGCAGATTGACTGAAGTACACTGCTGAGGAGAGCAGAGGGTGAGACAGGAGAGGTCTGCTGCGCCATGTGGATCAGCTCCCTGGCTGGGGATCAAACTCAGGCTATTGTGGTGGGCCAGCCTTCAGGGTAGTAGTGCTGAGACTTAACCCCTAAGCCACCAGAGAGGCCCTGGTAGTATATATATTTTTGAAGGTTACTTTTGTTTAGGTGTAAAAATGGCACTGTGATTATTTGGGTTTCTTTTTCTCTTCAGGCGAGGTGGCTTTTGTTCTTTTTTAAGAGCTTAATTGTTTTAAAATTTAGGTTAAGGTCATTAAAAGTTAACAATTTTAAAGTGAACAATCTAGGTGCTTTCAATACATTTATAATGATGAGCAGCTGCCATCTCTATCTAATTCCAAAATATTTACATTATCTCCAAAAGAAAACCCATAATCCTCATATTCCACAGGTAATTCTAGTTCTCTATTCTGAAGAATTCTTTTTAGAGATATATGCTGAGTTATTTAAATTATTGCAGAATAAGATTATATGATGTCTTGGATCTATTTCAAAATAATGCGAGGTTAGGGTGGGTAAAAGTATAGATGAAACAAGTTGATAATTATTGAAATTAGATGGTAGGAACATTGCTGATAATTGTAATTGGATTATTACACTGTTAGGTAAAACTCATAGTATTCTCTGTACTTTCATATGTATTTCAATTTTATTATTATTAAAAAACCTAAATCACAACATTTCAACTAATAAGGAGATGATAAATTGAAGAGAGAATAATTATTATTGTTTATTGGCATAGGAGATCAATTGGTAGAAATATTTCAAAGCTCAGGAGAAGTTAAAAAATAAAAAGAGGAAAGAAGATATTTTAGAATAGATCCAGGAAAACTTAGTGTATGAGTAACAAGAGTTCCAGAAAAATAAAAAGGAATGAGGAAAAGTCATATGCTGAGAAGACTCCTGAAACTTTATACCAAAATCCCACCATGTTTAACCAGGACTGATGAGAAAAATACATGATCTGGCACAGCCTGGTAAAATCACTAGCTAAAATTTCTGAACAAGAAAGGTAAAGAGAAACTGCCACATGCTTCCAAGCAAAAAGAGTTTCTTACAATCTCTGACAAAAGAAAAAAACGACTACCAGACGTCTCATCTGAAACATTAGAAGCCAGAACACTAAGAGAAAAAGACCTAATCTAAAAAATCTAAAAACCTAGTCAATATATCATTTTGCTGTCAAGACTTTGTAAGGAAGCTTTATGCTATTTTAGCAATAAAAATGAAGAAAATTTCTATTCACAATTATAACAAAAAAATGATAAATTACTCAGAATTAAATGAGCCATAAAGACACAGGACCTAAATGAAGATTAAAATGCAAAAAAAAAAAAAAAAAAAGAGGGAAAAGAATCTTAAAAATCAAACAAGTGGACCTATTTATATAAATTGAGGACTGTGGCCTCTATGCACACAGATTTTTGGTTTTTTTTTAAAGATTTATTTATTTATGCATACAAGAGTTGGGGTACAGGCCAGAGTCGCGGGAGGTAAGAGGATTCGCCAGACAGAGTGGGGAGCAGAACCGGCAGACCAATGGAAACACACTGTCGAGGGCAGCAGCGGGCAAGGCATGAGAGGTTTGCTACGCCATGTGGGTCCTCTCCCCGGCTGACGGCAGGGATGGAACTCGTGCTGCAGTGGCTGCGGTTTGCTTCATAGTGCGTTGCTTAACCCTCTGCACCACCAGGGAGGTCCCTGCACACAGGGTTTGGAAGAAGCTCTCCTGCATGACTGCCTTAAGACAATGGCCCACATCACGAGACAAGCCAGGGATGCCTACGTAGCTATTGACGGCTTGTGGGCCACAGTCTGAGGTGGTCGGAGAGTAGCTCAAAGATTCTATCAAGCACATTCCGCTACTTACACAGGAAACCCTCCTTACATATGTGACCACCAAAGGACAAGACAGACTATCTTAATAAGGACTAGGAACCCAAAAGTTTCAGAAGAAAATGAAATTAAATTAGACTACGTAAAAATAAAGACATTTACATGAG
Source organism: Galemys pyrenaicus (assembly GCA_019455555.1). NCBI lineage: Eukaryota > Metazoa > Chordata > Mammalia > Eulipotyphla > Talpidae > Galemys > Galemys pyrenaicus. The sequence continues at coordinate 8,076,778 of JAGFMF010011406.1, read as the reverse complement.
AAAAGTCAGTAGGCAAATGATGGATTTGGAAAAGAACTCTTGAAAACTGGCAAAAAAAAAAAAAAAAGACAGAACAGTGAAAAAATGGGTAGAGGAGACTTCACATGAGAATTCATAGGTAATCCAAATTAAGAAATGTTCATGTGTATTAGCAGTCATGAAAAGGATTTTAAAAGCACTTTATTGTTACCATCATGGCAAACATTTAAAAGAATGAGAACTCTTATTATTTTCGGACAGAAAATGTTAATTGTTACAGTAAATAAGCAAATTCCTAAAATTAAAAATACATATACTCTTTGACCCAGTAATCCCACTGTTGGTTATTATTAATGCTGTAGATCCACTGCTTGGAAATATAACCACCAGCTGTAAGGACATGGACAATATATTTACTGCAAAATTATCTAGGGTGGTAAAAAAGATAGAAACAAAACAAATGTCCACCTACAGGGAAAAGACTGAATAAAACGGTACATTCACCCCCTGTGGAATATTATGCAGTCATGAAAAAGATTCAGTTAGTGCTCTACCAGTTGACTGAAATGGATGTTCACAACATGGGGACATTATGCTAGCATCAGTAGAATGATGTTTACAAAATACCTACAGCAAACTATAAAAATAGAACAAACAAAAAAGGTTAAACAATACATTCAAACTGATATTTGAAAATACCATATGAATAAAACTTCATCTTCTGTCTATTCAAGCTTTTAGCTGAGCTTGGTAACTGCTTCTTCCTAGCTATGGATTTTTTTTTTTTAACACTGAATACCAAATATCTTTATTCTCACATCTAACACTGAATCTGTGATTGCGGTTAATATGTCACTATTTTGAGAATAAGAGGTCCCACTACCTCCATTCTTTGCAAGTCTTCAGCCACAGGTTACATCTTACTCTCATCACAGCAGGAACAAAGGAGTTTTGAGGGATCTAGTCCACATGATACCTCAGCAAAATACCATGAAATTCTCAGGCCAGAAGTACACAGCGTGGCCTTATCTAGTCAGTTTCCTTAGGGAGTAATGTTTTCTCATAAGTTACTTTTCCACAGAGAAGACATTTTTCCTTTCTATTGCTAAAACATCTTGATTTTGGACATTTTTTTGCGGAAATCTACAATGTGTTATTTACTCACAAGCAAGAGGTTATGAACATTCTTTTAGTAATATCGAATAATACAGTGCAGTGGCAGTTTTCACATTTTCTGTCACCCTTTCAAAATCTGTCCTTTATCATTCCTAATGACACCTTTCGATGGCTTTCTTTAAACTTGCCATTTCCAATCATTTTCATTTGGACTGAAAGGCTAGATAATCAAGTTTTCTAAGCCCTGCACATTAAATGTTAGTCAGACTCTGAATGAAACCAGAAAGAAAGAAAAAAAGATTTGGTTTTGGATTGCTACTGTGCTCTCAGAGGCCATTCCAGACAAATACCAGAGGGCTGCCTTCCAGATGAGTGAGTGGTGTTATTACTAAAAAAAAAAAAGCTTCCAGTACATGCATGCACAGTATTGATTCAAAAAGCAGCGCTGGCTCAAAAGATAAGACATTCAGCATGGGGGCCTCCCTGGTGGCGCAATGGGTTAAGCCGCAGTGCTATGAAGCAAACCAAAGCCCCTGCAATACGAGTTTGATCCCTGCTGCTGGCCAGGGAGGGGACCCACATGGCGCAGCAGACCTCTTCTGCCTCGCCCGCTGCTCCTCTCAGCAGTGTATTTCAGTAGATCTGCCTGTTCTGCTGATCCCCACTCTGTCTCTGGTGAGTTCTCTCACCCCCTGCACCTCTGGCCTGTACCCCAGTTCTTGTATGCATAAATAAAGAAATCTTTAAAAAAAAAAAAGACATGCAGCATGACTCAAAATGGTCCACAGACTATAGATGTGCAAGTTATCTATTACAACCTCTCCAAGGGCACCAGTAAAGCAGTATCACTGACAAATTTATTTAATCATCAAAGAAAAGAAGCTGCATTATGACACTGGTATTTAGGTGGCCTTAAACTAAAGAAGGGTGATGATTTTGTCTCAAATGGACTCACTCATTTGACTAATGCTTATGGAGTGGCTATTCCTTGCCAGACCCATATTAAAAACTTAAATAAAATAGAGGAAAAAAATAAAAATAACTGATGAGCTATTTGAGAGTTTCTTGCCATTTATAGTTTCTAGGTTGGTAGAAGTTATTTGTAGTTTTACCATATCGTAATGATATCTGTACTGTCACTTGGTATTTTAATTGACTACCCAAATTAATTCTATTTTTCCCAATACTCAGATACATAACTATCGAAATAAAAAAGAACGATCCTGTTAACCACCTAAATTACCTGTGAGTGTCAGTAAGCTGTAGGACTTTGGAGACACCAACCCAAGTGAGATCGCATTACTGACACGACATACTGCCACGACAGTCCAAATACTAGAGCCCTGTGCAGAGCTGATCACACTGCCAACTAACACTCTACTTCGAAGGGATTTACAGAGGCAGGAGAAGAATACTGCCTGCTTCTTATGAAGAGACACTTGAATTCCTACTGTATTCCTAGTGGAGATGATTATGCCCAAGTATATTGTAGAGTAAGTATAATATATCGTTGAGATGGTAATCATTAAGGATAAGGAGGACTGATATGGAAGCCTGGATAAGTGGTTATAAGAAGCTGATAATTAGAATGACATAGCCAAAAAGAAAGTCATGTTTTTACAAGCTGATCTCAAAGCTGACATGGTTTTGTTTCTAACAAGCTGGAGAAAATATTTGGGTCTGTCATCATTTTCATATAAATCAACAGAAATGACCTCCTGAAGTAAATAAAGCAATGACTAAATAACTCTTGATGGTAGAGAAGAGTTACCTAGGGAGACAAAAAGCTATTCATAGGTCCAGAATTTTTCTCTCCTTGGACTTGAAAGATTGTAGAAAGGGAGGCATTAGCCAAGGTCAGACTCTGCTTGAATTATGTGCTAAATGTCATATTAGGGACAGTTAAAACTGGTGACAAAAATAATAAGTTTGCAGACACCAAGCAATCCCAAGGCAGGGAAGCCATGCTTACAGATGCTGGAAGTTGGGTAGAAGGAAGGATTTTAGTTAATGGAGTCAGAGAGGACAAGCTGGAGAAAGAGGTCAAGCTACAGGGTATAATTCAATAGGGATAAATGTAAGGCTTGTCCACAAGACAGGCAGGACAACTCTTATCTGGAGCAACATGCTTCCTGGAAGAAAACATTTTATTTGGTTAAACACTGGTAAAAAAAAAAAAAAAAACACATTTATTTAAAAAATTTACTTGGTGTTTTAAAAGTGTCTGCCCAAACTTTTAAACATAATGTGCTCCTAATCTTGGCTGGTGTGAATGAATGCATTTATTCAGGCCTAAAAACCACAGTAACCTCATTATCATCCCTATCAAACACTGTATTTACAGCTGCTAACATGGGTTCTCTACTGGTAGGCAATACTAAGAATGTTTAAGCACAAATATTTAGTTTTCAACTAGCTATAAGCTGGAATCCTGCTGCTTAGAAAGCATATGACAGATGTCAGGAAATTAAGATAGCAACATAAAAATAGCTTTCCTTAGCAACAAAGTTATCCACAACTTTTTGATATAGCAAATTCACAGTTAATAATTTTTAGAAGCAATGTGGGGTAGATTATAAAAAAAGACAAAGGGAAATGGTTTTGAGTTTATTTTCTTTTTACCTTTCAAAAGATGTGACTTGCTATTTTCCATGTTTTCAAGTGCTAGGGGAAGAAAGGTTTTAAAATCACCCTTAAGCACACAGTTCAGAGTGGGCTTATGTTCACACCTTTGGCAGTACCCTACATACTCCATAGATTCATCCTCTAATCTAGTTTCCTCCATGCTACTGGGGAATGGAACTTGAGATGTGGATAGAAGTCAGTCCCAAATTAAGATCTAGTAGAAGAAGACTATATCATGTAGAGAATAAAAGGTAAGAAAATCATCAAAATATATGGAAAGTCTAACTGCTATAGCACCTCCACCACCATCCCAGAACAAAGCGGAGAAAAATGGACCAGCTCTTCCAAGTCACAACAAGCACTCACCAAGAACTGAAAATTCACTGATATCACCTGACTTCTGGAGTTAAAGAACTTGAATGTTCTATTGAGATAAATATTTGGGATGGTAATGGTCTTTTCCCCATTATTTTTTAAGAAGATTTATTTATTTATGTATACAAGAATTGGGGTACAAACCAGGGGTACAGGGGGGTGAGAGGATTCACAGAGACAGAGTGGGGAGAACAGACAGAATGACTGAAATACACTGCTGAGGGGAGCAGTAGGTGAGGCAGGAGAGGTCTGCTGCGCCAGGGATTGAACTCAGGCTGCAGTGGCCACGGATGCTTCATGGTACTGTGCTTAAACCTCTTGCACCATCAGGGAGGCCCCTCTTTTCCCCATTATTAATTTCAAAACCAATCCATATTCCCATACAAACAGAAAAAGAACATTTTAACCACTCTGAAGGGTTTTGACATTAAAGATTATCACAACTCCAAGGGAGAAGCCAAGTACAAGAGAGAAGAAAGTTCAGGGATCAATAGTAGGATGGAGAGACTAAGGCAAAAAGGTTCCACACTGTTCAGAGAAGAATAGCTTTCTCTTTTCTTTAGATGACCCAAACTTCATTTAAAAAACTGTTTCCACCAAAGCTCTCAGATTCTCTTTAAAAGAAGCCTAAGCAAAAGAAAAATACCAGATGGTTCCTCCCTTAGGAGGAACATAAGGGAACCAAAGGAGGATCAAGGAAAGGAATAAGAACAATAATAATAATAATAACAATAACAGCAATAAAGACACAGAAACCAAAAATGAGGAGACAAGGACAGACTGGGGACACCTGGTGGGGAGGGGAGGGGAAGGGTTGAGGGAAGATGGGAGCACGAGGGACTGAGGTGATGGTGTACTGGTGAGATGGTAATGGGGAATACATGGGGATTACAATTAATGGCAAGTATATGTAAATTTTAAAATATTTTAATAAAAAAAAGTAAAAAAAAAAGAATCCAAAAAAATAAATAAATAAAATAAATAAATAAAAGAAGCCTACGTAGGATTAGTTCAGATAATATTTGAAGTCATTTCTGGGTGCTGCTTCTCTCAAAGGGTCAAATAAGACATAGCCAAAGTTATAGTTGGGAAGCTTTCAAGTCAGATCAGGAGAGGCTAGTAACAACAGCAGAATAAAGGCTGGATTGTGAGAGTCCCAGACTAAAGCTGAGAGCAGAGGTAGTCTGGGAGCAGGTCATTGGTAGCCTCACTTCTTTTGCTACTGAATCATCTTATATATGCCAGGTGTTGTCAGGGACAAAGTGTAGTATTATCAGCACTTTTGTTAGTGTGGTTACTGGGTCATATTAATCTTTATGCAAGCTAAAAATATAACGCCTTTGGTAGTCTGGCTAAAATTCAGGCCCACCATGTTTTCAGTGAAGAGAGAATAAAAGATTAAATATATGAAGTACATGAAGTGCTTGCAAGGAAAGGTGCAATGGATAACAACTCGTTAAGTTTTAAAAAATGGGTTATTCTAAGTATGCTATTCAAAGCAAATGTAATGTGTTATGGCTTAGATGATGACAATGTTTCTTAAATAAAAGTACTAAAAAGCTCCAAACTGGCTAACTGAAAATCAGTCTCTCTGGTCCTCTGCATTCAGTAAAAACAGAGTCAAGGGAACATTATTTTTCAATAGCATATTGATTTCAAAACCATTTTCCCATCTTTTATAGAGGTGGATATGCCAGAAAGATACAGTATGTGAGCTCAAGTTATCAAAACACAAAGAACTATAAATACTAAAAGGAATAGCAAACTTCAGTGCCTTAACCATTGCCACGGACAAGTCAACAGCTGTTTCCCTGCCCCACGCAACCATCTGCAGAAGATGTATGTCCAGCCAACTGACTTTTGGGTATTCTTTTCAAAAGAACTGAAATCAGGACCTTGAAGAGATACTTGCACTGTAACATTCATTGCAGGATTATTTACAATAGCCAAAGAGGGGAAGAAACCTAAACATCTATCAACAGATGGATAAAGAAAAGGTGGGATACACATACAATGGAATATTATCTAACTTTTTTAAAAGAAGGAAATTCTGTCCTATGTAACACTATAGATGAACCTTATGAACATCATGCTAATTGAAACCAGCTGGTTAGAGAAGGACAGCTCTGTACCTGTGCACCTCTGCATGGATATGAGGTGCCTAAAATAGTCAAACTCACAGAGAGAATGGTGTTCACCAGGAATTGGGTGAGCTCAAAGAGTATAAAATTTCAGTTATGCAAAAATGAGGAAGTTCTAAAGATCTGCTGTACAATACTTGTTTATAGTTAACTTTAGTGTACTGTACACTTAAAATTGTTAATAAGGTAGATTTCATGGTTTTTTTTTTTTTTTTCATCACAATGACCACACACAAAGAAGAAACAATACAGTGTTAGAAGAACACTTAGAGGAAAGGAACTGAGGAAGGGAAAAGCAATCAACTGCTTATTAAGGTTCTGAATTTGAGCATGAGCAGGGAAAAGAAGCTTGAAAAATACCTATTTTACCAACTGGGTTCCCTTGAACATTACTCCCAAGAGATGGCACAGTTTAGAAGAATTTCATGATCAAAAAATTTGAAAAATTGTACAGTGTCTCCTTCTTGGATTTTTACAATTAAGACTGGTCTATAAAAGATTCTAAGAAGTGCTAGAATGAACCAGGCTATTTAACTTCCTCAAGAAAATATTTCTGAACTCAATGACTCAGAAAAAGAGTTTTTTGTAAAACAGATATTAAAATCTCAAAGGACTCACATTTTATAGAGAACAATTTAAGAAATGATCTTTAGGGGAATTGATTTTAGGGACAGGGTCTTGGGTAGAGAAGGCTTGCCTACTGAGGGTTCCTACTCAAGTAGCCAACCAATTTTATCCTTATCTTGCCTGAGTTGGAAAATTATAACCAATCTCTACATTGATGCATTTTGAGTTATAAACACCTAACAACAAATTTCTAGGAGACCACATAACTGAGTTGTGCTAAAAAATAGTTGTGGGGAAAACCTCTCAGATTTTTTAAAAAGAAATCATTCATATCAATCAAATCATATGCCTTTGTTGGACAAAAAGATTCAACCAATTCTAACCTTGCAAATTTTTTCAGAAAATATAAAGTAGATAAAAGGGTAGAAAATGGCCATGGGAAAAATTACCCATTTTCTAATGATCTCATTTTTCACACTACAAAAATCTTTCATACATAAGTGATCTAGACTTGAGTTATAAAGAAAACTGAATTTAGCAGAGCCTTCACATCTTAAGTGTTCATTTGGCATCACTTCTAAAAATACCATTAAAACAGACAGAATGAGTACAGGTGCCCTTTTTTGCCCTTATTGTACTTAAATACTTTAAGCTGTTCCAATTTTTCACAGAAATACTGTTCAAAGGAACATAGGCAATTTCATCCTAACCTAGTCAATTTCAGGATCAAGATTTTTTTCATAACCAGAAAAAAAGATATTGGTAAAACATCTTTCCAGACTAAAGAAAAAAAGCTCATTTATTTTGTAAATGTAAAGTGCATCCAGGCGTTTACATCCATAAAAGGAATTTAAGATTCTTTTTATATGTGTCTTGCTTAATACCCAACCAACATGTTGGCAGATTGGCACTTGATTTTTTTTTTTTTTTAGTGTCAACTTGAAATACTTCATTATCTTTATATTAGAGATCTTAGTGCTACTCAGTGGCACTTTAAATGAGAACAAAAAGTCAACTAATACCCTTGAACACATAGTTAGGTAAGAGTACAGTTTAAATAGGTTAGGTTCAGCAATAATACAACTTAACATTTGTATAGTCTAATAACTTTCCAAAGTAATTCTTCATCTGTCATTATTGATCTGTGCAATAAACTGTGAGAGAGGTAGGCTGGTATTCTTACTACAATGGAAAATAAAATCAAGCCTTATCCAATATCACATCACGACTGGGAGAAGAGGAGTATAGATTCAGATCTACCAATTTCTAAGTCAGGCCACTTCTTTTAACTTTATGGTAAAGTTTTACTTTATAGCAACGACTTTAGTGAAGTCACCCATGGTTCTCTGTGTAGTGAGGACAGGGGTAGGCATGTCCATTTCACCCCTTAGATACCGATGGTGAAGTCCTATAAAAGCTCCACTCTACTAGTGTTCCAGGAAGTCTCTGTTACCTATGAGAGTGGATCACATGTCTCATGAATGTCAAGGCAGAAGAAATACTGTGTTAGGTATTATATAACCTCAGTATTGTCAACATAGTGACAAGTTACAGTCGCTAATAGCTGGTGAACATTAGTCGTAAGTTATAAAATAAAGCTTACATGAAATATAATCTTTAAAAAGATTTACCTCAGGATGTTAATAATTTTTCCTTTAAAGTAAAAAATGAGGCATGAGTTGCATTTGTGTCATTCATAATAATAATGTTTGGTAATAAGAATGTTATGACACTGAAAATACTAAACATTTCACTAAATGTGATAACCCAGTAGAACTGCATTGACTAACACTGACTTCAAAAGGTTTTTATATGAAGACAACATGACAGTGAAAATTAAAAGCAAACAATTGCAAAAAGAGCAGAGGAAAATTTCAAACTCATTTTGTTAATGTTCAAAATGATCTACAAACATATTAGAAAATCCTGATAATGAACTCCAGATGTTCCCTGCTCTTTATAGTACATGTTCACCTGGAAAGTTATGTGAAATACTGAAGCATATATAAAACTCACTAAGGGACCTATAATCTAAATGAGAGGTTTCTAAGCTAGGTCTATGGAAGAAGGATTTCATTGTTTTGAGGGTTCTAAACCTCTCCTAGATTGTTCTCTATTGCAGAATAAAGGAGGATAGGTCAGGTAACACCTTAAGGGTAAGTCCAGCTTTAACGTACTATAAGTGTCAAAGAACACATTTTGATATGGGCCTGTATCCTAATGGTAGTAGAACACAATCAAAAGTTTTAAAGGAGAGGAAGATATGTTCAAATCATGATTTCAAAGAATCATGTAGGAATAGAGATGGGCTAAAGGTGAATTGGGGAGACTAATGGAGAAGCTATTCTAAATGTTCAGATGAGAGATGACAGTAAGTCTCTCCAAAATCCTTGACAACCTCCTATGGCTGCTTCTAGTTCTTGCTTTCTATACAGCCTCCTAATTTATTTTAAAAATTTACTAAGTGCCATCCCATGCCACACACTCCCATTTAGACTTCTGGGCACAGGTACAGAAGTCAAGATCATAGAAGCTCTTCGGGCCTCCCTGGTGGCACAATGGGTTAAACAACGCACTATGAAGCAAACCACAGTCACTGCAAGCACGAGTTTGATCCCTTCTGCCCGCCGGGGAGGTGAACCACATGGCACAGCAGACCTCTCCTGTCTCGCCCACTGCTCCCCTCAGCAGTGTATTATTTCAGTTAGTCTGCCTGTTCTGTTCCCCACTCTGTCTCTGGTGGATCCTCTCACCAGCCCCCCACACCTCTGGCTTGTATACACCCCAGTGCTTGTATGCATAAATAAATAAATCTTGGGCCTCCCTGGTGGTGCAGAGGGTTAAGCAACGCACTATGAAGCAAACCACAGCCACTGCAGCATGAGTTCGATCCCTGCTGCTGGTCAGGGGGGGACCCACATGGTGCAGCAGACCTCTCCTGCCTCGCCTGCTGCTGCCCTCTGCCCTCAGCATTGTGTTTCAGTCGATCTGCCTGTTCTGCCCTCCACTCTTGTCTGGTGAATCCTCTCACCTCCCGCGATTCTGGCCTGTAACCCCAGCTCTTGTATACATAAATAAATCTTTAAAAATAAATAAATAAATCTTAAAAAAAAAAAGATCATAGAAGCTCTTTAAGGAGCTACCACTGGAAGTAACTTCTATCTCTGTTAGTCCATTGCTAGATATGCCACATGTAAAAAAATGTGTTGACATGTAGATTTATCAACCTACTCCAACTGAGTCATTTATTCTTGGGGAACCTTAATTAAGCTATAGCAGGGGTCAGAACAACATCCTGGAATTACCTTGTTCCTGTGGCTTTGACGAATATAGGTTAGAGGATTCCTTCTATAATGTCCTGAGTGAAAGTATGTGAGATATATGCTGTGTTGTCCTCCTCTCAACAAGGTTATCACACAATGGATCATCTTCTTAAGTATTGCACATTAAAATACCTCTTACTTAAAATATACTGTGGTGATGGTTGCACAACTCTGTAAGTATAATTAAAACAATTGAATTGTCCACTTCAACTTCACTATTTACATGATATGTGAATTATGGTCTCAATAAGAAAGCAAAAAGAAAGAAAGAAACAAAAAACTACCTCTTCCTTAAAGATGGTGACAGATAAATGAGTGAAAAAAGACAGAACTGTAAATGCCAAAGTTATAGGCTTCACTGTTGCTGTAAATGTTGCATATTGTCATATCTTATTTTATATTTATAGGCAAACCAAAAGGTCTCTAAGATGGTGAGAAGAAATCAATACAGGTTTATTTTCTCCATAAATTGCTTCATCTAAAATGGAGGAGGAGGAAGAGAGGGGTTAGAGAAGGAAGAAAAGGAAGAATAATATTGATAATATATATAAACTCTCAAAAGAGTTATCTTTTTGAAAAAATTGGTTGAATATAAAAAAGGTAAAGGAAATATACTTCAAATTCTTTCTCAGGTATACAACCTGAGAAACCACACTTTAAACAGTTCTAGAACTTTCATGGTTCCACTGATGTTCTGCAGGTGGCCCTCTCCCACGCTTCATATGGGCCAAAAACAAAAGGAATAGGGTTTCAAACAGGAAGCAAGTGCTCCTTAAAATGCCACCTATACTAATTCTGTTGAATCTACATTTACAAAAATGCATACAACAAAGGAGGCTCATTTGATCAGAAAGGTAATAGAGACAAATGCATTAGAAATTGTTAAGGTCTAGGTTTAAAAGCAATTTTAGGTTGACTAGAAGGAAAGAGAAAGAGTGTTGCATCTCAGAGTTGATAGCAATGAAAAGAGACTGTGAGCATAGGGCAGCAAGTTTCAAAATCTTAGCTATGAGATTATTGCTAAAATTTGGAGGGGTAATTCAGAAGAGAAGGGTTTCCAGCAGATTTTCTGTAGACATTCACTTCTTTCTGATAAAGAAAAAGAACATTACCAAAGGAAATACAAATGGATTTATATGTAAGGAGAGCTCTCTGAAAAAACTCAAATTTAAGCTTTGGAAGAAAGATGAATCAAGATAAAATTATGACCCTTAAAAAACATCTATGAAGTGTGTAGGTACAGAGGCTCAGAATGAAATAAGGTATTGTTGGCTATGTTCAAAGAAAAAAAAGAACAGAACAGTTTGGGGGAAGGGAGCATGACGTTCACAGAAAAAAGAGTTTAAAAGGAGCCCAAATCAACATGGAAGCTGGTTTCTTTCTCTCTCTCCTAATAAAGAAAATGGTTTTCATATAAGTCAGAGTAAACCAAGCTTGAAGATATTGCTGGGAGGCAGGGGAGAATGAGGACTCCATCACTTTCACTGATTTTTAATCTCTCCCTTAGACAACTCTTATCCCAGAGCAGCAAAGAAAGTGACACATCCCTTTCTGAAACCACATGGATGGTGGTGGCATTCTTGTGACCATAACAGTTCTACTACAGTATACAGTGTATGTATATGTTTATGTGTTACATTAAACATAATGCACGTGTGTGCGTGTTGTGTGTGTGTGTTCTATAGCTCTTTTGGTATTCTCAATCTTGTGGGATATTCAGGCAATTAACCTCCGCTCTCATTATATAATAAAGCTCAAAATTTAAGTGACTTGCCCAACGTTGCCCAGCCCATGGGTAACAGAACCAGATCTAGTCCCAGCCATCTGATCTGGTTGGGGCCAATGTTCTTTCCACTAACCAGTGTACCTTTTTATTACACATTGAGCAAAGCAACCGATAAAATCCAAGTTATGTAATATTGACTTCATTATTGAGTGCATCTGTAGTGAGATAAATACTGTTAACCAGCAAGTGAGATGCAAGCATCTATGCACTATGGTAAGGCTCTGGCTGTTCAATCCTCAAATCCCATTTAATTTTCACACTATCCCCAGAAGGGAGCTATAGATGAGGACCCAGGGCTCCTGACATTAGTTTTCCTGGGTCACCAGTGAGGGAGATAGCAGAGATTTAAGTGTATCGAAATGTGTTCTAGCTCTGAGCTCCATATTCTTTCGACTACAACTGGTGAAATGTTCACACTCTAAGAAACTTAAATCTGCTATACAATATTACAGATTATTATAGAGCATATAGGTGAAATTTCGTAATATATTTACTACTTCATTCTAGTCCAGCATGTATCCAAAGAACAGTCATCCTTGGCTAGACGTCTTAATAGTCACTGTGCAACTTACAGAGAAGTGAAGAAGACTAGATGCTATTTTCCTACTTGCTCTTTTAATCTATTGATGTAGGTGCCAGATTAGCTCCTACTATTCCCCATGCTTCCAAACCACAGAAGAACTGGGTTTTAAGAGATTTAAACTCATTTCTATAAAACCAAATAAACATCAATTTCCTGCAACTCTCCCCCTTTTGATCAGATGTAGCAATTTGAATGCCTCTAGAGATCAGGTAAGTAACACAATGAGCAAAGAGGCAGGTAATGCATTTGCACATATGGTATGAGCAGTTAAACAGTGGTGAGGTGAAGAGAGGGCAGGCGGAGACGGGAACTATTTGGCGCCAATGACTGCTGCCAGGTGTGATCTTGCAATTTTGAGAGAAAACAGAAGTTCAGAATATTATGCATACTTCTGACCATTAACAGTAAATGTTAGTCCAGGTTTGTTTATTTTAAGAGCACTACGTGGATCAAACAGGTCACCTGTTCTCAACCTTAGTTAATGCACTACTGGCGTCATCTTTTGAATGTTGGTCTGGTATGCTAAATTCTTCAGGGTTATTTTCATAAGTGTAATGTCACCCTGGAGATAAGTGAGGCAGAAGGTCCATTAACGCCTTAAATACCACAGGCGCTCTCTTTTTTAGGCAGCCTAGATGGATTCCTGGATGAAAGCCTTGCAAGGTAGAGCTCCTCACTCATGGTCACAAAATGCTTTTCTCCCCAAGGGTCCACAGAAAAATTTCATTTCTTTTCCACAGTGATTATATCCCAAGCAGTTACTCACCCGTTTGTCAATGTCATTGTGTTGGAGCTGCACAAAGCGAGCGCTGATGGCTGCAATATAACTCTGCTGATTGGAGAACGCTACACGGCCAGCACCTTTGGGGTACTTCAGCTCTGGGTCTGTATCAATGCCAGCATAGCAGACACCACCATATAAACGGTCCATGATCATTGCCAACTCAACTGTAAGAAAATAAACATGATTCCTTATAAATGTTTAGAAGGTACTTCTACCCATGAAAAGCAAGAACTACTTAAGGATCATGCAGTATGACTTAAAAAAGGAAAACCCAAGTTGAGTATCATGAAGAGTGTCCACACCAGTCTTAAAACTCAAGTGGGGGAGCTTCTCATAGGATTTTTAAAAATAAAATGAAAACAAAATTAATTTACAAACACAACTGAATGTACACAATCAGAAATTCAGCTACAGTATAAAAGGAATGATCCATTAGTAATCTTGTTTTAATTTCTAACTGCTTAATCCACTAGAGTGGGTTCTGGGTAGGCAAAGCATTTCACAGTACCCTAACAAGTTAATAAGAAACAGCCCTACTTACTGACCTCTAAAACTGAAAACAATCACCAAAGTCACACTGCTATATTAATTTTAAGCACAGACAGGATTAACTCTATCTTAACTAGAGGCAGTATGTTTACAGCCTTATAGTAAGTATCTATACTTTTTTTTTAAATAACGATTTTGAGTATAGTCTATCTCAACTGAAAAATCTCCATACTAACCTCTCACACTAAATTCTAAATAGTAATCTTAGTAATAATTCCAACAACAAACATTTATTGAGCACTTAGCAATGTGCTGGGGAACACTAAAATGCTGCGAAGGCAGTAAAAATACAGACATTCTGCAGTATGCTATAAATCCAAAGGTCGGGTCTGCATTCTTTGTCACATTTCCTCTAATCCTCACCAGAAAGGTACAATGGAGAGACATGTAGCAGTTACTTACCTGGTCCAAACTGCCTGAAGGTAATTGTTTACTTGATACTGGGCAGCACCTTCTCCAGGCATGACCATTCATTTCAGGGCACTCACATGGTTTAAGTCCAAAAGACTTAACCCTACCCTTGGGGAATAACCCAAGAACCCACGTCCCTCAAACACCTACATATGGTATTTGGAAAGCAGAAGACAAGAAAGATAGACGACAATCTAGGCCACAGCCAATGTCCAGAGATCATCACATACTAGAGCTCCACAGGAATCAGTACCTGGGGAGAAGGAAAGCAGCACAACGTGGTGAGATGAAGGAAGAACTTTGTAACAGATACAAGGGCGAAAGGACTAAATGGTTTATGAACCCCACTGGATTTCCGTGAGCAGAAGGAAATCAAATACTACTGTAATTGAAGCTCCATGGTAGAATGAAAAGCTATGTTGCCATAATGAAGAGGTTGTCTTTCTACATAGTATCTTCAAATTTTCTTCCTAAACCTGACTGCCTAATATTAGTGATTGTTTAAGTACCTATATTCAATAGTAAGAATGACCTGTAACCAAGAGGTAAGTTTCAGAAGGTGAGAAAATAAGTCAGCAATAACTAAACCTAAGAATTAGGGCTTCTATTAGAGCAGCAGAAAACTATCCCAACTATACCATTATGGTCAGAATTTCTGAGTCACAGCAGGAATTAGATTGCTAACTAGAACCCAATAGACTCTGATTACAGTCCTGAGGTAGGGTGCAGTGATTCCTTACGCTTCATCCCAACCACCTGAGAAGACTTGAGCACTTCTTCATAAGGTTATTTCATTAGCAGAGATCAAGAAACTGAAGTTAGAGTTAATTTACTGCAGACACTAATGAATTTCCCTTATTGGTCAAATGGGCTTAGTAAAATAATTAACATTAGACCTGTAAATTAAACTAATTTTCCAAAGACCTGGCTTCCTTTGGAAAAGAGTAAGAGAGTGAACACGCCTTCAGCCTGGTGAATGACCAGGAAAAAGAATGCTGGCAAGTGACTGAACGGTATTTCTCTTTTATTGTAGGAAGGTCAAGGAAGTGTCTGAATTAGAAAGAAGGTATTCCTGTTGCAAGCTTGGCGGAGGACAGTTTCTATCACAAGTTCTTTTGTAGTAAAGTAGTCTCCAAAGGAATTTTAGAGATCCTCGGATACCAAAGAAGGCACTTCCACAAGTACAAACATTCCATTACTTTGTGAATCTAAGTAAATGGTGGAAATCCATCTTTGCATGCCAAAAATTAGGTCATGGCTGATGTTGGCAGCTAGGTAGTTTTGATAGGAAACAGAAACCCTCACTTACTTATGCTTTTATGAAAACTAATTACAAATAAATCATTTCCACTTAAAGCATATATATATATATATATATATATATATATATAGTCATTTTCTTGGCCACCAAAAGGAAGGTCTGTACACATTTGAGCCAACAAAGTATCACTCAAGTGAAGTGTAATTTGTTGAGAAACTGAAAGAAACCAAAGCAAAAAAAGAGATTTTTATAAGGAAGAGATGAACATTTCCCATCTCTCTAGCCTAAGCTAATTTTAACTATAGAAAGTCTAAAACTGTAATCATCCTTGAAAGATAAATACTGATCAAATAACTACTGTTTGTACTTGGTCCTTTATTCAACCAGCAAGTCTACATTAAAAGTACACCTCCTGCAGGCTAATCTCTTGGTGGGTTTAAACACCAGAGGGATATAATTTAAGTACTTACTAAACAGTTTCTAATTATTCAGAAAAGTAACCACTTGATAAAAACAACATTAAAGAGAGAAAAGACTAATATATTTCATCTACTATATAGGTAACAGAAACACAGTATAAGTCTTCTTCAAATCTTATGTCTCAGAATTTTTTTAGCTATAGAAGATATAAATTCACCTACAGATGCCAGAATGTACAATTACTTTTAGAGAACAGATTTTAAAGGATTCTTTAAAGTATCATCAGCTGATATAGGAAAATCCCACATAAATCCCTTCTGTTGGGAGGGAAGCAGAGCTGAGAAGTGGGCTACCATTTTTGGCTACTTTGGCAGAAGAAAATCAGCAAGGATCTGGCAGAAGTTAACTAGATCTGCATCTTTTGACTTATATCCTGAGACCTCAGCCCTACTTATGAAGTCTCAGCCTTTTGATCAAGGGTCAAATAATAAATATAGTGAAGCCACAATCTAAGCCTATAACAATGAATTCTTATTCTGAGCCTGTGACAGTGGGTCCTCATTCTAAACTAGCCTGTCTAGAAGATTGAGATGTAGCTCCCTGGAGCATGTTTTTAACATGTAAGGTAAGGAAGATGTGGCTACTGGAGTATGACACGCGGGTGAAGGAGGCTGTCGGTCAGATGGATGGAAGTGACAGGTATAAACAGAGTCCATGAGGAAGTCAAGAGTCTCCAAACCATTTTTTACTTTTTCCCTCCTATTCAGTGTTCACATGGTCTGTCTGGTCACCACAGCAGTGAGATGTTGCAGGTCTGGTAGTTCTACCCGAGGACATACGGTATTCTGGATAAGGCACTGTTTCTTAAGACAATTCAAGTCATCTCATGAACAACTTTTCTACGGAAACAGCAACACTATTATGAGGCTATCCCACACACTAGGTCCTGTGATGAGTTTCACTGTGTCATGGACTGATATTGCAGTTGGTGTAGCATACAGCATTCCTGTGAATTCCTCTGGGTTATGATCATGCCTATGAAGTTGAATTTGAACTGCAATTATTGTTCCCTCTATTTGTTTCTGATTCTTCACAAAGATCTGAAGGGACTTTAGCTCACCAGAGAGGAAATCAACCTCCAGGGTCCTATTTCTATCATTTATTTAAATTTCAAAGTCATTCATAAGACAATGTCTAAGTCTGAAGTAGCACAAGAATCAGATGGTGTAGAGCAGGAAAGAGGGAAATATAACACATTTATCTTTTCAATTCTAAATTCTGAATTTAGAAGTCATATTTCTTCTCTTTGGAAATAACAAAGCAGACAGGAAAGAGGCATAAGGGCACCTAAGGATGAAGAAGAAGTTTGAACTTTAGAAAGAAAAGCAGATGAAATGTGAAGTGGACATTCTAGATTACTAAAACAAAGAACTGATTTACAAGGGAAGTTAATTTATCTTAAGTGGAAGAAATCTGCTCATAAGCTTACAATCAGCATCCAAATGTTAGGAAATTAAGAATATTTAAAAAAAAGAGAGTATTTTCAAAGAAATGTATGAACAACCAACTAACAAAGAGAAAGCAACAGAGAGAAAGCAGTGCTTAATTTCATTAAATCAGACTGATAGCAAGTTGGCTGTTACTAACAGTTAACAGTCTGAGTCCACAGATCTGAGACAACATCTCAGACCTCAGCTTGATAAAGCAGTTTCCTACTATATAAAAAGCTCCAAATTTGAAGTTTGGAAATGAGTTTGAATCTTAGTTTTTTTGTTTTGTTTTGTTTTTAACTTATCGTGGACTTAGACCAATCAACCCCTTTAATTAAATTCTGTTTCCTTATTTCTAAAATTAATAGCCTTATCAGCTATAACCTCACACTTTATTATGAGACATTTATAATGAAACATATATAAGAGCTCTGCGCACCTGCTGAGCACTGGTGCTCACATGTATAGCTTTGTCCAAGAGTTGCTTTTTCCTCTATTCACACCTCTTTACCTAACATTAACTTGGCCTGGTTTCTGCTCCATAAGCACCCATTTATTCCAGTCTTACTTTTTTGCTTTATGTTAATGTTATTCAACCTGTCACTGATATGGCAAAGTTTAATATCAGCTGAGGGCAGGGGAAAATAAACACATGCTTACATTAGAAAATTCTTAACCACAAGGGCAACATAGTTAATCAAGTCATGTGTCAAATCTAGAGTTTATCTGGAACAACTCATATTGAACCTGGGATTTGGTGAAAGAAAAAGTTTCCACTCTTGAGAAACTTGATGTAAGATGAGTTTTGCCTGTTACCACTTCACAGAACAATAAAAGGACATGGTTACAAAACTCCTATTTCCTAAACCACAAATCAGGATATGATTTCTAAAACCCATCCTTCACAACAGTCGGGGGAAGGACAGAGAAAAAACTTCAGAATCCATCAGAGAACAGCAACAGGGGAGCAAAAGACAGATAAGAATTTGCAAGGCAATCGTTGGGAAAGAGGGGCAACCCAAAGATGATAGGCAAATGGTAGACTCCAAGGACTTAGATGAGCATTGTTTCAAGATTTGCTTTGCAGGGCCTGGCTAGATGAACTATTGGAAGGAAGTCTGAAATGGAAGAACAGCGCACAAGCCTCTAATCAGAGAGGGATACCACGGGTTTTTCAAATCCAAAGTTGGGAAGGGCTAGATCCTGAAGCTTGATCACTGAGGCATACCTCGAAGTAGCGAAGCTGTGAGGTTGAGTCAGAGAAATAGTCATATTTAGAAGTGGGAAGAGAATACAGGGACCAGAAGCTTTTCTCTACTGTTTCCTGGTGGTCTCCTCATAACCCTCAAGCCAGACATTTATTTGGACAAGTCCTAATGCCATTGGGATATGCAACAGGGCTATTTCTATATTGAGAATCAGGAAGATACGTTGCTTACAGTATTACTTGAATGAAGAGTGGCAATATGCACTTGCACTACAGGGGATGGTAGGGTGAAGAACCAGACAAACTACTCATTTCATTGTACTCCCTCTGAAGAATATGTAAACTTCAGCCACATGGTGGCATGGGTAGTCTACCGAGAGCCTTTCCCAGCATGAGGTTGGATTAGGTGGGAGTGTAGAGGGAAAACAAGACCTGAGAAATAACCAGATTTCAGGCAAACAGTCCTTGATTTTCCCCATTCACTGAGGGGGTTGATGGGAGGTAGGGACAAGAGACAATGAGAATAGTGTATTATTTGATTAAAGAAAACATCAGGTGACCTAACATCTAAACTTTTCATTGATATTTTTCCATTTCTAGGTTAATATTTCTAGATCTATGATTTCCCCTCCCCGGCAACCCCCAATCTGAATTTAGAAAAGGATGGCTTGTCAAAGATCCAGAAGGAACAATTTAAACTCAGTCAGACAGGACTGCTTAAAAGAGTGTGCATTGTTTCTTTAGAACTGTTGGTACATTTCTGCTTTGTGAGGTACATATAGAATAACTTATTTGTGATAATGATCTGTAAAACAGGGAAATACTAAACATAAAAAGTCTCACAAGATCCAAAGGAGTAATCATTATGTGATAACATTTTAGTCACTGTGACATGTTAAAAGCAAATTTTCTCCCTGAGAATAAGAAAAAAATCCATTTGGACACCTAAAATGTTACTTGTATAATATAGTAACCCATATTTAGTTCAGGGTCATCCTGAATATAGTGCCTGAAATTTTCAGAATTCCATGAACACAATATTCCTGTGGAAATAATTAAAAATGTCCTGGAATATTTCAAAACCAAATTTGAGAATCATTATGTTAAAGAGTATAATTTAGCATCCAATTAATTCTGAGTTACCATCCTATGAATACATTTCTCATTTTATTCTGTTCTGAAATCTCTGATTCTCTACAATGATGAGCTGTAATATGGTGGTAGAAGGCTTATTCAGTTTGACATGATGCACACTCACTCAGTGTCAGTAACAGAGCAGATGCTCAATAAATGTTAATTGTTCAGGTGAATTGGTCTGTATTCAATTTAAAATTGTCTAGCGAAGTCAAGATAAATTACTTTGACAATGATCTTCTATTCCTAGGCAAACACCAGTCCACAAAGATCAGCATGTTCCAAAGAAACATAATTCTAGCAAATGCATAAAAGCAGCAGATGTTGACTTTTTGTCTAGATTACATGGCCTCCAATCTGGAAGTTTGGGGATAAGGAGTAAAATTTTGAAATGTGATGTTTAGCCATCTAAAACTAGCTAAGCTTTTAGGAGCTGTTGGCAATGGAGGAACATTTCCATTAGACCAAGTGATTGTATATTACTATCCATAAAACTGCAGAAACAAGACAATTTAAAAACAAACAAACAAAAATACTTCAAGAATTGTAAAAGGCATAGTATCTAACAGAGAATACAAAATCCCATTTCTGACTAAATAAACATAATTCTTATTTAACTCTAGAACTTGCAACATTTTGCAGACACAGAATGTTAAAGAAAGAACATAATTCAGCATCTTGGGTTTCCTGTCCTTAGGTGACAGCATGATTCTACAGTGTGAAAGACGGATCTTCATAGGACTTACAGAAGGAAAATGATTCAAATAATAAAAAAATGATGAATAATAAAAAAGTGAATTTATTCTATAAACTATTATTTGTAATTTAAAGAGGTCAGTTCTGCTATTTTTATACAGTAGGGATTTTTCTTACTCAGTTTTCCCCCCCAGATTCCCAACCAGCAAAAAAGGGAGTGGGACTAAAATATTAAAATATTTATTACAATTAGTTGCAGTAAAGGCTAGACTATTTTTTTCCATTTTTACTTCTAAACAACACTACTTAGAAAAATTCAGAAATAATTTTACACTGCACTCAACTACCATTTAAAAAAATTTCCTACAAAATTAAAAAAAATTATCTATTAAAAGTTACAAGTGTACTTAATAGAGGTTAGATTGCTTTACAACACTGTATAAAATTTAGAGGGATAAGATCACACTAGTCAGATGTAGGTTACCACACCACACCCACCACAATTTATTTTTAAAGCACAAGCAGTTTAAAACAAAGGGCTCCATTTGCCCTCATCTCATAATGCTGCTTCTGTCTGAGTTTGCCCCTCCTAGACTCAATTCTCTGATAGTAGATAATGGGGAGGCATCTCTGCTGCATTGCTTTCTTTCTTTGTTTCAGCACATTTTTCCATTAGAATAAAAATAAGATCCAAAGATATCCCCATAAATCAAGATTTATTTTTTAGGAGTAGATTGGGGTTGAATAAAATAAGTTAGAAATATTGAGGAACTTTCAGAATTAAGAAGCCAAAGTCGTAGAGCTAGAGAGCTATAGGATATACACTGTAATTCTATTTTCACAACTTGATTTTAATGACCTCTGCTTTTTGGTTTTTTTTTTTTTTTTTTTAGATTACTTACAAAGCAAGACAGACAATGTGGCTTCTGCAACTACAGTGGCATCAGTAACCTTGTTTTTTTCATCTTGTTTTTAAAAAAC
Organism: Galemys pyrenaicus; assembly: GCA_019455555.1. Lineage (NCBI taxonomy): Eukaryota > Metazoa > Chordata > Mammalia > Eulipotyphla > Talpidae > Galemys > Galemys pyrenaicus. The sequence goes on along the minus strand of JAGFMF010011406.1, from coordinate 8,055,350 downwards.
TCAATTATTTTAAGCACTTAAAGATTTCATTCTTAAAAATAATTTTATTATATTCTGCTGGCAGTAACATTATTTACAGCAGATTAGATTTGTCTTTAGCTTTAAACATCAGTTCAACGTCACTTTAAAAGCTCAGTCAGTGATGATTCTGCCACACCCTGGCAGGCGCAATTACTTCATCAATGGAAAGGGATTTAAAATAAAAGCAGGGAGGCTTTATAAAATCATAGTAAAGATTCTCATTTCATTTTTCAAAGTGTATAAGAAAAAATAGGAACCAGTTTCACTTGGGAGTAGTTCAGCTTGATTCCTAGTGACACAAATCTGCCACAGGGCACTTCTGTAACAGTGCTAACTGGCATTGTATTGTGCCCCCTGTCAAATATGTTGTTGTTATTTTTAAAAAAATATGTGATTGAATAGGAAAGCACTAAATAGAATTCATCCATTTGAAATAAACAGTTTAATGAAATTCACTCTTGCAACATTAATAAATAAGAGAATTTTGGGGAGAAAGCATTTAATCCTGAAAAAAAGCTCAGTAAACCTGACATGAGAGCCTTCTTTTTGATTACTGTATAGCTGACCAGAAACCTAGAAAATATTGAAGACTAAATGCATTGGGGACTTTGTTGTCGGTTTTGTTGTTGTGGTGTTACTATTTCCACTCACCAGCTCGAAGGGGTCGTGGAACTCCCCCAACAAAGATAGTTTTTCTGGGGTCCAAAGGCTGAGAACCATCCATTACAAAGTCACTGTCACTTAGGTTCCATGGTCGAATTTGCACCTGAAAAAAAGTCGTTTACTTGGTCCTTACTTCATTTCCATCAACCCCAAATGAGTATAAGGTGACTAAAGACAAACCCACTGATTTGTGCATTTTCCAACATATACAACCCAAACAATATCCAGTTATTAATTAATGTAATCTGCATTTAGGGTCTTTCAATGGAATTCTTGGGGAATCTACTTGTAGGCTCTATACGTGACACTCTAGACATACACCATGAAACCTTCAGAAACCGCCTGTGGTTTCAAAAGAAAAGGCAATCTTTTAGAGGTAGAGTCTGAATTTTGAATCAGATCATTTTAATACATGATAGACTATCTTTAACCTGTCACGGTATATATAGTACTTAGCTTTTTAACAGCCCACCTATATAGGGAGGGAACAGGAACATTAGAAATATTTTCTTTTTCTTTTCTTTTTTTTTTTTTTTTAAAGATTTATTTATTTATGCATACAAGCACTGGGGTACAGGCCAGAGGCGTGGGAGGGTGAGAAGATTCACCACAGAGAGCATGGAGCAGAACAGGCAGATCAACAGAAGTACACTGCCGAGGGGAGCAGCGGGCACAACAGGAGAGGTCTGCTGTGCCATGCGGGTCCCCTCCTGGCCGGCAGCAGGGATCGAACTCGTGCTGCAGTGGCTGCGGTTTGCTTCATAGTGCGTTGCTTAACCCACTGCGCCACCAGGGAGGCCCAGAAATATTTTCTAAAAATTATCTTTATGTCTGGCTTTTAAATTCTTATCATCCCCTAAAGTTAAAACATTTCTCTTTCAGCAATATAATTTAACATAGATTAACACTCATTAAGTTAGCATGGAATTACTGGTGACAGATATCAAACACGGAAGCCCACAGCATTATCTACTTTTGATTCATCTGATTTCTCTGAGTCTGGTTTAACAAAAGAAAGTCTAGAGATTGAAGCAAATTTTCATTGAGTAGAAAAAGAAATCTTTGTGGACTATCCCTCTCTATTTGGAAATTTTTCTTCACTGGGACTTTGAATTCCTGCCCATAGTTTGTAATTTTATGTAATAAAAATTAAGGTATTCCATCAGAATCTTAACCTTAAAACATACCCTTTTAAGTCCGTAAATGAATTATTAAATAGCCGAAAGAAAAATAAAACAAATATACCCATAGTACTCTCCCATACTGAAAGGGTAAGTTTCACCCTGAAAACCAGTCACACGGCCTATCACGTGCCCTGGTAAGTGGACTAGGTGCAGAAGCAGAGAAACCAGTGTCTGCCTTTAAGGATCATCCCTCTCCCTTTTTCCTTCAATGATTAGGATAAGAGACAAAACAGTTAAAATTTTCATTTCCTTAGAACTAGCAAAATTCTTGATTTTCTCCCATGTGTTTCAACCAACAACACTTAATATAAGAAAACGTGAGATCATTTTTCATGTGGCTTAGCTTATAGCAGGAGCACTTCCATTTGAAAGGCTGTATCTCTAATTACACTTTTAAAACAACTTGAATCAATTCTAAAACTGGCACTGCTCAGTTAGAAAGTCTAAAAATTCCTTATGATTGCTACAAAATTCATCCTTACCTAAACTTTCTGTCTTTTATGACACTGTTGCCTTCCCCAGTTAGCCAGAAACCATAAAATCTCCATTTAAACCCTGAAAACTTGGACTGTTTACAATTCTATTACAATAGTCAATTGCATTATGTGGCATTTTGTTTGATTTTTGTTTTTTTGTTTTTTTTTCATGAAAAAAGAAAAAACCCAGAACTCCCAGTTCTTCCCTTATAAAATTTGGTCTATTTGACTAAATTATCAATTAATTCCTTTGATATTTACCACAAAGGCAGATGCATTAATATCACACAACACCACTGTTAAATGTCTTCATGAGGTTTAATTTTTAATTAAAACAGAATAATTTTCTGATACTGTCAGGATACAGATTCTAACATCACCAATATTTTTAAAAGAAGAATTTATATTTATCTACAAGGAGCCCTTTCTTCTTCTAGTCTCAATCCTTATACAGTAGTTAAGGAGTTTAAAGACCTGGTAAGGTAAGTCTGATGGAGGATCACTTTGCTTCACAAATGAAAACAATCTTAGTGGTGTGGTTTCATTTAATCAGATGCATGGAACATGTAGCCTTCTATAACAGCTATAGATTACTGCTGGCCAAAAGAACTCTGCAGAAGACAGCAAACCCTCCTGCTAAACGTCTATGTTCTCTCTCTTTCCATACCACCACTCACCCTCACTTCATCACATCACCCCCAAGCCACCCCCCTTTTATCCTAATCTTGGCATTATAGTCTAGGTAAAATACAGGAAGAAGACTCTAGAGAAAAGTAATGATTAACCCTATTCATAAAACCCACACTTCCCAGCTGCCACCAGAAAACAGCTGCTTAGAGCTCATACCACTGCAGAATCAGAAAAATGTCAACACAGGCAACATTAGCACACTCTACACTAAGCAAAAAGGAACGCTGAGGCAGTCTGTACTAATAAGTTCCTCTCACAGTCTGTCTTTCTCTCTGAAATATAAACTCATACTCACATAAGACATGTTCTCGATCTTCTAAGGTTTATTCTCAGAACTCGAAGCCTGATATCCATATTCTATCTTTCAGACTTACTCTTGAAATATATTTTCTGGTCCTGATTTTTGTGTTTGTATATGTTTTTATTTTTTAATACGGTACTTCATAAGCTGACTCAAATATTTTGTAGAAAAACAGAATATAAATAAAAATGGCTTTTAAAAGATCTGTTTCTCGGCCTCCCTGGTGGCGCAAGGGGTTAAGCACCACACTATGATGCATCCACAGCCACTGCAGCACGAGTTCAATCCCCGGCCAGGTAGCTGACCCACATGGCCAGACATCTCCTGCCTCTATCACTGCTCCCCTCAGCAGTGTATTTCAGTTGATCTGCCAGCTCTGCTCCCCACTCTGTCTCTGGTAAATCCTCTCACACATACCCTTGTACCTCTGGTCTCTACCCCAGTTCTTGTATGCAGACATAAATAAAATAAATCTTTTTTTTAAAAAAATCTGTTTCTTTAGTAATTATTTTTGAGAATGAATGCAATTAATTCATGATAATTCAATATAATACAATTTTCCCCTGACAAAACAACTTGTACAAATACAAGATCATTGTGTGTTTATGAAACAACTCTTCTATTATGCTGCCAAACAGGCCGTACTCTGGGCAGTAGTAGCCTCACTATCCTGAGGACAAGTATGGAGATGCCACCGGAAAAGGTGAAGATTCCTTTAAATGAGTCTGACAAGATTCCTGAAGCAACCTGAAAACGTTCACTTGTAAAGGTGACTCTAGGAAGCAGCTGTGCCAGTTGGGCACCACTGCTCACCAGTCATGTGGACACCTTATGTCCTAACAGAAAGGGTTACACAAAACCAAATGCCTGCAGGGCCACACAGTTAGCATAAATGTGTCAAGCCTCCAGAACAAAATCTTTTTTTAAGGATAAAGGCAAAAGCCTTTATTTATAACAGTAGGCAGTCAGTGACAACACCAGAGTACACTGCTCGTTTTAAAGGAAAACATTTCTCAGCTCCAGCAAGTTATCATTTGTGAATGTGTTGTCAGACTTTCCGTTTTTTAAGAGTAGTTAGAAATTCAGTTTTTCACTTGAAGCATCGAAATTTTAAAATGTTGAGAACAAATTCAAATTCAAATGTTACAATCATACTACAGGCTAAACAAAACTATCTGCAGGCCAGATCTACCTGTGGGCCCCAGTCTGTAATCTCTGGCTTGCATGGTTAAGTTACCACACAGTTCACAATGGAATGTTGTGTTCCAAAGCCCTCATGATTGAAAATACAAAAATCATTTTTCTTTGGTTTCCTTTTAACTAAGCATTCCTCTGGAAGTTTTGGTCAGGGCCATAAAACCTACTTTTAGCTGAATCATTTGTCTACTTTTAGCTGAATCATTTGTCTTCTAAATTCTTATCTTGTAAATTAATAAAGTACATCGTATAATTGCTTACCTCCAAAAACAAGCTTTTTTTAAGGTTAAGGGCAAAAATTAACACAAAACTTCATAGTATAAATACACCAATTTGTAATATTGGCCTTCAAGAAATCTAAAAGAATATAACATTAATGATATTAACAGTACTGAATGTACTAATTTTCCTTTTCAAGGTTTCCCGAAGTGTATGTGATAAAGTTCAGGTATCTGTAGTTGTTCTGCCAGAGTTTGGAAAAGTTAGACTCTCTCCTTTCTTGGAGCTTCATGGTACCCATTGTGTATATTAATTAAAAACTTTAAGAAGTTCTACAGTAAAGAAATCTATTCAAATGTTGTTTAACCCAGCACTTCCAAAATTATTTCCAGGAAACTGATTTTTTTTTTTTGCATGACAACCTATTCACACTTTGGATAACACTGCACTACCATATAGTACTCTGTTTTTTTAAAGATTTATTTATTTATGCATACAAGCACTGGGGTACAGGCCAGAGGTGCGGGGAGCTGAGAAAGTCTACCAGACAGAGCAGGGGGCAGAACAGGCAGATGGACTGAAACACACTGCTGAGGGGAACAGCGGACCAGGCAGGAGAGGTGTGCCTGCGCCATGTGGGTCACCTCCCCAGCCAGCAGCAGGGATCGAACTCGTGTTGCAGTGGCTACGGTTTGCTTCATAGTGTGTTGCTTAACACTCTGCGCTACCAGGAGGGCCCCCATATATTACTCTTAATAGGTATGTAATCATAGCACAATAAAGCTGAACTAATTGAAGAAACTTACTCTAATTTTGGCTTTTTCCTCACTCGTTTCTTGGTATTGCTTTAAAAAGACTGCTTCTTAATACATTGACTCTAAATGGTGACGATTATAGCAAAGTCAAATTAACAGATGTTAAAAGAACTGACGGTTTTTCTGACTAAACTGCACAAAAGAGATGTTACTGAGCCAGTTTTATTATGTTGCTACATGTGAAGAATATCTAACTATAGTTCTAAGTAAAAAAGTCTCACCTAAACCAAAAGTTATTAACAGGGATAAGATTGAGTCAATTTCTAGGGAAAAAAATTAAGAAATATAGTATGGGTCACTTGTTTTGACAGGAAACTATAAGATAACATCATTTTCTAAAAAAGAAAATTTTACTGAAAATTTGTGAAAGCCTCTAAGTTAAAATTAAATATAAAATGCACTTTTATTGTGTAGGATTAAATAATCCTTTAATAATAGTATAAAACTGTTCTTACTGGAACAGTTTTTAATACAGACTTCAGGGCTTCAAGTTTCAGAACATGACCAAGCCTCCCTGTAGCTCTAGAATTCTCTCAGGTTAGGCCACTATTTAGTATTTAGACACCCATCTACCAATAGATGTCATCTTGAGGTCACCCCATACATTCATCATTGTCTAGTTACTTCTCTAGGTTAAAACATCCAACTACACATGCCTTCCTTTCCACCTGTTCACCTCAAGGCTGCCACATAAAGCCAGCCAACTGTTCAGAGTCAACAGTACAATCTGGGTAGGGAGCTGAGGAAACTACCTGGCCCCCAATCCCACCCGGCTGTTTGTTCTCTTTCCCATAAAGCACACATCTCAGAGTTCAGACTTACTCCGCTCCCATTTCCTTATTCCTCTTTCAAACTCCTACTCAAGCTCTTCAGGAAAAAAAAAAAAAAATCTCCATTTTTCACTCCTGAATTGTACAATCCTTTCAAGCTACATGTATTAAAAAAAAAAACAATACCGCAGAACCACCCAGACTGCTCTCGCCAACAAGCAGCAGCATCCCAGTTCTGAGAGCCAGGATGAGTCAGCTAAAGCTAAGTCTGCTGACATACCACTGCAATAGCTCAGCTATAGTGGTAATGAACTCAGGTCTACCTCAGCTGTCAGCAGTTCTATTTTTAAGCATCACAGACCTCACAGAATGATGGGAGTGGCCGACAGTATCACAAACAAACTAGTGTGTGATTTGTGAGGCATCCTTATCTCTTCTATGGCATCAGGGGTTGTTTTATTATTATTAACCATGAAAACTAGCAGCCGCAACAGCAATAATTGTGGTTTGGACTCTCCAAAGTACACTCATGTTTGGTATCTCATTTCAACCTAACTTTTACCACAAAGCTTCCTAACAAACAAGTCAGCCAATTTTCAGGAGTTTATAAGATAATGACTATTTTCAAGTGCTGCTCTCTACCCATGGTGAGGAGATGACTTTTCTTTAATTTTTGGAGGTTGTGAAAAAAAAAATTTTTTTTTGGAGGTTGTGGCCAGTAAGGAACCTAGTAGTTGACCAGAGTTTGAGTCTTGATAAGACTTATGACTCCAGTCAGAGCTCTATTGGGCTCTGAAGCAGAAGACTAATTCTCACACTCCTTAGATACAAGTAGGTTACAGTTTCCAAAAAGTCTCCTCAAAAATCCAGGGTTCTTCTTAGACAGTGAGCCAAAAGTAACACTGGAAAATTCTCTCCTGTCTTCCAGGATGTCCAGACCCATCATCAGTTTCAGGTAATAGTCTAGGTACAAAAGGAAACACCCACTATCCGTACCAAGCTGCACAGTGTTCCTGGTACATGGAAAACACAGGCTTCAGCGCCTTTTGTGATCTTCATTTACACATAAACAATTTAAACAGTACTCTTTATACTGTTTCACAAGGGCACCCTATGCCTTATGAGCATGCATAAACTGTGCCCTGAAAATGGCTGTGTACTTTTATACTCTATGCTTGACTCAATAAAGCCTTTATGGATTAAGTGCTATAATCAACATTCATATTTATAAAAGGAAGAGTCAAGAGAACACCTTCCCTCTAAAGGCTTTCCTGACTTCCTCAGGAACATCTGACCACTTTGCCCTTCGAGCTCCCACCACAACTACTCCCTATAATACTTCTAAATTATGCCACTTGTAACTCAGTTTTCTTTTTAGTCACTTGTCTACTTCATATCTCTATTGGACTGTACAATCCTTCCAAGACTTAACCTGTATTTATTTGTGGATCCCCATTGCCTGACACAGTGCCCAACCCTGAGTGCATGCTCTGGATTCATCAATGTCTGGTTAACAAAGGTTTTCCTGGGCAGCAGAGACTGGTGTTGCAAGATGTTCAGCAGTTGCCTTGCTAGATTACTCTCTCCACTGACCTGAGAGTCACCTTCCAGAGGCAGGGAAAGAGTATGTCCAGTCACCAGTGTATGCTCCAAGGATTGGGCTTAATCAGAGCATATTTAATGCTACCAGATGACCCATCCAATCAATGATCTGAATTACTTAGTGCCCATCATCACTGCTGATGCTTCCATGTCACTGAGGAAGCATGAGCATAATAGATAAGAGGCAATTAGCCCCTACACTACACCATTGTGCTAGGTATCTGACACTGTCACACTCACACTTAAACCTCATCACAACTGTTAATGCTGCAAAGTTATCTCCACTTTAGAGAAAAAGAAACTAAGGCTCAGAAGGGTAAAATCAACTTAAAAGAGAAACTCAGATTTATCTGACCCAAACTCTACATATACTCTTTTCAGTGCAACAATGTTTTGTGCAGTCAAGGTTCCTTGTCTTTTAGGGTTTGCTTCCCAATAATCTCATGGACATGTCAGAATGCATTTATTTTTATTAGCGAGTGATTAACTGCTTTTTTCTCTTCAAACTGACTGATTCTCAACACATTAAAAAATGACCGAAAGACTCTTCTTAGGCCAACTAACAAAACTAAGAGAGAAGTTCAGGATAATGATTTTGCAATGAAATGGCAAAACATTCAGTTATTTTAACTTCCAGGTTCTTAGACTCAGGCAATCGTGCTCTCCAGCCAGACAACTCTGTCCAATGTCTACATAAATGTGTATTTTCAGCTCCATGGTACTGGGCAAGGGTGTTGTTACTGGCAGGCTGATCACTAAAACTCTTGAGAGGAATGTAAACATAAAAGTTCAAGTTCCCTAAATTTTTCCTGGGAAGAAGCCTATTCTTTGAGTGAATTTCATGGAATACTAATTCCACCGGCATCTTCACAAGTATAATCTCCAAAACAGGTATATGATATGCTGGATAAAACAGTATCAGGCAAGTTTATTTACTGTACCCTCAATGTACCAATGTTTCCCAAATGTTTTTGGTTGTGGAAACTTTAACTGAAGCAGAAAATGGCTACAAAATATACAACTTAAGTGCTTAATAAGTGATACCTATTATTATTAGCAAATCTTTTGTCAATCATCCTCTCAACAGACTAGTACTTGACCAAACAAGTGCTCTTCAGAACACACCTGGAAGACATTGACTGTGATCCCTTAAAAGGGGCACTGGCTATTTTGTCCGCTAGACACCATTGCGTACTTGGAACAGCAACATCTTTTATACCTCCTTAGAAAAAAGGAATGACATCTTCCAAAGATTCAGACACCAAGTACTCTGGACCCATTTGCAATTCAAAAACTCAAGGGCTGGGAAGTAAGATTTATTATGCATAGGAGGGAGTTCTCTAATTTTAGATAAGCAATTCCTTCTTTGGGGAATTCCTATAATGGAAAGTATCCAAACCATAAATTTAGTCCAAGGATTTAAGGGACAAATAAATAAATCAAGGAGCCAGAGTGCTGGAGATTTCCAAGGTGGCATAGACACATAAATATGGCTGAGTCATGAATTATAAGATGAACACACAAAATCAGTTTGACTGGGCTGAGTAAAATTATAGTTATTGTCTTAGAAGGTAGTAACTTTTGGAAATGAAAGAATCTGAGTAAATATACCACAAACCCAAACAATGAGTCAGTCAATCAAGGTACCCTATAACTTAGCCCTTACCTATTTTCCCCATTTTAATTTCCCTCTGTTCCATCACACATTTGTGTTCCAGCTAGCCAGTCTAAATGCTCTCCATTCATGCTGTACAGTTTCTCATTTCTGTTTTCATATTGTTGCCTTTCCTTCAAAACTCTATTCCCCACATCTCTACTCTTTTAGTCAGTCTCCAAACTTTCTTCACACTCAAGACCTAGTTCAAATGACACTTCATTCAAGATTTCTTTCATCACTCTACATTATATTTGAACACTCCAAAGCAATTAATCACTGCTTACATTTATTGTATGTTATTTCCCTTAATTTATGTGAGAATTCTTTTAATTTATGTGCCATGTTCCATAGACATCATAGTTGTTTTATCTACACATTTTACCCTTAATATTTTGAACACACGATTTTAAGTCTTTTCATAGTAAGCTTTGATCTGTAGTAATTTGTACTATGGCTTGCCCATGGCAGACAGTCAAACATAGTTTGAAAGACGACTCAGCATTTAAAAAAGATGACTGCATGAGGGCTGGTGAGTTAATAGGTATGATTCATTATAGATGGTACAGTAATCAGAGAAAACTTCAGGAAAGAGATGGCATTTGAGAGGAATTAGGTCTTAAAATAAGGTTAGGAATTAGAAATTGAGATGGGAGAAGAAATATTTCAGCTGATTGGAATACAGGATTCAAAAGAAAAACAAACAAAAGTAAGTTTGGAGAAATGTGAAGTCAGAGTGGGGAGATCTTACATCTCAGGCAAAAGGAGCTGGGTTATTTTTGTAGTTAAAAAGAGTAATTAAAAATACTAGTGATATTATAAAGAGACAACAGAATGACAGACTGGGTAGAATTAAAAATTAAGGAATTAAACCAGCCTCTATTTCCAGCTTACTGACTTGCAACGTTTTTTCAATTTTTTTTTTAAGTGAATGACCATGTTATCTGAGCAATAACCTAAAGAACTAATACTACACAAGCACATTTCAGTGTGGTAAGACAGTTTTAAATATACAGCAAAACCAATCTGTCATATTTTAGGATATATAGACATGTGATTGTGCTATAAACTACAAGGAAGAGGAAAAAAGAAGGATCCTCTTTTCAAGGTGTTTGATATCCCATATCTCTGGCCAAAATGTTCTAGAACATGTGTATCTCCTTCCTCACCTTCTTTGCAAGGTTACTCTTTTTCAGCCTCTCTCTCTGCTAAATCCTCTTAGGTTTCCTGCTCTATCATTTTACTCTCTTGGACCTTTAGGTTCAGCCCACTTACACATTCAAAAAGTAGAATCACCTTGATGAGAGGGGCGTAGTCATAATGTCTGCCTGCTTCACAGGAAGTCTGAACAAGGACATAGTTATCCTCTGGGATGCCTGGGACATCTGAGCTATGGAACTCCTCTTGCTGGAGGAGGAAGAAAAAAATCACACATCTAGAAGCTTTGCAGTAACTCCTACTCTTCCCATTCTCTGGGACTGAAGACTCAATCAGGTGATAAATATAGTTCCTTTTGCCATCTTTCAGGGCCAGATCTAGATATAGAACAGTCTAATGGAGTCATTTAATTAAAGTACTCACCAGACAAAAATAATCTCCCTACTACCTGACACCCACTAATGAGGGATTCATTTGAGTTAAAAAGCAAACATGATTTTAGAAAGAGTAGGTGAGAGGGGACCTTGATATCATGCTCTGTATTTAAAAAGAAACAAAACAACAATCTGATTAACTTAATCCACACAAAGGGAATTGGGGTTTGCCTTGGGTGGGAAGGGATGTGGAAGAAGGAAAAGGATAGAAAATCTGTGAGGTTAGTTCAGAACATGGTATATTTCAAAGGAGAAATCCAGGGAGAATTAGTGAGAACCAGAATGAGGGGTATAGCATTCTGAAAGGTAGCCATGCTAAGAAGTAAGGCCCAAAGGCTGACTTTATCTTGATTTATTTTAAAGGTCCTCATTTACTACCACATGCTCAACTCAGCTCTTAACTTTCTATGGGAGCATGTAAAGTGAGGTGGACTGTATAGAAAACTGGGTAGGGAAGGGTGGTCAGATGAGGCTAGGCGTGGTGCACATGAACTAAAATCAAGAAAGGGACAGTTTCAAAAATAGATTCAAAGACCTGGAATCTAAAACAGAATCTAAAATTATATTAGAATTATAGGTATTTGGGGATGTTTCACATCCTAAGCTTATTCAAGATGTTTATGCTGGAAATTCTGAGTATGCCTGAGTCAAAGAAATATATGACTGGTAGTCACCATTCAAAATTCACCAAGCTTCAACAAAACTGCCTCACCTGAGCTCAGAAAATGAAAAGTTATTTCTGCAATAAGGCAGAAATTTATAGAAACACAAACAATGAAAGTTAGTTTCCTTTTAAACATTTCCAAAACAGATAATTACACCAATTATTTTCAAAAGTCTTTCATGCCAAGGGTAGCACACAATTTTGGAGAGAAAGCACTCAATATTTGTGGTGTTGCCGCCATACCACTTCTACCTGCAAACCAGCACTGCTCATTCCACTCTCAAAAGGTGTCAAAACTAGTGGTCTTGCCCTGACACAGCATATTATATTCCTTCTCCTACAGAATCGTGACATGATCCTTCCAAAGCACACAAGTCTCAGCTGCTCGATTCTAGTGTCCTCCTCTCAGTTCACTATCTTTATCTACTATGGGTAGAACAACCTCAACATGTATCATTATCTCTCTGCCTTTTTAGATATAAAAAGATATTTCTAATCTTCTCTAATCACACTTTAATTCTTCATGGCTCACTCTCACCCTCTTCCCCCCTTTTATGGGATATGCCAGTGGTAAAATCTTTCTGGAGGCTGACCATTTACATAGACATCTGACCCTGCCTTAATGAGTACAGTCTTTTTGATCTCAACATTAATCCAGAGATTTAAAGAATTTGTTTCCACTTTCTTATTATTTACTCAGATGTAACGCTGAACATTCTCCATCTGAGTCATTTCCCATCTCTCTCTCAGAAAACACAGCCTCTCCACTCTACTTAAATTAAGATCAAAGTTAACAATCGTTCCCTAATCTTTTCTCCCACCTACTGTTTCCCCCGACCTGCACAGCTACTTAATCCAATGCTGTCACTGTTGTTATAAAAATTTGGTAATGGCTCCAGAATTGGAAAATTACAGAGGCATTTTCACATTTGCTAAAATCCTAACTTCTTCTGCATCAGTTATTCTACTATGATTCAACATTCCCATTCTTTAATAACTCTCTCTTTGGCTTTACATGCTACAATTGCATGCATCATTCTTTGGCAAACCCTGTTCTGGACGTCACCATCCTTTTCAATAGATGTTACCATGTAGCTGAGCTCTACTCCTACTCTCCTGAATCCTGCAACACTATGTAGGACAGATAACACCATCTACTTACATCTGCACAAGAATCTGACCTCAAAAAATGCTTTCACATTCATTTTCTTTTTATATGAGCTTCTGAACATCCCAGAGAGAAATGATTATTCTTCTTATTTTACAGATGAAAAAAATCAAGATTCAGTGACTTATTCAGAACATTATTAAATTCTAGAATCAAGACTCAAACTGGGAACTTCTATGCCTGACCCCGACTCTCTTCCTATGCTCATTTATGGGAATAAACTTAGCTGTCAAAAAGTCCTATACCTTGTAAAATCTCAGAGGTGCCGTGACAGAAACTTGCTTTGGTCCTTTGCCCATTTCACATCACTATTTTTACTCTATTCTCTCTCCTAGGTCCAAGACTTGTGACACAAACTTACCCCACCCCCCGCCCCCGCAATTTCTTACAGGTCCCTAATTTGCTATGTTACCCATTTATTTTTCTTCTGTTCTACAAGGAGAAAGGAGTGTCTTCCTCTCTTACCCAATGACTTACTCACTTATGCTCTCTGGTTCAGAAAACATAAACTCTGGAGCCTTCCTGATGGTGCAGGAGTCAAAGTCTCAGCACTATCAAGCTATCGCCAGCCACTGGAGCCACTGCAGCTCCCTCTGCCTGGGAGCTAACCCACATGATACAGTAGACCTCTCCCATCTTCCCCAGTGCTCCCCTCAGAAGTGTATTTCAGTAGATCTGCCTGTTTGTCTCTGGTGAACCCTCTCATCCCCCATACTTATAGCCTATTTTCTGTTCTACACCCCAATTCTATTATGCATAAATAAATAAAAATAAATCTTTAAAAAAACCCACAAATAAATCACAATCTCTGCATATGTGTACATTTACTTATAATTGGCTCCATGTTCTCTGCCTTCCCTCTCTTGCTCTGTACAAAGCAATCCACTTTGGAGTAAATATGCTCCTGGTCCAGAAAGCTCTATTTAGCTAACTGTGAGTACCACCCAGCACAATGCTTTGCATTCAAAGGCACATAAACACTGACGATTATGATCTTTAAAAAAGAAATATTCCTGCCCTTGATCTGAAATAATGACAGAAATAAATTTTAGAACCACTAAGCACATTATTTACTTCAATTCAGAGTTTCTAAATAAGAATTAGTTGAAAAGAGCTGTGAAGACAAGGGCATATTTGTTTACACGTGGTCCTAAGGTATAAAATGAAATACTGCATAATTGGTTATTAGCTTCCTATCAACAACAGCCCAGTTCTACTGCACAGCAAGGTCACCCTGGGTAAGCAGAGCCTAGTTACCAGCATTCTCGTTATAAGAAAGAGATGATCAGTTACTCAACTGCACATGAGCTCTGGAAAAGTAACAGCTGGCTGCATATTACTTACCGGTTTATCCTTGATGGTGGGGCTTGACACGCACAGGTAGAGTTTCCCATCTTCTTCTAGGCAAGCATCTATCAAAGCTTGTACTGAGCTCTCCTCCTGGAACAGCAGAAAGGCATAGCCTTGGGGAGAACAAAAACAAAAGGGTGGGGGGGAAAATCAGTAAATTTAACTGAAAGTACCGATTTAAAATTTATTCACTGCTTGATTTTGAAAAATTCTTATTAAAATCTAAAAAGTTGAAGTGGTATGCATGAAGTTATTGAGACCCTCATAGGAGACCCCAGGTATCATGTTAGGCACTCACAGACATTATGTTAATTCTCATAATTACTCAGGGAAGCAAGTTCAGAACATCTCTACAGAATTTCCATTAACCAGGTCTGGCTTTTTTCTTTTATGTTTATTGAAATAAAGTTGGTTTATATTATTGTAATGTTATAGGAGTTATAGGTTCAAACCTCTACAAATGTACATTTTCATAACATGTCCATCACCAACGTCTCAATAATCCTCCCCAAGATCTGATTATTTTTAATGAGAGTGGGCAGGGCAAACTCATATTAGCCTGAGACACAATTACTAACCAGGAAACAAGCAATCACTGCCCAATAGCTTTCACTGTATACACCTTGAAAACATTATGCTAAGATAAAGAAGCTAGGCACAAAAGACCACATGTTATAGATTCCATTAATATACAATGTCCACAATAGACAAATCTCTTGAGATTAAAAAAAATTGATTAGTGTTTTCCTAGGGCTATGGGGACTGGAGGTTATCAGTACTGGAGGGTTTCTTTTGGGAATGATGTAAATCTTCTACATCAACTCCTCCTGTGGGTTGAACTTGAGAAAAGGGAGGGTATCTTCCCAGGAAAGTTTTAAGTAACTACCACAAAACAAATAGATTTTTATTCCAAGCTGCCTTACAGCTATAAATATCAACATTGGCAGTAAATAAAGACAAGTAAGAATCACAAGTAAAAGGCTGCTATAAATAATACTACCAAGAAAAATAACTAAAAACAACTTATCTCCTTTTCCCAGGGAATGGCCCATAATATTTTAATAATTTCTTCAGGATGGCTTTTTGATAGCAAATAACCGTTAACAAAAAATCATCTCTATTCTCTGATAAGCAAGCTACCACTTTCTGTAATGACAATCTTCTCTTAACAGTACAGCTCTTCAGTTACCTCTTGGTAAACTGAAGTCCAAACCAACCAAAACAAAATTCACCAGAAATACTCAAAATCACTTATGAAAATAACACTATAATTCCTTTCACTTATGAAAACATCTTCTGTTATCTCAAACCCAATAAAAACAGAAATCATAAGATTAAAAAAAAATCAGGAAGAATCCTTCAAACACATTTCCCTTTTGATCTTTAAAAATTTAAGGTCAAAGCAAACAAAGTAGAAGTAGATTCATTCAAGAATAATAAGATCAATGTGAGACAGAAATTAATAATTTACTAAAAGGCAAATTTCACATGGTAGTATGAAGAGAGTTCTAGACTAGGAGTCAGGAGGTCTGGATTTGGATCTAGGTCCAAACATTTAATACCTGTGTGGTAATAACAGCTATTGACTAACATGTATTTAACATCTATCTATTATTCACTAGACATTATTCTAACTGCTTTATGTATAGTCACTCAATTCATCTTCATACATACTTTGTGAGGTAAGCACTATTTAAAATTAAGTTTTATGGCATAAAAAATTGCACAGTGATAAAGTGACTTGTTTGAGGTCACCCATTAAGGGACAGAACCACTGACTTGACATTTATGAGCCCCTGCTCTTTCCTTTGTATAATTTAGTAAATATTTGTCCTGATTATCTTGTAAGATATAGTTGTGAGGTAATATATGTAAAGATGCTTTGTAAACTAAGATGTCATGAAAGTGTCAATTTTTCTTTTTAATTGTATACTTTTTATTGAGGTAATATTGATATATAACATGGTATGAATCAGATATACTATAGGTTCACACCTCTTCAGATAATTGTAGATTTTTCTTTTACTACATTTTCACCTAGTTATGTGATATATAAAATTGGAGTCTCACAGCCTCATAAAAATTAGAATTCAAGTTAATGATATGCACATTCTGCTTTGCATTTATAAGTTCTTAGTAATCTATGTAAGTAACCTAGATACTGAAGAAAAACCTTAATTAGTTATTGAATATTACTGTAAACAATGAAGTGACTGGCAAATGCAGTCACTTTCATACATCACTAGCCATTTCCATCGAGAGAGAATTGCCAGATGTGGTATTATTTGTCGATTTTAATATTCTATAAATAAAATGATATTTTACCTACAAATCAAACTCCTCAAATTGTTGCTATGATGGCAAGTTCTTCTACAAGTTTGAAAGTATAAAAAAAAAATTGGCCAAAAAAGTATAAACTCCTTTTATTTTCCCTTGCCCTCTGAGCCAGTAAGAGATGACAAAACTATAAAATACTTTGAGTTTGAGAAGTGGTGACCTTGTTTCTTAAGTATGAGAGTGCACGGGCGCTTTGGGATGTGGTGAGTTATAGGAGACCCTCTAGATATGGGACTCTTGGCATCATCACCATGACAACCCTGGAGGACCAGCAGAATGAACGGAAAGAAATTGCTTTCACTTCCACTAGTGCCAAATATGTTGGGGGAGGAAGAGTAGAAAGAATAGTTGAGGGATTTTTAGGGAAGCCTAGATTGACCAATTCACTTTTCTAGAGGAAAGAACAGGAAGGTGGGGTGGGGGTGCACTTAATTAAGATTTTTCTATTTTACTTGGCCAGGTTTTTGAAGGGTAAATTTAATTAA
Organism: Galemys pyrenaicus; assembly: GCA_019455555.1. Taxonomy (NCBI): domain Eukaryota; kingdom Metazoa; phylum Chordata; class Mammalia; order Eulipotyphla; family Talpidae; genus Galemys; species Galemys pyrenaicus. The sequence continues at coordinate 8,038,162 of JAGFMF010011406.1, read as the reverse complement.
ATGCACTCCCCTTTAATAACTAAGAACACAGTAAGTATAACAATTTCCACAATGGCCTTGGCCACCTTTCAAAAATAGTTTCCTGAGCTCTTAAATACGTAATTGTTCAAGTTACAACTTTTTTATACTTGATCCCTGGTACAAATACCAATCACTACCAAATTTACCACCGTTAACCACCAGTTAGTAAGATGTGCCAGTTATTTTGCCAATAAACACTTTATATATTAGCAGTTTTCATCCTCCAGTAATTATACAAGGTAAACACAATTGTTATTATTTCCATTTTACAAATGAGGACTCTGACACTCCAAGATATATACCTCAAATTAAACCCCAGAGATTAAATTTGGGGTTAAAATTTAGGTCAGCTTCCAGAGAGCTCATTCTTTAGCCATTAATACATACTGTCTCACCTAAAAATGGTGAGGTATAATTTTCAGTGTCACTAGCAACTAAGGATGTATTTATTGTCCCTTTTGTGACAGTGACCATCTGACAGTGTTTTAGGAAGCAGGAAGAACTCAACTGTGCTTCATTCCTTAAATTTAAGGCTTATATAGATCTATCTGCTCTGAAGCCCACAGAAACTATATTAAAAGAAATTGAAATAAGAATCTTAAAACAACCAGGAGAAGTTTAGATTTTGTTTTATTTTGGTCAATCAAATTTTCATATTTAGTAACTAAGTTACTTCTTGTTTTTTCAATGTATTTTAAAATTTTATATTAAAATGAGGGCTCCTGAGGAAGTTAAAGGTAGGCCTCACTATTTTAAGTAAGATTTAAATAAAATGACTGTTATTACTAGTAAAAATAACATTCAAGAAAGAATCTCCAAATGAACCACGGGGTTTATTTGGGGAAAGGATATGGATATTCATACAATCTTAAAAGTTTCACTTCATAAATTAATCAGTATTTGCAAAGAGAGAGTAATCACACCTAACATCACCAACAAAAGGGCAAACTGACATCACACACCCTGAAGTGTGTCCTTGTCAATGTTACACGCCATTATATAGTCTTCCTGAGTCTCGTTATAAGAAACCAGTTAGAGAGGCCTCCCTGGTGGCACAGTGGGTTAAGCAATGTACTATGAAGCTATCTGCAGCCACTGCAGCATGAATCTAATCCCTGCTGCCAACCAAGGGGGTGACCCACATGATGTAGCAGACCCCTCCTGTCTCGCCCACTGCTCCCCTCAGCAGTATGTTTCAGTCCATCTGCCTGTTCTGTTCCCCACTGTCTCTGGTGACTCCTCTAACCTCCCTCCCCACTGCACCTCTGGTCTATACCCTAGTTCTTGTATGCATAAATAAATAAATCTTTAAAAAAAAAAAAAAGAAACCAGTTAGATAATTCCAAATTAAGTGACATTCTATAAAACATATGGCATGGAATCTTCATATAAAGCAAAAGACAAAAAGCCTAGGGAACTGGCTAAATTAAAGGAGAGTAAAGAGGTTATAGCTAAATGTAAAGCTAGTTTTCATTGAATTTCGGAATTTTTTTAAATGCTCTAGAAAACATTACCAGAGCAATCTGGATATTACTTGTTCTCAAGGGATATATGCTAAAGCATTTTAGGAGTGGGGTCTTGATGTATACAACTTACTCTCAAATGATTCATAAAAAATTATATACACATATTATACATACAGATAAAGAAAGAGAAAGCAAATGTGCCAAATGTGCTAACAACTGGCAAATCTAGAGGAAGACTATATAGATGTTCACTGTACTATTATTACAAATACTTTTGTAAGCTTGAAATTTTTCAAGATAAAAATTTTAAATCACAAAGGTCTTTCTGGAAAAGAGGGTAATATGCTCCAATACTCTCTAAAGAGGGGTGAAATCTCTTAAAAGATTCATTAGTTCTTAAAATCAACTAATGCTCTTAGTGACTTATATGTTTTAAGTATCAACTGCAAATGGAAAAACAAAATCCAGTCGGAAGGGCTGTGCCCTGAACTGCTGCATTCATAAAACGGTGGCTGACCAAGGGATGGCTGTTTTCTGATTGAGATCACCCCACAAGAAAGGATCTGAAGCTCTGGATAGAGATCTCTCTTCCCACAGAATCCAGGCTCCCTGATTTCCTGTGACGCCCCTAGAGACAAGAAAGGCACCTCTCCAAGGCCCACAGGGTTGTTAGACTTTTTTTGACAAAGGAAGTCTGTTCCAAACAATCTATTTGACCTTGGGTTTTAGGTCAGAGGACTTACCTAGTTTGCCTCAAGAGTCTTGTCTCTAGATTCAATTTAATAGAACCAAAAATGTTTAGGAGGTACAAAATGTGATGCCAGGCATTGGAGCTACAAAGAAGAATTAAGGAAAGATCCTTCCCTGGAAAAACTCAGCTTGTAAATGAATGATTAATAAACAAGAGAGCCTCCCTGGTGGTGCCAAGGGTTCGGTCACAGCACTGTGAAGCCATCCGCAGTTGCAGCCACTGCAGCCAGTCAGGGAGATGACCCACATGGCACAGCAGACCCGTCCTGCCTTGCCCACTGCTCCCCTTGGCAGTGTATTTCAGTCTATCTGCCTGTTCTGCTCCTCACTCTGTCTCTGGTGAAACCTCTCACCAGCCCCACCACCGCCTCCCCCCTGACCCATACCCTAGTTCATTTATGCATAAATAAATAAATCTTTTAAAAAGAAAATGCTGTGTTGGGGGTGTGTCCTAGAGAACACTTTTGAGAGAAAATGGAGTAGAGGTGTCCAAATATCAGGGAAAGCCACAGAGTAAAGGCCATATTTGAGGGGTGGAGGGCAATTACTTTCCTAGGAAGTAAGGGTATTCCAAGTTTTGGGAAGAGCACAGGCTTGGAAGGGTCAAAGGGTTAGTTTATTTGAAGGCTAGTGAACTCTTGAGTATAGTATTGGGTGTAGAAGGTGGGAATAGATGAAATAATTCATCAATCCTCTTGCTTGTTGCCTAGAGAATACTATAGGTCTCTGAACTGGATTCCTTATTCATTTTGCTCTAGGTTTAGAACACTTATCTTCAAAATTTACTAAACATGTACCATATACCCTTAGGCACTGCTAGGAAATAGTGACACAAACAAGTCTTTGTTCCCGTTGAATTTATAAGCCAGTATAAGAGGGTCATGAAGAATTCGAACACAGAGAACTCTAATCTAGGAAGTTTTGTGTTTTTTTAAATGAAAATTTAACAGCTTTCACAGAAAGAAGATCTTTCAATAACACATGGATTGAGAGATCAGGGAAGACATTTTGTAGCTAGAGACACAGGAGCCAGACTTTAATGGCATGACACAGGTGAAAAATGGAGAACATTCCATGGGAAAGAATTAAGATAAAGAGATGACTCTGATGATACTGCCAAGTCTGAATTCGTAAACACTTCCCTTGGATTCAGAACCAAACATATTTCTTTGACTATACTTACTACATAGTATTTAGGCTAAAATATTTTTATTCCAGCCTGTTTTGTGTTTTCTATTACACTAGTAACTGTTTATTTGTGAGCCTGAGACTTGGCAGGCAGGCATAAGGGAAGGTGGGAACAGAAGGAAAAAACAAGTCTGATAGGTAGAACCATCCCAGAGCTGAAAATTGGCAATCTAAATCCTGTGTTCTTAGTAAAGTCCTGCAGTCCAGGGCAGTGACCTGGGGCATTTGGGTTTAAAGTCTACCCTGTTTACATAACCACACAATCTCTACATAAAGAGGTCCTTGTGAAGTCTGCCAATCTGCCAGTTCTAGTCACAAGCAGTTCTAACAAGCACCTAACCAAGAAAACTAAGACTAGACAGGGGGTGTGGGAGGAAACTGGTCAAACTAGTTGGGCAGTTTTATTATTACTGAGCATCACATTTTCATCAGTGGGAAGGACACTAATATTATTCAACACCTATTAAGCCTAAGTATTACACTGGTGCTTAGGTGTACTGTCTCATATAATCCTTATAATAACCCAGTGAATGGTATTAACTCAGATGAATAAACTGAGATTCTGAGATTAGGTAACTTGTTCATACAGCTAGTAACTGCTAATGACCACACCTGAATCTACAGTACCTAGCACTCATCTCACTGCTCGTTTCTCTCCCTCATTCACCATCAGACAACAGAGAAATTCCACATTTTAACCCAATAGACACTTCCCTAGAGATGAGACTTTAGGTTTGCCCTTCTTGTACATAACCTGAATTTTTACAATCTAATTTCCTCTCTTCTTTGCATTTCAAAACTTCTCTGATGAATTCTAATGGTGCTGCCACTGGGTTTTCTTTGTGCCAATGTTTCCCCTTTACAAAACTAAGCCTATCCATTCTACTTTGAAAGACAACCCAAATCTTTGCTCTTGGCTTTCAAAATTTTTCACTAGATCCTCTGCAGACAGTCTCCTATTCTAAACTCGTCAACTAGTATATTTTTTCTGGGCCTCACTTGTTCATAGTCTTAGCCCTACCCCATTCCTGTCAGCAAGTCTTGCCTTCTAAAACATTTTTTCTGACTCAGTCTGCCAAATTCACACCTTCCATTTCTGTTCCTGAAATCTGCTCTTCCAAAGAGAGTTCTCATTGAGGTGTTTCTGGCTCCGTGGAACTAAAGAGGCACCTCCTCCTTCCCAGCACCTCTGCCTGGTTCTGCTCTGACGCAGTACAACATGTCTCTGTTACTTAGGTGTCTGCTTAGACTTTATCCTGTAGCTTGCACATTCCTAGTGCCTACTTCTTTTTCTACAGTATCTCAAACTATAAAATGCTTTGAAATCAAAGATTAACTTAGAGTTCCTCTTCTATAAAATGTTGAAGAGACAGATGTTTAATAAAACAGTTTAAAGTGAGGGTGTGCTGTACTCTTAAAAGCAACAAACCTACCTGCTGCTAAGCAGTACAGTTTTTATAAGCAAATCCTTTCTGAAAATGAAAACTTCAACTGACTAAATATTAAAATATAGCATTCACAATTCACCAAAGTATATGAATAAGCCAGGACCGGTGCTTACTTTTTTTTTTTTTTAAAGAACAAGTATTACAAGTTAACAAATTGCAAAAGGTTAAGTACAGGTTAAAACTCCTTAACTTCCTAAGTTGAGCAGTTTATATAACTCAGAAGGTGAAAAAACTTGGAATCTGGGCCTAAGACAACACTGACTTATTTCCTCTCAAGTTATGCTACAAGGGGAAAAAATGCGAAACTTGAAAACTTTCCTTTCCAAAGTCAGATTTAGACAAACTGAATGAAAAAGAAAGAGATGACATGAACCCAGCCCGCTTCAGCTTCAGAATATCCTATTTTGCTCACCTACAGTAGAAATCTCTTTCCTGTTCTTCAAACAGTATCTCCTTTGCTAGCTGGCTCAAAGTCAGTCTGAAACCCATGGGACCTGGCTTATGGCAGGTTCACAATCATGTCGGCATTGCATAAATTCCTAACTTCATGGCCTTGATCATAAGTATTATCAACAGTCAAGTCAGCATGGATGGTAAGGAGCTCTGCACCTGAACCCTGTACCTCTGCCTGCTGGAGTGGATGTTGGCTGTCCAAGTAGGCTGAGGATGACCACCTCCTCCATTCCCTGCCAGCATCACCGACTTTTGGACAGTTTCAGAGCTACGTGGCCAATCTCCTGTCCAACATCTGCAGGTGGCTGCTGTCCTTGCCTTTGCCCTGGATGCCTTTGCCAATAGCAGCAGTGCAGCTGTGTTCACTGCTGAGGAGATGCCAGCTCCCCTCTCTGATCCAAGCCCTACCATAAGAGGCAAGACTACTGGCAGAATAAGGAGAGTTGCTCAGTACAGAACCTGGGGTAGAAGGCTCAGGGTGAGAAGACATTTGTTTGAAGACCCAGTGACAACCACTCTGGACATGAGCTATTCTCCCAGGGGGTAATACTGACCTTATCTATCATCATTAAAGCTTGTCATGACTGACTTATCTTCCTATCTGTCACATTCACAGATCCATGCTTGAGGAAGTAGAACTAAACTTTTTTTGATTAAGTAGTCAAGGATTCTAAGACCCACTCTGGTAAGAGTGCTTATGTCATAGCTAGGTGTTAAAAGATAAAACTGGGATGATCAGATTCCTCTTTCTGTAATTGAGGTAAAAATATGAAAACAATTTGTACACTAAAAGCACAGAGAGTTTCACACATGCAGAGAGGAGCTGAGTCATGATAATGGTGGAACATTATAATGAAGAATTAATAGCCCTTGCTGACAAATCCCTATCATCTGCCATCCTTTTGTACCATCTCTATGAAATCTGGCTCCATCATACCTCCTATTGTGGGGTTTTCTTTGTCACTCATAATTGTACCCCCAATTTGAGGTAGCACATGATAATCTCTGACATTTACAGTCAAAAATGTCAATTACAAAACAGTCCACTCAAGCCTAGAAAAGCTGTGGCATCACCAAAGAGGCAGAAGCCCATGATTAAGCTACAGCTCAGACCTACAGACTCAGTCTAAATGTACTCTTTGGAAATATCCTAGTCACATGATTGTGACTAGCAGAATAGAAACATTCAGGAAAAAACTCAGAGACCACTTTAATTTTCCAATAACTGTGAAAGAAACACATAGCTTAAGTTGCTAATTTTTAAATACAATTCATAAGTAATAACATAATTTGTCAGAAGATAGCTTAAACCCATCTTCCTTTCCAAAAATGATACACACTAGCAAAACAAATAAAACTACTTGCTTTATTATTCACCAGATAAAACAGTATAAAGTATTGGCCTGCTAGGTTCAAGACTGACTAATAAAAGCTACGTCTATTACGAAAAGATACTTCACCTCACTTAAGTTCAGTTTAAAGTAAAGATTATATTAGAATGAGATGATCTTTAAGAAACTACCCAACTCTAAAATTTGATAGCATTTACTCTTTGAGCAGGTAATGAACTCATTATTTACAAAGATAAAATTCATTCATTTAAATAAATATCCAGGGGCTAACTTAAGATAGGTATATAAAGTATTGGGTATAGAGCAGTGAACAAAATACCCAAGTCTCAAAAAATATACATTTCCTCTGACAACAGACACATAGTTTTTTTCAAGTTATGTTAAAATTAGAAGAAAAATAAAATTAGGGTAAAAAAAGAAATAAAATGAGGCAAGAAAGAGAACAAGAGACGTTGCTGTTTTAGAGATCTCTATTAGGGTGACATTTGAACTAAGGGCTATTGAAGGAAAGAGATGAACAGTCCACTTGCAATCTGGTTTCTGACATAATGAAGTACTAGAACCTTGAGAGGCCTTAATTGACCTCAAGGAAAAGCAAAGAAGTCAAAAGCAAAGAAGTCAGTGTGACTAGACTGGGTAAAGGAGAGAATAGGAAAAGATATCAGAAAATACCAAAGACTCAACAGATGAGTCCCAAGAGGAAAAGGCTTGAATGATTCAAGTATAAGATTCATAGCAAAGTGGTTCTTAGCTTCTATTGGGGTCCATTATATTCCAAACACAGATGCAAAAAGATAAATCTACAACTGCAATGTACCACTTATATGACTTGGAACTAAGGGGGGAAAATGTGCTGCAGATGTGAAAATTAGCATAAATTTCATAAAGAAAATAGCATTGGGAAATCATGTGATATAAAATCTGGAGTCACTGAGATTTTCCTTTATTTTAAACTCTAGTTAAGCTTCTGCAAATTTATCCTTAAGATAATAAGCTGGCAGAAAAAGCCATATACAAGGATATATTAACAGACGCATTCTTTATAAGTTAAAATGACCAATTAGCAAGTTAATTTTGATGCAATAATAGGTGAGGCGGTCTTTTTAGTGTAGAAATAAGGCAGGGAGAAGGAGAATGAAAATTTTATCTCTGCTGCTATCACACACCCTTAAAAAAGATATATGTGAATAAGAATTGGAAGAAAACATAAAAATGACAGTTGGGGGCCTCCCTGGTGGCACAAGTGGTTGAGCGTCTCACTGTGGGGTTTCCGCATGGCTGCACTGTGAGTTGGATCCCCAGCCAGGGAGGGGACCCACATGATGCACCAGACCTCTCCTGCCTCACCTGCTGCTCCTTTCAGCAGTGTATTTCAGTCAATCTGCTTGTTCTGCTCCCCACTCTGTCTCTGGTGAATCCTCTCAACCCCCATGCCTCTGGTGTATAACCCAGCTCTTGCATGTATAAATAAATAAAATCTTAAAAAAAAAATAGACAGTTTCACTGGAGATGCAGGATCATTCTTATTGCCTATTAAAAAAACACTTGTGCTTTTTAAAAAGACTTATTTTATTTATTTATACCTACAAGAGCTGGGGTATAGGCCAAAAGTGTGGGGAGTAGTAGGGGAGAAGTTAGAGAAGATTCACCAGAGACAGAGTGGGGAGCAGACTGACTGAAAACATTGTTCAGGGCAGCAGTGGGCAAAACAGGAGAGGTCTGCTGCACCATGTGCATTATTTCCCTGGCCCTGGCCAGGGATCAAACTCATGCTGCAGTGGCTGCTGATACCTTCAGAGTGCTAAGACTTAACTCCTTGTGCCACCAGGGAGGCTCCCCCCAAAAAAACAAGCCACTTGTTCATTGCAAACTAGATAAGTTTGTCCTAGTTTTACTATTTTATTACAATACTAAGGCCCAGAAATAGGGTCTCCCTGGTGGTGCAAAGGGTTAAGGAGCAGTACTCTGAAGCTATCCACAGCCACTATAGCAAGAATTCAATCCCCGGACAAGAAGGTGACCCACATTGCACAGCAGACCTTTCCTGTCTCACCTGTTGCTCCCTCAGCAGTGTATTTCAGTAGATCTGCCTGTTCTGCTCCTCATTCTATCTCTGGTGAATCCTCTCACATACACACACACCCCTTCACACACCTCTGGCCTATACCCCAGTTCTTGTATGCATATAAAGTCTTTTAAAAAAAGAATAACAATAGAAGTTACTCTGATCACATCTTTGACAAGAGGATCACACACATCTATTCCATAGGGGTCTTCTCCCATCCAAGTACTAACCAGGCCCGATAGGGGTCTTCTCAACCACCTTATAATATATGATGGTGCTTTCTATTCTTTCTTGAAGCTTCTTTCCTGAGACATCAGAGTCATAGGCACATGCACACTTTCACTCACCCTTATCTCCAATATCACATCCTCTTCTTCCTTCTGGTTCCTAACAAAATTTACTTCTTATTATCTGCTGTTCATTTTTCTCTTCCTCCTCTCTACAAAGATAAATGTTGAAAGATGTGTACCTCAGTCCTAAGTCCCTCCTCCGAAAATCCCTAATCACAATTACAAATGCCCCTAGGAAATTTCCTCTCAGATCAAATGTGGGAACATAGCAACTTCTAGATGTATTTAACCAAATCACCACTATACCAAACTGACTTTCTCTCTCTCTTTCTTCATAACCTTACGCTACCAATGCTGATTCTTCAACTCAGTGAATGATACAATCCTGACATCAGATCTACCACCATCATGATCTGCTCTATCACTAAAGACCACTGGTGTTTTTCTGCCTCTGTGCTAGTAATATCTTAAGTCTTCATGTTACTACTAATTATGAACTTAATTATAGAAAACTCCTAAATTGTTTTTCTGATTCTTGCTAAAAAATCAAAACCAAAGGGGGAATCCCAAATTCTCCCTTACAAAAAAAAAATTAAAAAAAAATCTAAATGATGCTTGGGTACTATGAAAGTATTCTATGTGCATTTTCTCAGTTAATCCTCAACAAACCAGAAGTGTTAGACACTATTCCATTATTTCCATTTTGTACATTAAAAAATTAGAGATTTAGGAAGATTAATTATTAATTACAGGAAGATTAATAATAATAGTTGTGGTGAGTAATGGAACAGAACAGCAATTCACGCAGCTTACTCCAGAGTCTGTACTCTTGACACTGGCTATTTACCCCAAGTCCTAGGCCTGGTAATAGGGCTACAAGCTTGCCTTAATAAAAGTCTGCCTTGAACTCGCCTATATTTGGGACTTCCTAGTTCTGAATGAGAATATTAGAGCACAATATTTAAAACCTGGGGATCTGAGTTCAGCCTGTTTAGGTTCAATTCTTAGGCCCACCATTTAGCACAAGACTGTAGGTAAACCATCCACATCTAAACCTATTTCTACTTCTGTGAAATAGGAATAATAAAGATGCCAACTTTGTGGAACTGGTAAGGATAAATGAGAATAAGTATAAAAAATAGTAACTCATTGCCTGGTTAGCCACCTTAATGATCATAATTCCAGTCCCTTGCAATTCTGCCTATTCTGTTCCCATCTTGCTTTTCAGACCAAGGTCTTGCACAAACCTGTCTATGTAAACTGTTCCTCTGGTAGATGTGTAGACTATTTTTTTTTTTTTTGCTCACACATCATTAACCATTAATTGATCTGTATTTTAATAAAAAATAACATCATCATTCATAATACTGACAATATGCAGGGACTATTCTAAGCACTCAAAATAGATTTATTCATTTAAGACTCATCACAGCCTTTTGAAGAATATATTATTAGTATTCCTCTTTTTCAGGTAATGGAACTAAAACACAGAAAAAGGTTAGACAACATGCGTAGGGTCATACATGTACTATAAGGAGAAACTCAAAAATTATAGCTCCAGAATTCATACTTTTTTCCATCACTAAAAGTTCCACATTATCTGTGCTTTCATGTCTTGCAATCTTCTCAAATATAAAAATAGTGTCTTGTCTAGATCCCCCACAGGCCAGATATGCTCTTCCACAAACAGATGTACAACAAATATTTGCAGGCTTGATATAGCCAATGGTGTGTGATCATTTGTATTGAGCTTTAAACTGTCTGTGGGAATTTAATATGCTCTCTTGTCATACCTTTTCAATGAGTATCTTCAAATTACCTATACCCAAGCTATTATTAAAAAAAAAAAAAGATGATGATTAGTATTCTGTATGAATATGGAAATTAGTACATGGGAAAACTTCTTTTCCAGGACTCACAGTGTCACCTCTATTCCAGAACTAAAGAGCATACAAACACAATCTCAGTGTTTTCCTCAATATTTTGACTAGAGTTGGACTTCTTTTCATCAAGTTATAGAAAACATAGAGCTTTTGCTTCATTTTTATCAATAGTTATTTAAGATATTTAAAACTGATATTTCTACTTGGCCTTGTTCAATTTTCCCTCTCCTCCAAAGACAAATACCACACAACTACCTTTGTCTTTACTTGCTCTGGGGAATTAGATCAACTTAGAGAAGAAAAAATAAAAACAGTTCTTCAAGGTTCTTTCTTTTTTTTAAGATTTATTTATCTATGCATGCAAGATTTAGGATCTAGGCCAGAGGTGTGTATGTGGGTGAGAGGATTCACTAGAGACAGAGTGGGAGCAGACAGGAGGAGCTACTGAAGTACACTGAGGGGAGCATCAGGCAAGACAAGAAAGGTCTGCTGTGCCATGTGGGTTTGCTGTGCCATGAGTTTGATCCTTGGCCAGGGATCAAACTCATGTTGCAGTGGCTGGCATAACTTGATAGCACTGTGTATTTAAACCCTGCACCACCAGGGAGGCCCAAGTTTCTTTTGTATCATTTTCTCCTCTCTTGCAGCACTGCAAGCACAATTTCTTCATTTCTTCAAAGGCACAAAGGTGCTTTTCACACAAAGTTCTCCCCATATGGCACTCCTCTGCTTCTAGCTAACTTTCCAGTTTTGCGGTCTGCTTAGTTCAGCTAAGTTATCAGAGAAGTTTTTTCTTTCCATATTCCCAATCTAAATTGATGCCCTCTCTTTATAGAGTCTCTTACTGCACAATTTTTCCTTTATCGAACTATTACAGCTTGTTACTATCTGACTAATTTATTTCTTCACAGGACTATCAATTCATGAGGTCTGAGACCCAGTTGAGAAAACTCACACTCTGACTTCCATGCCTTCCTATGTCTTCCATATTCTCAGTGATGTCCTGGAAAACAACAAGCAATTACCTACATATGGGCCACAGAGAAACTGTTCTAGGAGGCTTGGCATATCATCAAATGGCTGATCAAATATAGTGGTGGCCCTTGTGTTGAAGAGAGCCCATCTTCTCCTGCTATTCTGCTGGCCCAACACCACTTAATGATATACCTGACCATTATTTCTCTCTACCTGGATTTTAAGCTTTCCATAAATCATAAAAATGTACATGGTTTCATGAACCCTATTCCACAGCTATACAACTAAACTTGCTGGATGAGTGAATGATTCTGTTTATTTTCAATAGGTGAATACTTTATGAGAAAAAGGTCAAAGGGCTCAACAGTGGATGGTTTCATGTTTTTCTCTTACATCTAAGTCTAAAATGTGCAAGCAAAACAAAATGCATCTAATGACCAAATCTAGGTGACCTAAAAAAAAGTATAACAGATAAGAATGACACTGCAAAAAAGGCACAGACCTGAGTTAAGACCTAAGGAACTTAAGGAAAGAAGCAACATGAGGGGACATTAATGAAGAAGCCACAGGACAATTTAGGGTGAACTACTTAGATGTTCCCATGTTCAAAGAAATGGGCATGAAATATCAAAGCTACTTCAGTCTTGGAACAATACTAAATTTCTTAAGGCCCTCCCTAAATAGGTCAAACTTCAAAGTGTAGCTGAGAACAAAACTCAACAGGATCCAACAGCATAATAATAATTTTTCCTCCCTGCCACTAATCGCCAAAAAGGCAATCTGCTCTGTGAGGATGCAACCAGAGGGTCAGCATCAGGAGATGCAGATTTTCTTCTTGGCCTGGCTCTCACTGGACCATCTCAGTACTTAACCTCAGTTATAAAATAAAGGCACCAGCTCTAATTTTCTGTAGTTCTACACTATTACGCTGTTATATAGGAGTGGTACCAAAAACCATGGTGTCCTCTATTTAGTGAGCAGCTTATTTTCCTAAGTTTATAAAGACAGTGGGGAGATGCATAGGTGACATCTAGGAACATATCCTAGATCCTAGAATATCACCAGAAAAATTCCTAGATTTTGCAGATATGAAAAACTAGGTACAAAGTGAAGTTTTTCATACCTTCATAAATTATCAAAAAGCTCCTAAAAATAAGACAAGTAAAGTCACATGAAGTGTTCTCTGCCAGTTTGCTCCCATCCTTAAGGAAGCTAAGATGCTAAATAAGCAGACATGGGAAAAGGTAATTTTATATAATATCATTCTTCAGCCACCAGGTTTTCAAATTTTGGGGTTTACAAAATCTAAAAATTCCACATAAGGGCTATAGGATGCAAATAAAAGTTGACCCTAAATAATCTTTTCCTTTCCCATCACTGGTATCCTCACAACCCTAGATCTTTTCTCTCAAATAGTGAGTTCACATGGGTTCACTTACAATAGACTCAGAAGATCTCCCTATTAATAAAACAGATGCCATGAAATAATCAGTGTGCTCCTGGGGAATGGTTTCCAAATGCAAACAGTAAGACAAAGAAAAAGATTATCAATGTCAAAATGTTTTCTTAATTGGCGGGGAAAAGTCAACAGCTATTTCAAGAGTTAAAAGGCTGTCTTTTATTGAACGGAGCATGAAGACATTTTAAGTGCATTACCTTTAGGAGGAAAATATGACTTGCTTTCAGCTTTGTGAGGCCAGTCTACGACAAGAGGTCCAAACCTGCGAAAGCTGGCAGTGATCTCATCTACAAAACAAAAAAGGAATCTCAGCAAAAAAGAAAAAAAAATCGCAAACACTATAGCACAAAATATGTATTTTTATTTAAAATCGTTTTCAGGACTATTTTCTAAAGTGCTTTTACATAAATCAAATCTACTAAAGGAAATACCATTGCTTGGGGGCGGGGGGTGAGAGGTACATTTGGTTATTCACTTTTAACCATGAGAATGTGTTTCTAGCTATATTTCATTCCCCTTCACTGCCAGTAAATTTGATATAAAGAATCTGGCTGAAAAAAAATATGACATTAGCTAAGATGATCTCTCTGTCAAGTAAAATAAGGAGATTCTAAAAATAGGGGTGTTCTGTTTTAGAAAAAAGCAAAACCAAAAAGGCAAAATAACTTTTACTGATGTGAAATAATGCCTACAGTCTCTAAGGTTATTATTAATCCTAGTGATGATTATCATTTATCAATCTAAGATTAATTTAAGATTATTAATTTAAGATTATTTTACAAATAAATAATGATTCTTTTGGTGAGCAGTAGAATCAGTAAGCAGGTAATTCATTGCATTTTAAAAGTCAGTAGTCTCAGACTATATATCTTCTGAAGAAAATGTTTCAAAAATTATAGCCAAGAAATCTATCTTTTCCTTCTGACTTTTGGCTCAAAGCAGGTTATAATTTAGCTTCGATTCACATTTAAACTGTCACTCTCTCAGCCATGACCAAAACTTTGTCTTAGAGAAAAATCTAGTCAACAGGCAAGATTAACACTAACAAAATAATAGTTTGGAGGGAAGAGTACAACAATAAGACTATTGTTAGATATTATTCTTCTCTCTCATGAAAAGAGAAAAATCATGACATATTAGGCAAATGTTATAGCTAAAATAATATTGGTAAAAAATTCTGCTTTAACAGTATTTTTATAGCAGATCTGAAGCCCACTAGAACCAGAGCTGTTTTTTCCCTTAAGTTAATTTATTTCATTTGTCCATTCAATACATATTTTGACAACCTACCATATGCTGACTGGCTTTGGGCATAAGTGAAAATTCACTTTTAGATTGGTGGTACGTGAAGAATATTTTTAATGGAAAGTCTAGTTAGACTTCATTTTTTGATAGGCAAAATGTGGATTGTGCTTTTCATTAATATCTATATTAAAACATGAGATGGCATGATGTTATTGACAAGCAAAAGATCTGGAATCAGTGATTTTTGAGTTCCAGCTATACCATTAGTTATATAACATTGGATAGTTTCTCTCTGATCTGCAGTTTTCCTCATGTATAAAATGAAGTTGATAAGATGTGCCTGATAGTATAGTTATGGGGATTAAGTGAGATAATGTAGTGAGAAGCACTTAGCACAAGTTTGGGCTTAAGCCAAGACCTTTATAAATATTAACTCATTATTTTAAAATGCATTCTCACATTCATATCCAGCAAAGATGGGAAGCTATTGGGAGACTACCTTGTATGAACACAAATGAACAGCACAAGCTATTACTTTCCCACCTATCAAATATTCCTCTCATTTCTTGCACACTAAGAAAGGTATGTCCTAAAGCTGCTGTGGAGAGGAGAGGTTAGGCAGGGTCAGATGACACAGAGAACAAATCTAGTCTTTGTATAGTAATTAATAAATGCATCATACCTTCATCAATATCAGGAGGAAGGCCTCCAACAAACACCTTTCTAGAGTAGCGTTCTACTCGTTCTCCATTTTGACAGCGAGTGGGAGAACTTAAGCCAGATGACAAGGACTGATCACCATGACTGTCGTCCAGGAAGGCATCTTCAAAGGGAAAGAGAGAAGACCGACCTGAAACAAATGTGGGAGTTTCTATAGTTAAAATTATTTTGCAGGACAACAAATATTTTACTAAGAACTAAAGTGCAGAGGGTAGCACACACCAAAAAAGTATCCTGAGCTGTGACTTTTTCAATAGAATAAGTACCTACATATAACCGGGTTTAGAAAAGTTTATACCATCATTTTGATGTAAAGGTCCGAATAACAGAGAGATGACTAGACTGATACTGAGAAAGAAGCATCAAAAACTGCAACTGTTTCGCCATGAAAAAAAAAATCACTATTTATTTATATAGTTCCTATCACTACTGCTAAGAATATTCAGGAGCTATTTTTCTTTCCTCAGTTCCTTCTTTAAAAAAAGTTATCTTTATTCACAGATTTATCTTTATTTTTTATGGTGACCTCAGAGGTTCAGTTCTAAAGATCAATCCCCTAATATCCAAGTGATTATTAAACAGAGACTGATAACTTCTCAGAGTAGGAGTAATGATAATCAAGTTTTCTGTCATTACAAGGCACTTCAATTTGAAAATAAACATTTGCAATAATAAAAGGGGAGAGAAGTAAATCAAAAGAAATTAAGATGTCGAAACACAGATGTAAATGTGCTTATGACATGTTTGCCCTGCTGATCCAGGTGGTATTTTATATCACTCAAAAAGTGATTTTCATTGTCAACTCTATTGTCATATGGTTTGTAGGGCAAAGGTACCTAGCCACTCCACATGAGTATAAAACATCATTCAGTCTGCTAATAAATATAACACAATAATGTCACCTGACATTACATAATAAATCCAAGTTTAAAAACAAATGTATTTCCTGTTTGAGTCAGTGAGTTCCTGGTAAAACTTTCCTCTGCATTCTACTCTAAAAATGAATTGCTTTGAGCACTGTAACTTTTGAAAGAAAAAGAGTAAATACACACTCTTATAAAAAGTGTCTTCCCATTATTCTATCTGTATTTTCCTGAAACTATGTACTATGTCACTATAGCCAGCTCTCTAAAACAGAATATAAATAGCCTTGGAAAAATACTGAACATTTCCTTCCTTTACAAAAAAAGGTACTAATGTAACTGTTTATTTTTTTAACAATGCAGATGGTATAATAAATGGCACTGTTTTGATGTTAGGAGTTAATACATAAAAAACCAAGGAATTTTTTCCCCCATTTTTCCTAATTTAACTACAAAGAAACAGAACAAAAACTAGATTTTTCAGTTTGACAGGAACAAACAACTGACAGTAAGTTTTCATCTCTTTATGTTGTTTTGATAATTGAGGGACAAGAAATAAACTTGTAACAACTATAAACAAAATGAATTTCCCAAAGAAATCTAGGGATGTTCTCCCACAAGTGTCAGCAATGCTTTTCATGTAATCCATACTCAGCAAATAATGTGCCTACTCTGTGACAGGCACTCACCCAAATCAGCATTTTTCACAGAATGTTCCTATCCCCACCTTTTCTCTGTAACACTAGCAACATGAGATGCTCAGAAAACAAAAGTTGGTGGAAAGGGAGAACTAATAATATTTTAAAATAATGAATGCTTTATGTCCTTCCCAGAGACACAATTCACTTTAGAATACAAAAGACTTGGAAAAGCTCTGCAGTAAAGAAACTTAATCCAGCATTACCTGGACTTAATATTAAGGAATTCAACGTAAATAACTCAGTGGAAAACACTTAAAGAAAACATGATTCCACATTCCAGGAACACCAAACAAGTAATATACATCCCTAAGTTTGGTGGGAGAAATAGGCAAGTCCATAATTACTACATAGAGAGATAAGTCACACACGAGCACAATATACTGCCTTAATTGAGCTATGGAGTGTGTGTAGTGGAGGTGGGAGGGGGAATGGTGATGGTGATGAAATGTTTAGAATGATTTCAAAGGCGGGTAATCTTGAGCAGAATTTTGTAGATGTGGGAGTTACTAAGAAACAAACAAGAATCCAGAGAAAGGGCTTTCAAAATCGTTCTTACCTTCCCCTTTAAACCTGCTTTTCATTCTCTAAAATCTCAATAAAAATGACTATTATCCACACCCACTTCAACCAGAAATCTAGGCATCATTCTTAACATCTCTCCTTCTTTCATACTCCACATGTAATCTATCTCTTCTAAGTCCTACCAATTCAAATTACAAAATATTTCTTCATTCCCTCTCTCCATCTTCAATTCTAACTCTGGTCCAGACCACTCTCCCCTCTCCCCTGAACAGTCTTTACAATAGCCTGTTTATCTACTGATTTCTACCTTGTACTCCACAATAGATTAACCCCCTCAAAAATTTCCCATTGCTTTTGTTTTCATTTTTTCTTTCCCATTGCATTTGGATAAAGTACAGCCATCAGGGCTCCCTGGTGGTGCAAGGGGTTAAGTCACAGCACTATGAAGCTATCTGCAACCACTGACACAGCAGGCCTCTCCTATTTTGCCCGCTGCTCCCATCAGCAGTGTATTTTCAGTCAATCCGCCTGTTCTGTTCCCCACTCTGTCTCAGGTGAATGCTCTCCCCCCACCTCTAGCTTCAACCCCAGTTCTTGTATACATAAATAAATAAACTTTAAAAAAATAATAAAGGACAGCCATCACTGTAAAAAGTACGGTCTCTGCCTACCTCTCGTACATCATAGTTATTGCCTCTCTAGTTTACTAACCTCCAAAAAGGCACACTTATGTTAAACTTTCTGATTATTCTTCCTTGTCTCTGATCCTAAACACAAGGTGTTACCTCCCTCTCCAACATAAACACACCCTTTCTCAGCTCCTCATTTTTCCATTTAATTCCTACTAAAGCTTCAGGTCAGTGCTGGAAAAGTCATGTCCTCAGGAGGAACTTTTCTGACCTTTTAGATTAGGCTAGACCACCTTTTCTGTCTATTCACAGCACTTGCCCCAATTCCCATTATTTATTATTAAATGGTTTTGTATGTGCTATCTCATTCTGGACCCCATTAAGTGTAAGTTCCTTTAGGAAAGGGACAAATTTAATGTTGTTCACCACTGTATCTTCCTATCTTAGTAAACACAGTCTATAAGGGTACATGAAAGGCACCAAAGAAATGTGAAATGTGAAGGAGTATCCACAGAATGAAAACAGTAAAAGCGAAGACACTATATCTGGAACACAATACACAGATATGAGAATGCCAAAAGATGGGACCACATCCTATAAAATGGAGACCTTTTCTATTGTTTCCATTGCATCCTACATTCTATATTTCAAAAGTGACAGGAAATGTCTCCAATTTTCAAATCCCATCTAATCCATCTTTCAACTTGTCAGAAAGACCTCTATAAGATGGTTCTGGCAAGGTTATTCTCTCTACTTCAATTCTACAATAGTTATCATCACCCTCACCAACAATTTGCACCCAAGAATGGGGGGGTCGAGTGACAAAATTTGAGGCCACCCAGATGAGAGATGAAGAGGTCTTGAATCAGAGCAATGAAGGAAAAGAAGATATTCAAGACACAGTGGAACAAAGATAATTTTCTTTCTACATGGCCCGCATAACCACAGTTTCTTAAGAGTATTTTGACAAAGAAAATAAAAGAGATAATCGTAAAAATTTGGAAAGTTTTAGAAACTGGTTACGGGTAGTTTAGAAACTTTCCAGGGTTTTAAAAACACACCTCTATGTCTTATTACTATTTAGAGTTCTACAGAGTTTAGTAATAAAGATACCCTTGGAAATGAAACTGCTAAGAATTCACACATACATAATTTTTCTTTAACTGTGGATAAGAACTAAGAATGTATGTCTCAGAGCCCAACCTCCAGATCTATTCAATATGAATTCAAAATCTGCACTTTTAGTAAATTTCCCCAGTGATTCTTTTACTAGAGTTTAACAACCAATGAAACAGACATTGTCTGTAGCAGGCAGCCACTGAAAGAGATATTGTATGAATCTGGGAAATATCCAAGCTCAATCAAGTTAAGGAAATAGAAGTAAAATCTATAATCTAGTCAACCTTACTGTAACATGACAAACTGCAGTGCTGATGGAACAAAAAGTTAGTCTGCAGGAAACATTTAAGAAAGAAAGTATAGGAGAATGTGGCGAGATGGTGGCAAAGAGCTGGTTTTGCCATTTCCATATATTGACATTTAATGTGCAGCAAAGCAAAGTCAATAATCCCTGAAAATAAATGAATGACTTTAAGCATCCACTGGGAGCAGAAAGAGATAAGAAAAACTGTAATTAAATCGTGTTTGCAGTGATATGAGGCAACATAAACACTAGAGGGAGAGGCAGCTGCTGTATGGAGGCCCTGTACAGTTGACTACAGGATACATACAAAAGGGACTTTGAAGACCTGGCATGGCACTGAACAAGTGGGTACACAGTTGGCATCCAAGATAAAGGATAACTACAGGAGTAGGGGCACAGAGTGAGCCTAAGGCTCCCAATATACAACATTTGGAACCTGTAACAGCTTGAAGAGCCCGGACAGATCACTGAGGTCTCTGAAGAAAAGAGGCTATTATTTGAGCCTGAGACTAGACTATGATATTCAAAACATCTGACTTACCACCACCCAGGGCCAAAATGAGACAAAAGAATACTTTCACTAACCAGAGTTTAAGCACCAAGATCTAAACAACAGAAATAAGTCCCCAGGAAAGCCTCCACTCAGGAAACAAATAGAACAATTCCCAACTTCTGACCCTGTCTCAACTACAACTTGCACTGCAACCAGTGCTGTATCTAGTGCTCAAAGACAGTCTAAAGGTTAAGGCTTGAGACTAGATGAGACATTTGGGCCAGGGAGTTGGCCTAGGGAAGGGAATCACTGTGGATCCCAACCACACAACTCTGGTACATTCAGCATAGTAGGAAACCTGAATCCTTGACACTCACTGCAAGTGACCTTTCAATGCTCTATTGTCTTGGTTCCTTTCTACCTATTACCCTTTGTCAGGACTAGTTCTTCAGCTACATAAACAGGTGCAAAGCAAAGGCAGCAGTTTGAAAGTTTATTTCTATTACAACCATAAAAAGTAAAGATGAAGAGACAGAAGAACATATCACAAATGTTGGAGTAAAAAAAAAAACAAAAAACCCTGGATAAAGTCCAACAGAACTGCAGAATATGCCTGAGTAGGAGTTTAAGATAACAACTATAACAATGCTTATTGAATTAGAAAAGAACAACTGGATGATGAAACAGTAACAAAATATAGACCGAGAAAATATAGACTGTTACAATAGAACTACTGGATCTAAAAAATATGACCAAATTAAAAAATACAATAGACGGCCTCAAGAGCAGACAAATGCAAGTAATGGAGAGAATTAATGAGCTTGACAGTACAAGTAGAACAACAAAGAGAAAAAAGAATGTTTAAAGATGTTATACTTATATCAGATAAAACAAACTTCCAATTTGAAAAGGTAATAAGATGTTTTCTCAGAAAATTATTTTAAGGCTTCCTTTATCAGCACTAGAGTGACTGGTTGTGAATACTAAAACTTACTACTTTTTTCCCCCTCAATAAATTGCTTTGTGTTTGATAAGGTATGGGTAGAAAAAACATGAAAGATCACGTAAACCAAAGCCAGTTATAAGGGGTATTCTCTCCTGTTGGTTTACCTTCACTTCAGAATCACAAGAATATTACACAGTGAGTCACAGTCTAGAACATTTTAATGGTTGTTTCAGTAGCTTACTTGTTTTGGCAATTTTTGGTACTATGATTCTCTGTTCTTGGTGATGTCTTCCTGTTGTGGGGGTTTTGTTCGTTTGTGTAATAACTGAGACAATAAATGCAGGTGTGTATTAGTACCAAAGAGTTCTCTTCTCAAAACCCTAAATTTCTATTTTCTATACAGATCTTTTATACCCCATTTTTTGGGGGTCTTGCTGAGTAATAAAGAACTTACATTTTCTACTTTCCTATATACCTAAACAGTATAAACACTGCATTTCAATTGACTATATTGCATATAGTTTTTGCTGAAAACTTTCTGTAAACACAATTGCCTTGTTCAGTTTTGTTGTAAAATGACTTACCATAAGATGCACTATTGATATGCTTTCTGATGTGTTTGATAAAGTCAATAAAATAAAGCTTTAAGCATTTGGATCAGGGCAGGGATGGGAGGAACACAAGGAACTCTGACGATGGTGAAAGGGTGAATTGGTGATGGAAATTCTAAGGGGACTACACTGAGAAAAGAAAGCAAACATTGTAAGAAAAATAATTTTTAAAAAGGTAATAAGAGATACAGACATTATATTATGATTTAGAGCCTAATAAAAATAAGAACACACACACACATACATACACACACACACACACCGAATGATGGAGAAGCAAGACACATAAATAATCACTAACATAACTAAAGAGAGAAGCCGACAACAACACAAGACAAGGGAACTAAAATACTCCACATAAAACTATGGGAAGATCAACACAGAGAGAATAAATAAGAATAGCTTTAGATGAGGAGCTAGACCAAACAAGCTTAACAGATGTCTATAGAACACGCCAACTAAAAATCGTTGCATACACATCTTTCTCAAGTGCATATAGACCTTATGTTGGGACAAAAATCAGCTGTCAATAAATGACAGCATAAGAAAATTAGATCAATATCCCTACTGAAAACACACAAAATCTTCAACAAAATATTACTAAATTGAGTTCAACAATACATCATCATGATCAAGTGGGATTTACCCCAGTGATGCAAGGATGGTTTAATATATGTAAATCATTCAATCACAACATTTAAACAAAAGTAAAGATAAAAATATGATAATATCAATAGATGCAAACAAAGCCCTTGACAGAATTCTGTACCCAATTAAGCTAAAAACACTAAACAAGATGGGCCTAGAAGGAATCAATCTCAACATAATAACAGTTATATATCACAAACCAACAGCCAATGTAATACTTAATAGTGAAAAACTGAAAGCTTTCCCATTAAAGAACAAGATAAGGAAACCCACCGTCACCACTTCTGCTTAATTTAGTATTAGAACTTTTATCAGTAGCAACCAGACAACAACAGGAAATAAAAAGAACTTAACTCAGGAAAGAAATGAAACTATCATTATTTGAGAACACATATATCTAGAAAACACTAAAATTCCACCAATGTAGAAAAGATGTTAGAAAGATACAGTTTTCCTGCCATCTATGACTATGCAGGTATCTCTTTTACTTTCTCCTTTTCCTAGTAAACCGTCCTTTAAAAATGCAAAAAACAACAAACAAAAAAACTTTAATATAATACCCACCAAAATGTCAGCAATATTCTTCAAAGAAATTGAACGCAAGCTTTGAAATTTATATGAAACCATAAAAAGCCTCAGGTAGCAAAAGCAATCAGGAGAAAAAAGGAAAAAAGAAACAGAAACATAAAGGTACCTGACTTTAAACTATACTATGAAGCAACAGTACTTAGAACAACTTGGCATTGGGTCTCTCTATTGCCAGCCACTGCAGCATAAGTTCAATCCCTGGTCTGGGAGCCAACCCACATGACACAGAAGACCTCTACCATCCTGTAGCTCCTGCAGTTCCAGGGCATTTCTGGACTGGTACTGCATTCCATGCATGGCCTTTTCATCTTAGTCTTACAGGTAGCACAGAAATTTGGAGGTTTAAAAAAAAAAAAAAAGGACTATGAGGGGCCTCCCTGGTGGCGCAAGGGGCTAAGCTCTGCAGTATGGAGCACCCATAGCCACCATAGCATGAATTCAATCCCTAGGCAAGGGAGCTGACCCACATGGTGCAGCAGACCTCTCCTGCCTCCCGTTCTCCCCTCAGCAGTGTATTTCAGTCAATCTGCTTGTTCTGCTCCTTATTCTGTCTCTGGTGAATCCTCCCACCCACCCCCACCTCTGGCCTGTATCCCAGTTCTTATATGCATAAATAAATAAAATCTTAAAAAAAGGAGAGAACTAATTCTCCATCAAAAAAGAAAAAGGACTATGAGGCCTGACTTTCTCCAGGAAAAAAAATAAAAGCCTTATCAAGAGAGTTGGACTCTAACCTAGGCTTACTCTGACCTTGGATCAGACGTATAACTTATCTAAGTCTCATTTACATAATGGGAGATTTGAAACAGATGAATGGTTTTCAAAACACTGGGGGCAATAGAAACAGAATCCCCTTTAATACACAAAAATGTTACATAAAACCCTAAGATACAAAATAAACATACATGTCATATTTGGCATTACTAAGAGGGTATTGCTTAGACATCACAATGTATTTATAAATGAACCTTTGATTTCTACCTTAAACTTATGTTCTCCCAGGCTCATTTCAACAGGCATCACAATGCACTCACAGCTGCTCAAGCTACAACTTGAACATCATTTTTGTTTTTTTTCTTTAAAAGATTTATTTATTTATGCATACAAGCACTGGGGTACAGGCCAGAGGTGTAGGGGGTGAGAGGATTCACCACAGTGAGTGGGGAGCAGAACAGG